>OX276429.1:12407500-13007500 GCA_946251915.1 Abrostola triplasia | reverse complement strand
TGACTAGAATATCAACTTTATAATTTTCGAGAATCTTTTTCGAAACGCTTGCCAAGTCAGAGGTCACGTCACAATTGAAATATATAGCTTTGTTGTTACCATGTTTGGAGTTTAGTTTTTTCACAGCATCGGCTCCATTTTTGTCGTTGATATCCAACAATATAGTTATTTTGGCTCCCTTCTGTAGATATTTATCAGCGATCTCGTAACCGATTCCTTCAGCTCCCCCAGTTATGACGACAACTTTGTTCACAAGGTCTCTAGCCATGGTATCGGCGTGTTGGTTGCAAACTCACTATAGGCTCGGTCGGTACGGATCAAAATATATAGAATGTCATGTGCAGTGCACTGGATGCGATAAATCTGACAAACAAGTGATAAATCTGTTATCATTGTTTTCTCGTCTATTAACAACATTGCTTGACTTTGCCCAGAGTACCTACTAGTTTAAATATTATTTATCGGTTTATTTTGAATGTTTGAGTCCTTGATGAAGAACATTTTCGTAGTGTAAGTAGGTAGTCCAATTTGATGGCGGTAGGTATAATTAATAATATAATTATAGCGATAAGAACGAATATGTTATACCTTATTTAACAGAGATTGCACTATAAAAAGCCTAATTATTAATCTGCTTTCAGTTTACTGTGACTTCTTTGAATAATCATCCGGCGCCTCAGTCATAATTCTAGGAAATCGGTTTTATTGAAGTTTCATTGCAAAATTATTTTTTTCTTTACTTTACAGTCATACCTACAGACTGATATTCGCTCTATTGCGGGGACTTTTCTTCACTATCTATCAACTATGAACTATTGATAATTGCACTAACATATTGCGTCATAAATATCGCATTACTGACGAAGTTGTAAATATACCTAATTTATGTTACTTTAAATGAAATGCGTAGATATTATTTTCAATGAAATCTAAAATATTTAATAACACTTGAAGGTTTTGAATTATGTAGGCAAAACATGTATTTATTTTTCGGTGATTTCTGGAAGATGTCGTTGATATTTAATGAGACCGGTTATAAAGATGATAACGATAGTGACATAATGCAAGCAAAGATTAGATACTTTTCATTATTGTATGCAGTGTTTGGATAAGGAGTTAAAATCGTACCAGATAAGATGGAACATATTCGCTCAAATTTATCGTCTTCCGATTAATCACGATCAAAAAAATATTCATTACGGAATCTCTAGTGTTGCATAGGATCATACAAACAACGACTAATTTAAATCGATTAAAGAGCCAATCAGTTTTATATGCTTTATTTTAATTTAGTTGGAACCCAAGTTTAATGTTAAATCTATACCCATATGTCAGTCATCTCGCTGAAATTAAAAATTTGACTGAAAAAACATAATACTAATAACATTTAACAATACTAACATCTATTTGTAATATTTCTTTTCAATTCAAAAATTTGGCGGAAAAAACATAATACTAATAACATTTCCCAATACTAACACCTATTTATAATATTTCTTTTATAGGATTACCACCTTCAATCAGCCACAATGTCCCGCTTTGAGCTTGATTGAAAACTTCCACTGCAGCAGTTCCAACGTCTTCAATCTTCTGCCATGGCAATGAATTCGCGTATTTCACCAGCTCATCTGATAAATTTCCTTGAAGACTTTTGTCTCGTAGTGCTACTGTCATTTTAGTTTCAGTAAATCCTGGACAAAGAGCCACGACACGTACTCCAGTTTTTTCATAATTGTCTGAGTGTCCCAAAGATTTTGTGAATCCGTTAATTGCGAATTTAACTGCTTGATAAACTGGGCAGTAAGGAGATGCCCTAAATCCAAATATTGATGAAATCAAAACGATAGTACCGCCTTTTCCTCCTTGATCTTTTCTCATATGTTGTAGGAACTTCATGGACCAGTCAATAACAGCCGTTAAATTGATATCGATCATTTTTTTAGGCACTGACTCATCTGCTATGCAGGCACTCACTACCAAAACATCAACAGTCTTGTAATTATCAACAATACTTTTTGATATTCGTTCCAAATCTGTCGTTAAGTCACATTTGATATACTCAGCTCTGCCTTTACCGTGTTTGTTTGTTAAGATATTCACTGTTTCAACTCCCTGGATTTCATCAACATCAAGTATGATAGTAACTTTAGCACCTTCTTGTAGATATACATCGGCTATTCCACGTCCGATGCCATTAGCTCCTCCTGTTACAAGCACTACTTTATTTTCAAGCGACTTTTCCATTATACACAAATTCGAACAACTACAGTAACAGTGATGAACCAATAACTAAATATAGTGAGATTTAAATATCTTATCGCAAGACTTGATAAAATAATATTTGTAAAATAATATAACTATAAATATTTATTCCTTTACTGTCTCCGTATTTTACACAACTCGAGTCAAAATTATTTAAAGTTCACCGTTATACATACATATTAAAAGGAGATCCTTATTACTTGCGACACACATGAAAGTACATGTATACAGCCAAAATATCTGTCTTGTTATAGTTAACAAGCTCTCAGCCCAATGCAAACTAATTTGCATGTAAACCGCTTACATCGCCTGTCAAATGTCAAGCTTTAAGGAGCCTAGAGGGTGTGCAAAAAATATACTGATAAGTCCATGTATGAGTTTTAATAGGGAGTGGCGTAAGTATCTAAACAGATTCTATGGTATCCTACGATTTGTTCGTGGGTTGATAGAAATATAAAAAGCCTATACCCAGCTTTGGGTACCAGGTTAACATGATGATGATGAAAATACTATTTTAGAGATAACATCGACGACATCTATGTAAATGTTTCTTAAACAAACGCTAAAGGCTTTCAAACAGAACAGAACTGGAGAAGATGAATACAGTAACAAAAACCTTTAAAGGTTTTGCAGAAAAAGGGGAAAATAAATGTACGTAGAATAAGCATGGTATTTACAATATAAGCCCCCATGTCACCGCACGTTTCTACCTACGCCCTTTTGTACCCGTCGACACGTCACGTTGTTAGCTGACAAGGGGTTTGACAACACAAATAGATAGACACTGCAGTTCCATGGTAAGCGATCCCCCGCTTACTCCGCTAAATTTCGGTCGTTGTTTGTTTGAAAAATATCGCTATTTTGTGGTTCCGTGTATTCGAAAAAAAAACTGATAAAACCTTGTGGTATAATCACTCGCTGTTGGATTGTTTTATGTGTATACTGCCCCCTTACTATGAAATCGTAAAGCAGGGCAGTTTACATTTTGGAAGCGAGATGCCATTACGTCCAGTATAATGCGCGTTTCGCTTCCACAACGTAAACTGCCCTGCTGTATGAGTTCATGGTAAGGGGGCTGTATCTACGTTCTTTATTTTCGTACTAATTAGACGTAATTAGACCTGGATGCAAAAGTCCCAAAATAGATATCAGTGGCGTTTAGGGAAGGAGGCTTATGCCCAGCAGTGGGCCATTTAAAAGCTGATGATGATGATCGTTTAATTTGTTATCAACAAATAAATCATTTAAAACTACTAGGAATTAAAAACGCATACAAATTAAATGAACGGCAATATTAGGCTGCGTCGAAGTACAGATTGATTTATTTATAACCAAAAATCTTACTTTAAGATTGTTTCACGTAACAACAAAAAAATCAATAACATTTTAATGATTAAAATATAGAGTAGATAAAATCTCAAGTCGTACGGTGGAAAGTATAAAAATCTACAAAGTAACAAGGTCCTTGGATTATGACGAGTGTACACGCTCGTTACTGTCACTTTTAATTGCTTCGGATAGATGTCGCTAGCACCCGTACAGTCGGCAAAAAATTCAATATGGGGTCATTATAATTTTATTTATTTTGGTTTTGTTTCATATTTATGTTTAATGTTACCTTAATAAAAGAGGTTAGGGTTGTTGGTAATATGATACGCAGTTAATTCGTCTTAATGTATGGTATGGCAAAAAAGTTTGTATTTGGTAAAGATACACTAAGAGATACACACGTTTTAGATTTAAAAATATCTTTTTATTTATAATTACAAACATTATTAGGTATAGTAATAAACACAACGTTGAAGGTACTGCGTTTTAATCGATCTAAAAGTAGGTAGTAATTATAAAAACATTGAGTTTGAGAATTTAATCACGCAATAGCGTAAAGGTCATTTTTTACTTACAAAACATTAACCTCAGCATTATTAACACAAGTTCATAAGAAAACAAATGATTAAACAAAGTAATACGATTATCATCTTAATTAATCGACAGTAACACATTATTTTAATTAGTTTCTAATCATTTGTTTATTAGCCATTGGGACGTTTATAAGCAATGATGATCTTAATAGTTGTATACAATGATAATAATAAACGTATAATTTATAAATGTATATAGTTTGCTGTTATACAATAACTAATACTCCATTTTTAGGGGAATTCGAAAATTTTTAAATTTTTGCTGACCCTACCGTAGTTTATTAAAAAAACTAACACTAACGAACTCTTCGATACCCACTACATACCGACATGAGATTCTATTTGATTTTGTATACACCAATGAAAATCACATTATATTTTTGCCCGTCTTCAAAAGTACTGTGGTATGTGTACCTTACTTTAATTTTGTTTTCAACAAGTATTATGTATTTTTTTATTTGTATCTTTTGTGAATTTGAATTCAATTGGCTCATGTCCTTAGAAAGCCGCTGCGCTAATGTAAAGCTTTCAGAAAATTCTTAAAGAAAGCCTTACATGAGCGCAGTAGCTAAGTGATTGGACTGCTGCTCAAAAAACTTATTTGTGTTTTTGCAAATCGTTTCCCAAAATCTGGATGAAAAGGTCTATAAAACGCACCCATGAAGCAGAATACATTAAATTCCTAGAGAGGCACCACGTTATTTAAATATTACCTTGCCAGCTGACCCGGCAAACTTCATACCACCTCCTCTTCGTTTAAACCTTCCCTGGCCTTTCACGAATATTTCAAGACCAAAATTAGCCAGATCTGTCCAGCCGTTCTTGAGTTTTAGCGAAACTAACGAAAAGCATATCATTTTTATATGGAGTATTATAATTATTTGTAATATTATATAATAGATCAACACTCACACCTACGTTCTATTGAACTGACAGTAGGTACAATACAGGAAGACTTTCATACAGTTTACAAAAGCTTCTAGAACATACTTCACACATATTGTCGCTGCGAATTCAGCATACTTTAATTCCCTTAGAGAATAGACAGAAGACCTAGTTAGTGAAACCGGTTTAAAGTTAAACTTTTAGCGAGATAACTTTGGAAGCAGGACATGTGGAGTTATTTTATTATTTTAGTTTTATATACAAAGTAATGAAAAGAGACTTTCCATGCTCCTACAAAGTTTAAAATGAAATTATTTTAGTGATTTATATCGTGACTGTGTGCTACGAACGTGTCGTAGGCAGCTACCAAAGATCTAATATTTCCAAGGTTAATCCAAGTTATTATATTACAGATTCTTTGTTACCCAAATCGGTATTCATGAGATTAACAAAGTTGTATTCTGTAACATATTTTCAAATTAATTTTGTATGGTATTTAAATAATAGACGAAATGTGTACAAAATCAGTGAAGTCGGGACCGAATTAGAATAGTTTTTCTTGGTGTCAAATATTCCTGGCGAAGTATTAGTTATCGGGATGTTTGCCCACCCAGGCGTCACTGTCGCAGGGCGGCCCCGGAGTGTGGCTCAAGTCACGAGGTAACGGTAAAAATTAGCGGAGCTCCAAGCAGTTTAGTTTAGTAACCACAAAAGAGGCTCATTAATTTGTGTTTTGTGTGATTAGATCAACCCTATTGAATTCCTCTTCGCTAGAATTATTCTAAAGGAAAAATCAGCTGTACATTTCAAACTCCTAGACTCGGGACCAACATCTGCGGATCACTTTTTTGTCCCGTGCGGGAATCGAACCCACAACCTATAGCGCAGCAGGTCAATCACTTTGCCACTGCACCAATTAGGTCCAAATTGAATCATTCCATACATTGTATTATAAATATGTAGAAGTGTTTTGTTTACATGAGTGAGAAAAAGAATCGTATGCTCTGTCGCGACCGCTACAGCCCTCGCACCGCACCTGGCCCTCACTCCAAGAGCTCTCAGATGAAGTTGATAAATGACACGAAGGTAATCTAGCTAGTAATCTCCGACGGTGCGTCCCGTAATTTTTCACCTTTTTCTATCTTTTAATCCGGAGCCGATCGCGCAATGGATGGCGCGTCTCGCGTAATGAACGTCGCGCACATAACTCGACTCGGTAATGAGGAGGAACGTGAAGCCTCTCCTTTATGGAGTCACTTAAAAAACTGTTTGCTGAGGTTTATTCTCAGGTAGCTTTTTATGCGCTTATTTATTTTCCGGCCTCACAGGTATAGTAGGCGGGCAGGTAAGTGTGACTGCTGAACATGAGGCCCTGAGTTCAAATCCCGGGACGGGTAAAATGAGTATTTCCATTAGTTTATTCTCAATAGCAGCATGGAGTCTGTATTTGTGGCCGGTTGATAATCACAAAACTGACCGCGGCGAGCATGGCTTAACCTCGTTGTAACGATCGTATGACCTGCGCAGTAGCCACGTAGCTCCCTCAAAACAGAAAAGAGTACGCTGGTATTAAAATATATTTTCATTTATAAGCCGCTTATAAAACGAGTGTGATTAGTGGTAAGTCTATTCAAACAGTTCTAGTTAAAATAAATATTGAAAGTCACTGTGACAGATGAAAAGATTTGCTTCATTATAAAACTAGGTGGAATATTAATGCGATTTTCATAAGGTTTTAGTAATAATGTTAAAATAATGACCTAAATGTCTACAAAATAAAATAAGGGATTATGGAAGTGTGAAAATAAGAAATGTTTTTGTATAGGTTTGTGTAAAAAATATTTTATATTATAGCCACATAATATTAGTATATTATAGCCACATAATATTAGTACATTATGTGGCTATAATATAAAATATTTTATGAGTATTCACAGATAATACAAAGTGACAGAGAATCGTAAAAGATAAACAAAAATTATACGATTAGCCGTTAGTCGGGTGTCATTCCAGCCTCCGAAATTAGTCTGACCCAGGTCAACCTCATAACCTAGATTAAAGTTAGGTCCAAACAGAGCCAACAATATTTGTTTGCAATTAATTTTCGTAAAATCCGAAGTCCAAAAGGCACCTAAGGTAAGCTTGTAATTAAAATTCATGATCGCATTATTTTAAACGCTTAACGAAATATATTTGCCATTATAAATGCGTAAGGCGTTTGGTATTGTATTTATATTGTACAGTTTTATTTCCCAGTTTGGTAATTTTTCTGTGAAATTATAATAATTTTTACCTATGGTATAAAATTGTGGTTCGAGGGAGTTTATTCGTAACCGACTCATTAATCCACGGTGCCAATCAAGTAAGTACTTATTGGTACCTACGAAACCGTGCTTGGTAAACGGCAAACGCCAAATAAAATAAACTTGCTTTTTTCAAAAATGTCTATTGACTTATTGGGCTATAATATTATCATGACAGTTTTACAGTCTGCAGTCCCTATTTCGATCCTTCCAAGGTCGTCTGGGCTCCTAGTAGGTAACCACCCAACTACTTTTGTCATAAATATTCATTTAATATTCAAGAGGTCCTCTCCGATGTATTGAAGTGGTCTAATATGAAATTGATATACTTTCTGTTAAATATATTCTGAGGACAGATGCTTTTGAAGTGTTCATGCAAGGCTCTCGAGTTAGGAGACTAAGTACTCTTGATCAGTGATTTTTGCAATATCTCTAGCCGATAAATCGGGCAATCATATGAAGTTTTTTATTTACACTTAGGTATTTAGGTATATTACTCACTTTGTATAACAGTACAATTGAGTCAAGTCTCACGTATTGTATTGTAAATTAAAGTAAAATAATCTTAAGAAAACGTTTCATAGGTACCTACTATCACAATCATTCTTGTACCTACTGCTTAGCTACAGCACCTGCTAGATCTCTCATTACCTTTAAATTAAAAATGAATCTTACGATTTTTATGCACAAAATCAAGTTGCAATTTGCACGAAATGGCCAGTTTCAAAACAATTTTCAGCGAAAATCCTACAACTAATTCTGTAACAGGTACAGTAAACGCTTTTAAATCTAAAACAGTAGGTGTACTTACCTAGAGTTCCATTCCATGTAGAATAATGAGCGCAACATGCATAATCCGTACTGCTTTATAACTTTCTCTGCGAGAGTAATTCCAAACTAATTTGCATACAATTTTATACACGTGTATAAATTTGTGCTTAAAATGTGTGGTAATTGAATATGGACATTTTATTACCCGCCATTATTCTTCAAAGAATAACCCTGCCTTTACCTACATTAAACGTTTTTTCTATTGTAATTGTTTAATTGCAAAGAATGAAATAAACATAATTATCACCAGCTTAAAAAGTTAAAATGTATTTAAAAACAAAGTCATACGTAATTTCCGTACAATTTACTTTTAGTTGCGAACCCAGGACGAGTATAGTATTATTTCTGACAAAAGCGCCCTAGCATAAATAGGAACTCAACCATTGTTTACCAAAAAAACATAATTTAAATAAGTAACAAAAGAGGTTTAATACATTAGCTTCATAAATCAGCCTTTTGGTCTGCACACGAAATAAGCCAACATAAATAGATTACATCTATTAACGCGACAAAAGCGCGTCGCGTTTCCAATCAGGCGTATGTGGCCGCCCTTACATCGTCCCCAATAACTATGTTAGAGGGGCATTAGAGCCTCTGTGGTAAAACTCGATAATCCAAAAGCTTGCACACTTATTACACAACTCGTATCAATGGCAATTGCTTAGCAATTGCTGTAGCTACGACCACAGTTATATTAAAAAAAAAACAGTTACAAAGAGCGGTTTAACTGAAATCATCACAAGGAAGTTTTTGGCGAATTTTTAGAGATTTTCATTGTGCGCTTAATACATTAAAACAATAGGCTCATTTCCATAAACAAGAAATTAGTACCTCTTGTAGACAATACTAAAGGTACTTACATACGAGTCCAGTCTGTCTAATTTCTGAGAATATGGTCGTAATGTTATAAGCATTAAAGAAGAGTGTATGTTGCTTGCTATGATACAGTTTTATGTTGGTCATAACACCTAGTCAAGGAAAATATGGGAATTTAATAGCGACTAGACACATTCAAGCTGAACTTTTATTTGAAACGATCTTATTGTTGGTGTGAGCTCTGTTGACCTTTAGAAGATGAATAGTTTGTATCATTTAACGAAACCCATTAAAAAGATTGTACCTACCTAATATCGTCCTTAATATTTCTTGTCCAAAATATAAGTCAATATTCTACTTTAATAAGCAATATTCTGGAAATCGCAAAGCAACCAGTAGCAGTCGCAGAATGCAGAATGAATATCCAAAGGTTCAGTGCTCTAAATTATATTGACGCGCTTCCATTCAACCGTCCGCCGGCGACGGTCTCGAGCCACTCCACACAGTCCCACAAAAAGGCCCTGTGAATCCCATCCACATTACTTCGTATTCAGAAGAGGGGTTGAGCCACAAACAATGAGGCCAGAAGGCCCAATAATAACGTGAGAGAATTCCCACGCAAATTCTGTGAAAAAAATAACGAGTATAAAATTCTTGTCTAGACTTTCTCATTACATGTTGAATAGCATTATAATTAGAACTTATTGAATATGAAAAATACATGATACATAATTTTCGGTTCTCTGGGGGCGAAGTAATTTTTACCAATATACCACGGATGCGTTACTCCTTACGACATTGGGTATGGCTAATATACTATAAGCATAAAGTTGTCTACTGCATTTATCGATTATGGCGAAAGTAAAAAATGTTGCAAAACAATAATGCAAGTAAATATTGAATTTTCACGAAACAACTACCTCTACAATACCTTTGTGGTTATTAACCACAAAACCGCTCACAGTTAGTTAACCGCGAGTCCAGCCTTCTCACCGCTACAGTCACTTTACCATCACCTAACTATTATTTAGCTCTTCGTGTCCCACTTTAGGGCTAAGCCTCTCCCTATAAACCATACTAACTATGTACTATACCAAATATATAACCTTTACAGTATCATAAATTCAAAGTATCCTTGCGCGAAAATGCTGCGCGGCAAAAATCTCTGCCGCTGGCACCGAGTGCCAACAGTCTATACCCGACTTTATGAAGCGCATGAAGTGGATCTTCTGCTCGTCCCTCTTCAGTGACAGCTACGACACGTGTCTTCGTCATTTTGCGTCAAAAGTTACGTAGCTCATTACGAAGCGACGATATTTTTTATTCGTAAATCTCAGCGTTTTTGTTGAATGCCGATTTGATCGAGATTGTAGAATGGATTTTGAGGACGCTGAAGAGGGATATAGGATCTTGAGTGTGCGTAAGCCTGAATCGTTTTGCATGTAAGGATTTCAATTTACTTTCAATATTAAAGCATCTAATTAGCTTTTAATATTCAGTAGGCTATTCATTTTGTTCTCGCGTATCAGACAGGTAAGCTACTTAAGTAGGAGGTACATAGGCTTTAACGTCGCCTAGTCGCTATCTTGAAGCCAAAAAACTGTAGTTAGAATCGATTTTTCGAATCCAAAACCCAGCAAGTATTATTTTTATTGAACATCTGAATATATTTTGTGAAATAATATACCTATGTATATACGAGTATATCGCGTTAAACCTAACACAAGTTACCATAATTTCTGCCACATGGAGGCCAATTACATAAAGATAATTAGGTTATTGGTACACAGTAACACGCTTTGAGATGTGTCTGCAGCGAGTGGAGGTCCGAGCCACTTTAAACCAATTATACTAACGTTGTGACCACGGAAAGTTTAATAGTGGTGTGTGGAGTAATAAATCATGATATAATTATGATGATACAATAGGATGATAATTATATTATACTATAAGTTACCTAGATTAAGTCGCAATTAGCTTACAATGGGCTGCAGCAATGATTAGATTGTGTTATTGAGTTAGAGCGTAATTCACAGGGGAAAGTTGGTCTGTATGAATAGGTTATAAACTCAAGAAAAGGCCATGAACCATAACGTATTTGTGCCCGGTCGATGGCAATAGTCTCGTCCGCATTCAACAAAGCACAAATTCTAAATCCGTGCTTTTACTGTAAATTACCTAATGAAATAACCCAGTCCTCCAACTCAGGACCTCATGTTTACCACCGCTAGACCAACGAGGTAGTAAAAGGTTACATCGCCGTTTAAACTAAACCAAAGTGTGATAGAACGAACGAGCAAGGGTCATCTATTTCCCTTAGTTTCTCTACAATTTGTGAGAGAGATGAGCTTCATTTTTCAGTCTCGAAAACAAGTAATATTGATAATGTTGAGTGAGTTACGCTGAACTATAAGTGAACGATACGATAGGAATGCCACATCTGCTTGCCATCAAAGAAGACACTTGGAGCTGACAGTGTAATGAAGAATGCTAATCATTTTTGTAGAGAACATGGAATGCTTAAAGTAATACTGAATTCAGTTCAAGTTACTCTATAGTACATGAGAAAGTACTCATTCAAAATTCGAGTTAAGGCTTGTGTGATTTCGAACGAATAATCTTCGAGATTTACGGTTTTATTTCATAGTAGACACTATTCAAATTATATTGGGGATGGAATCATAGCCTGTTAGCTAAAACGAATTCGAATTCGGCGAAATCTACATCCAGAATACGATAACATGTAGGTATCGTATTCGGAAATCGAGATGTGGAATATCAAACAAACACCACAAGTTGACGTAAGACGTAACTACCTAAGATCCTGTTACCAGCAAGAGAAACTGCAATATTCAAAGGCTCAACGTATTGGAATCGCATGGTAAGGGTATCTTAAGCACGTCTGAATGACCGCCAATTTACACTAGCTTGGCCAGACCACAAGTCAATAATTATGCATCCTTTACATCTAAGAAATAGTCCATAACTCACGAAGGTAATAGTCAAAGCCTTAAAAACTGATCTACTCGCTGGTTGTAGTGGCAAAACGTTCGTGCTCCGATACCCGGGCCTCACAGCTTTCCCGGGAGAGCGATAGATGCTTACATTAATCACAATCATTCAATACGAGCCAGATTCGTCTCGTTCCGACGATTCCGTTGCCGCAGCTCATTAATCCGCGTTTTTAACGTGTATTTCCCTTAGCGAACGATTTCGGGCGCGGTGCGAGCGATGGCGGTTGATTTAACACACACAGATACAGATACACAACAGACTGACACACACACACAGATTTTGAATCACATATTTTCATTAGACTGATTAATGTTACGTGATAATTAGGCAAGCTACATTTTTCAAAACCGCTTTAGTTCAATCAGAATTATTTATTGAATACACGCTTTAATAGCCCAGAATTTAAATCCCTTTTAAACGTGCGGAGACATTGAAATGTTTTTTTAAAAACGTATTAGGTACCTATATAGAAACTAACCTTAAAAGTATCATCTAAAATCGCTCAGACTAGAGCTCCAACTGATCTCCGCATCGGAAGTTGGATGAGCCGCGAACAAAAAACATCAACATTTATAAGTAGTACACGAACAGAAATGAGCCTTCAATAGGCACAGATATGGTAACAAACGATATTATACGGTTTATATGAAAAATTCCGAAAAAGAAAAGTAAAGATAGCAAAAATATTAAAGTGTGTGAAATTAAATTGTATGAGTTATAACGGGTCATCATCTAAGGGTTTGCTGCAATACTATATACTATAATGCAATACCTGCGTAAATCGAGCCGTCATCACCCGTAGAAGATTTGCTGATCGATAAACCTACACTAATTTAATTGGGGTCAAGCCGTCCAAATTAGTCAGTAGCGCCTTAAAACATACAACGACCATAATAGTCATGAAATCAGTCTGAAGCCTTGTAGATTTGTAAACCTGAAAGCAACGAAGACTTTTTCATAATTATACTATAGGTGTACCGATATGCAAGTTATTATTAAGTTTTGTACAGAACACTAATACAGAAGAATATTATTGTTATGTATCAATGGTAATTAAAATAAATTTGACGGCCTGATTGGCGCTGTGGCTAAGCGATTATACTGCTGCGCTAAGGGTTGTTTGATTTTCGCACGGGGCAAAAATTTGTGCGACCCGCAGATGTTTGTCCCGAGTCTGGGTCTTCGTGTTTATGATATTTCATGTTTGTCAAGCGCACGTGGGGGTGACGATTTAAAAAAAAAATATAAGATAATAATTATGAATAGTACCTTAGAGCTATTCTATTAATTTTATATCAAAACACTGCCTCGTTGGTCTAGTGGTTGCTAAGCGCGACTGCTGAGCATGAGGTCCTGGGTTCGAATCCCGGGTCGGGCAAAGTGTTACTTGGTTTTTCCATTAGGTACTTCTCAGTAGCAGCACGGAGTCTGGATTTGTGCCCGGTTGATGGCAATAGGCTCGCCCCCTATTACATTGGGACCTAAAGCATAACTGGCGAAATGTGGGTGTACTATATGTGCACCTCTGCCTACCCCTTCGGGGAATACAGGCGTGATGTTATGTATGTTTTAAAACTCATGTCATGTGTTCTCCAACGATAGAAGCCACATCTTATCGTTTGTTGATAAAATACTGTTGTTTATATGCTAGGATACGATGTTTACTTGTATCGAGTGGTACATCGGTGCGATAATCCCGCGAGGCAGGTCTACACGACCAATTAATGTTGTATTGCGTTGCGTACACAGTCACCAATATGTTATTGATTTATTATGTTATCCGCAGTATGGAACCAGATATAAACCGAGGACATATTATAACTATTAATACAGGGAACGTGCTAAGTTACAATAAGTGTTTCATCCACGAATAATAAGAAATAATAACAACAATATCAGAGAGAAGTAGAGTATTATAATTTATGTAAATTCTGCTTCTCATATTGAAGATTAACCTTGATAATAAGATAAAATAGGTGAAGAGAACTTGCACAGGTTTTAAATTGACTGCAGTGCCATCAGTTAAATGTACAAAAAAAGTAAGAATGCATTTCCGATAACAACCCGCTTACTGTAGAAAAAATGTTGCAATTAGACAATTCTACTTCTACATACGCGAGTTGTGTAACATAACGGTGTATAGCCATTTACAAAAAAAAAAACACAATATAGGCCATTAAAAAGAATTAAACCTCAATACTGTCCACAATACTTTTACTTATTCACCAATTTCCTATTCATCAAACATTAAAATACCTCTAATATTGTCGTGAAAACGCAAAAGAAAAATACTCAACAAAACAAGCCATTTTCCAAACGTTTTCCCCCAATACCTACAGATATTGATGAACAAACAAGAAGCTCTGGAACGAACTTCTAATACGAAACATTAATTAGACACAAACGTAACAAAATAAACTTTAAACGGATTTGTTGAAGTTCCCAACAAAGTGTTTTATGTAGGCAAGTTTTGATATCAATCCTAAATTAAAATTATAGGGGGAGTTTATGGTTGAGGTATTTTAATTACATATCATCACGCCTGTATTCCCCGAAGGGGTAGGCAGAGGTGCACGTATAGTACACCCACATTTCGCCAGGGATTTGAACCCAGGACCTCGTGCTCAGCAGTCTAGTACAGTACAGTCTGTTACTGTCACAACTACCTACCGTACGTAGTATATCATGCAAGAAATAAAATCACTGTGCATAATTAAACTTGGTCCATGTTTCTCTTTACCATAATTAGTTACTATCAACTTAAATGTATTACGTTTTTGTACGTACTTTATTGTATAGGTTGTATTTATTAATCCAACTACAATCCTTAACAGTCTTCTTTTAAAACTACTTGTAACGTCATGTGATTAACAATCTTGCTACCATTTGACCTTCTTCTCGACCATCCTCTTTAAAACAAAAAAAACCTTATTATGTACTTCAAATCCAGTATGAACAAGTCCTAACCAACCACCAACAGATCGTTGGAATACAGAACGAAACCCGATACTTAAGCTACACAATTTAAACTTAAACAACAGCGGTCGTGTTAACAAAGATGGCAGACAAAGTTGTCAGTGCCAACCTCCCAGAGGTAACCGCGAGATGTTTGGGAGCGTACCGTTACTGTTTAGGTTGCTAATGAACGTTCGACGTCTGAGGAACTGATACTTTAGTATTTGCTTCGCTTTATAGGTATTATGACATTATATTCAGAAGCGGCAGCTTTGCTTTAGGAATATATTGACGTTGATACACACAGACAGTCTACAATGTTGTGAGGTAAGACTGCCAGGGTATGTTAGTGAATGTGAGGCCTAGAGGATAATAAAACATTGTTGTCAAGCTTATCTAAGTCATGGGAATAGGGAGTTACATAAGTTATTTGACATGAGACAATATAAAAGGGAGTTCATAATAAATTCCTTTAGTATGTTTTTTTATTAATCTTACAAACTCGCAAGACTCTACAAAAGTAATTTGTTTATCATTTTCCTATTCCAAAGTTATGACCAGTCCCCTGTTCAGAGAGCCCGCTATTAGATAGCCTATTGTGCGTACCATTGATAGTAACCATTTAATCATTGTGTTCATACCTAAACAAACGTAATTTTCCTGAGCAAACAATTGAATAATGCTGAACCCATTGACATGAGGCGAGGGCCTGAAGCGTAGACGCAGAGCCCATTAGCACCCCATAAGCAACCCATAAGCTTAGCACTTCCGTGCAGCCCTAAGTGCGTAATGACTTCCCGCCGTAATTGTGTGTTAGCTGAACGAGGTTGATTAGGATCTAGGCGCTGATTGGACGCCTGATTGTATCTAGGTCTAGGGTCAAGGTATGCTATAACGATATGATAATAACATTCTATATTCAGGTTACTGGGGCTCATAGTCCGTGGGTAAGTCGACAAAATGAAATTGTATTAATATGGCCATCGTTTAAAGTCAGTGTAAAAACAATGAAAAAGTTACTATAAAATGTAAGTGAGATGTTTTGAAACTGCAATAATAATACTAAAAGGGCCGCTAGCACAAACATGTGGGACCTGTCGCGAAATAAGACAGCCACCACGTTTCTATACGGTCTGGCTGTCCAGGATCAAGACAGAGCAAGTTACATGAGAGCTAATATTATAAAAGGTTTTTCATGACTGCACTTTCTTATAACGTTTATAATAATGATTATAATGAAACTTTACCGATTTTCAACAAGAATATAAGTGTAGTTGCTACACTTTAATTAGGTACTAGCTACTGAATTATTAGCTACTGTAGATCTTTGATATTATTTTTAAATTAGCAAAATACAAGTACGATACATGAGGAACTCCTAAAACAGGCTAAGTTGTTTTCAACTCAAACTTTTTGGGATCCATTAATAATGAGGATTGTCAAAACAAAACGATAATAGGAAGACCTTTTGTTACCTTTGTAGGAGAAAGAGTATGACAACGAGCATCCTAGAGGATGCACGGTGTGTCACTAAACTAAGCTAGTGTAACTCTTATACAAAACAAACAATACAATAATATACATGCTAAAATTACTACCCGAAGGCACAAATAACTTCGAATATTTCGAAATGTACCAGAAATCTGCCTATTTCGTTTTTTAAGTCCCTCAGTATTAGTATTCCCGCTTCACCCGGCTAATCTGTGGTATCTCGGGCGCCGGTCGCGGCCCCACAAATTTGGATCACCCTTCGCCGATACCATTATTCCCTCGTTCCGCACATGATAACGGAATGGAATTAGCTCTCGTATCCCTTTTTTACGAGATTTTAACCTTTTTTCCGAATTGTGTTCCATTCGCATTTCGATTATAACTGTTACGATTTTTATCCAAACTAGGACCTTATCTACACTACCCATGAGCCGTAGACAAGTGAAAAACATAAGAAGAATACAAATTGAATATAATAGGGTTGAGACATGTCATAGATAGTTAAGGTAATAGGTTGTATAAAACTAAATGGATGTCTATCCAATCAGGATTATCGCAGAATCTAACAGACTGTGCTGTTCACTTAGCTATTCATTAATCTGCAAGTAATAAATCTCCCTATGCAAATGTTTGTGTAATGACAGATAGTCCAATACTCATATTTATCCCGAGAGTTTGTGCCTGTGACATTTTAAATCTGCTAAATGCTAGCACGATACACGAGAAATTCCTAGAAAAAACAACGTCAAGAATTTTCCAAAATTGGAAGTTTTTCACTTTGATGATAAAAAAATAAAGCTTAAAAATCTGTTTCGCTAACAAATGCGCAATTTCACGAGTAAGAGCAGTGCGGAGCATCAGCGCTGTACATTGTAGCTACTTACATTTAAATCTGCAAGTAATTACCGAACGCTTGTCTCCAACTACCGCCGACATTGTTAATGCTGGAAAAAACGCGGGAATTTCGGCCATCTTGATTAAGCGCTTGTCAACCGAGCGCGCCGCTCCGACACATTGTGACGTCACCGCTAGAGATAGCAAGAGGTACGCTTACATGACGGGATTGGGATATCAGTCTTGATTTTTTAAGTAACATGTTGTGGAAAGACACGTAGTACGTAGACCGTTGTGACACTAAATAGTTTCGTATACGAATTTAAAATATTAGTATTTTTATATTGACAATATCTTACATATTTCGTACGGTATTGTGGGAACACACATTAATTGTTAGACAATATATTCCAATGTATTTAAAATGTCGGGATAAATAAACTAAATACAACAGCGAAAAAATCCGTAAAATTTGTTATATCTCAATACTTGTGATGTAGATTATATCTTTAGGCGGGTGTGTTTTTCGTCCTAAACTACCATTAGGCTCATACAAGTGAGCACATAAATTTGACTTCATCAGTAAAAGTGTATTACAAATGCCAAATAAACCGATAACAATACCAGGAGTAAAATCACATAAATCAATCGCACTACAGATATTTTAAATTCAAAACATCAATAAAATCCCGGCACATCACATCACTACGCCGTGTACCTACGATGCAAATATAAATTCCTGTGGCATATTTTTTCGATGCCGTTCGGGATGGGAATCAGGGAATATTCGCCGATAAGATTGATGGTCGGCCATGACAGGTTGAAGAGACGTCCCGGCCTAAAGGGGAAGACGTATGCTGATAAGGGGTGGAAGCGGATGTGTTTTGTTAAAAATGTTCCAAAATAATTTGAGGACACGACTTTGATGACTGTTTTGCAAATATAAATTTAAATAATATTATTTCACTGCAAGAGGTGGAGAATTTAAGTCGTTGTTGTTGTCGTTTATAAGAATCTGTCGATTATAAGTCTTGACTATTTAACCGACTTCAAAAAAGGAGGAGGTCCTATGTTTTTCTGTATGTTTTTTTAATCACAATATGTAAATAATAATAATCAAATTTCGATCTATTAGCCAAAAAGGTCAATAAGAAGAAATACTTAATTACGTACTAAAAAACCACCGTTTATTTAAGTGGTACTAAAAAATAATTTCGTGGTAACTCGAGTCTAAAACACTTTGAAGTGGCTTGTATGAACACAAACCTTATTCGTTCAAATTCAAACCAAAAAGAAAAATACTCATGCAAATAAAAACAAATGGATTTAGAACTTTCCCCATTTAAAATCGATAACACTAAGCAATTGAAAATGTCAAGCTAACCCCACCATTCCTGACGTGCTACGTAATAAATAACGTAACGTTTCAACTAAGTTATTGTTATATTTATGTCGTTCCACAATGAAAGTATTCACTAAAACGTGTTTCGTGAATGCAGCCTTTTGTCGACGTCGACCATCTTATATATTTTGTTCTACCCTTATTGTTGTGCCGCTATTGTGTTCAACTATTCGCTTAGGAATATAAAAACCTAATAAAATAGCCACTGTAGTGAGCAGTTTCTATGCGCCGCGCCGTTGGCGTTGTTATAAAAGCAACAACACATTGGAATTGTGTAAAATATTTACAGGATGGAGTCATAGTTACATTGAACTGTGCTTTTTTTTTTATTTTAGATGTCATTGAAATTCAATTATATATTCAATCTGAACTGTGCAACGCCATGGTTACTGACTGTAATGTTGTGCATTTGTGTATAAATAAATAAATAAATAAATAAATAAATTTTAATAGGGTCTCCATTCGGACTTTCCGGCGAAATCTCACACTTTTGTCCATCCTATCGCATAGTTGATGGACAACCTGGTGGCAGAGTTTAAACTGCCTGCAGGTCTTTGACTTTACACACCGTTAATAAATCTTTCAGGTGTGCCGGTGTCATGAGGGATCGCGATGTTATGCTTTCCGGTTTTTAGGAACTGTTAACTAATTCATAGTACGCTCATGAATTCGAAAATGCATTTGTATGTGCTGGGGTTTGAACTTGCGACCTTTGACTCAGCATTCCGACGACTATACCACAAGGCTATCACACTCTTCTGTGAGAACATTCTAAAAAGGGATGCAAAATTCTTCTTCACGTATTAAATTAAAAATAACTATATTTTCTTATTTTTTTCTGTTTCTATACGGAATACATAAAATGGTTGGTGGCTAGTTATAATCCTTTATTATAGGAAAGTATTTAGCTCTCCATCTGTTTTCCCTAAAATATATTATGCCGGAGGCAATGACCGATACAAAAAAGAGTAAATTGCTGTTATTTGATCATACAGTAAATGTATTGGAGGATATTACTCATATTATTACGTTGATTACAAATAAACAAGACGTCAATGCTTCCTAGAAAGCTATAAGGTAATTTTACTATGATTTCTCAAAAAATAAGACCATACCTTGAAACCATAGATATATCTATATATATAAAATTTTCGTGTCACAGTTTTCGTTCCCATACTCCTCCGAACCGGCTAGACCGATTCTCATGAAATTTTGTGAGCGTATTGAGTAGGTCTGAGAATCGGCCAACATCTATTTTTCATACCACGAAATTCACGCGGACGAAGTCGCGGGCAACAGCTAGTAATATATATTTGTTTTTGCGCGTACTCCGCCAACGTCATTGGCGCCTATTCTTATATATATAATTTTCATACTAGACCTCGCTGGTATGCCTCGCGTACTTTAATTCCTCATACTATGTCTTTCTTTCATTCGTCCCTTGCAGTCTTATGGGTGGGCTGCCCATTTTAACCATAGATATTGGACCCAAGTAGTTCTTGAAACATAATATACTCATATTTTGACGTTAGAGCAACTAGATTTGAAGTTTTGTTAGAGCTCTTTAGCCTAAATGAAATGGAAACATTACGACCAAGACCGTACGTAAATCTCTTGTAGTAAAAAAGAGCGAATGTTATTGGTACCTATATCAAACGTATTAAAGAAGAAAAGTATTTTACAGTAGATCCCACCTACATGTTAGATACCTTTGCTCTGCCTGGGAATCCACCGGGACTTTCGACGACAGTCGCATATCCGAACATGACATCAACACCCGGTATTTTTTCTGCACAATAATAAATAAAATACCTCCCTTAAACGCAGTTTGAGTGAAATTATCAGCGCGCCCACCCGGCACTGGCTTTAAATAAGCTTACTTTCACTCAGGATTATAAGCCAGGCGAATTCTTTAAATTCCTGCTGATGGAGCACTTTACCCCTTTTTGTATGAGCTGGATTCACGGGGATACTAACTGACAATGTCAAATCCTAGCACTTATATTTGCCAAGTGCTGAACGGGAGAATATATTTTATACATTTTGGTAAGAAATCTAGGAAATGTGTACTTTGTTGATATTTAGAAAATGATGGAGGTTTTCTGCTAGTGTAATCATTTAAATGTTAAAATAATTTGAGCCGTTTTTTATTTGAACTCGACTTTAAAACCAACTTAGATTTACCGATGGTAAAACACGTACTAAAATAAGTTTAAAAACAAAAAGAAAAAAATGCGAACTAAAGATACCTAAATTAGGCAATTTCAAACTTTAATTCATATTGGCGAAAAATCAAGAACAATAAATCGTCATAACAAAATAAGGTTTGGCAGACCCAGGCGCCTGTATAAATAAATATTTATAGCCTAATTTCTGCCGTCGCCTGTCAGTTGAAGTTTACAGTAAATGCTGTTAAATGATACTTTAAACAGTCGGAGCGGGAACAATTCTGCAAACGATATCGGAACTGTTCATTATTTTCGAATACATTTGGCTCGTTTGAAACGTTATGTAGGTTACAAGTTTATGCTATGACAAATAATAAGCTCGTAGCTTTAGAATTGCTGTAGGTATCGGTGCGGCGTACTACGAGTACTTGACTGTATTAACGTTGGGCTATTCTAGAAACTTCCTTTGTTTTGTGAAAGAGTTTATGAATTAATTGAACCTATAGAAATGTCCAGAATCGAAAAGGAACTGCGTAATAATAATAATTCTTTATTTCAGACAAATACAGTCCAATTTTGTTAGTAACAATTTGACTTATAAACAATTTTAGTAGGAAAATTAACAAACAACCACGATAACGTTAAAGCCTTATCAAAATCCCTCAAAGAGGTTAATTAATAGTAGAGGTTAGTAATACATAATATGTATTTACATATTGCACGACTAAACCTTAGATTTTGGAAATATTTTTTGCAGATACAAAAGGGTGAGTTCGTCAACTTCTGAATAAAGACATTAACAAAATGTAGGTTTCGAATATCAAACATCTCGTCTTGTCATTTCTTGATTTCTAGGACTTTCAGAAGGCATTTAAAAACAATTATCTAGACTAACATTTCGAGAAACTTCTAAATCTTAATTGTGAACCAACGATCTATTAATTACTCTGGTAATATAATCCTATCAAGATAATAATTAAGTAATCAACATCAGTGAGATAAACCGTCCATCACAGATTATTGTGATTTCTCTTTAATACAATACAGTCGAAGTTTCCACAAGTTTAGCCACCAATTAGAATTCGACAGCTCGAGCCGACTCTATTATTTAGATAGATCTTACATAATGTATTGAATAGCAATTGGGTGAGTTATAATGAAGTGGCTGTTGATGGCCATTCGATATAAAGTTTCTGTTATTTAAGGACCTAAAAATTAAAGGTCTTCTAATTTTATGAAGGTTTATATTAGCTAGAAATTAGTTCTGTGTATAATGCACATTGATTGGCATTAATCTCGCGTGCATAAAAGTGCCATTCTATAAGATTTTCGGCCGATTGTACAAGAGTCATCATTATCATCCGACGAAACAAACGCCTCCTCCTTGAAAAGGGGATGCCCTTATCCCCTAATAACCAGCGCCCTGGGGATCTCAGTATTGGTGGTGAAATTACAGAAGACACTGCTGCCCGTTTTCAGGATTAATAATATAAATCATAGTATATTTGGACTAATGCTACAATATTTTTCAATTAGGCAAATATACTATACCAGATGCTGATTTGATATCCAAAAGGAAAACACATCCTGAAAATGAATAAACATTTTCAAGTAATCGCATTAAAAACGAAACAGACCACAAAAATAATTCGCGAGAACTGCCGCTCTGTAATCCATCTGTTGACTCAAAAACTTCGCGGCGAAAAGAATAATTCAACGCGTAAAAGCCGAAGTAATAATAGCATTTAGAGGAGCCGCAGAAAACGATAACTGCCCTAACTGGGGATGATTGCCCCTCAAGGGGCGAACTAAACTTTCCTCCCACGAACCGATTAAGGAATTTGGTAATAGAATAAAAAATTCCCCGCCTACAAGTTAGGAATTAGTTTGGGTTGGTAATGGCTGTAGATGTGGCACCTGAGTGCGTCGTTAGGATTTTGTTTTCATATGAGAGTGGTGTTTACAATGACAAAGTAAAGGTCAGGTGCCATTAATTTGGGACAAGACATAAATTAGATTTGTCGCCCTTATAAAAACTGCAAAGTGCTCATTTAACAAACACGTATAAAAACTGCAGGGTTTTTATTTTAAGGGAAAGGATTTTTACGTTTTTGGTTTATACGATTTGTAGTTTGATAAAGCCTGGTTCGAAAATCTAGCACAAATACGAGCAAAAAGACATTATATCAATACCTTCCCGTTCGCCACCACTCACATCTGCGTACCGTGTGGACGACCCATTCGCTCCAATATTGGGTTGCTTAGCCACCAAAAGTGCCGACTCCCACATGATACCACTTAAATCTTCTGTAATAGTTTCCTGTCAATAAAAACAGCCTTACATCATTTGCTGTGTCGAACTAGCATGTGTAATTCCCAACCAAGAGTTAAAAGTACGGGAATTGGTCTTCGCTAACATAATAATATAATTTTTTCCCTTAGTAGGTGACACGCACGTTGTCCGTCCACACATTAGCACACAAGCTTACCTCCCTCTCATGTAGTTCTAAGAGAGGCTTTGCACTTGAGGGTCGGTCTAGCAGATCTCATAGTGTCCCATACTGGTCTTTTAGGGCTTTATAATCTGGTACATTTTTTAAATATGAGAAAAAAAATAAGAATTTATTCATGTCAAGATGTAGGTACTTAAATATACTTGAGTATTTCGGATTACTCAACAAGAAGATTATTAGTGATTAAACGAACTTACCAAGTGAAGTTCTATCATAATTATACGAAGCACCTCGTCCGAAGAGATAAGTATCCTGGAATAAATATATTATTATACACAACATGTAGTAACGCATATTAGTTACCGTTCTTGCACTATAGTTGAAAGAAAATATTAAAATAAAATAAAAGTTCGTGTTATGATCACCCCTACTTAACCGGTCAGCCATCTTGAATCGTCATTTAGTTTAGAGTTTATGTAAGTTGAAGTGATATTCCTGACCTTCGATAGGGGTGGGATTTGGGAGGGTGATACTTATCTCTTCGGACGAGGTGCTTCGTATAATTATGATAGAACTTCACTTGGTAAGTTCGTTTAATCACTAATTATACTCGCACCTCGTCCTCGAGATAAGTATCCTGGAATAAATATATTATTATACACAACATGTAGAGGTTGAGAGTATGTTTCAGGAATTTCACTGAAACTGTCTATTGTAATAAAAAATATATGCATTTTATTATAATCAAATGAATTTTATTTGGGGAATTAGCATTAACACCACAATGGACTTCTCTCTTAATTATAATTTGATATAATCAGTAGAAAATCACATTATACGAGGGTCAAACTGAAAGTTCTTAGAAAATCAAAAACTGATTACATTAGCCAGTTATTAGTTTTATTATATCTTTTCAAAATATTGTCCATTCACGTCAATACACCGCTGCATGCGATGGAACCACTGGGAAAAGCACTTTGCCCACTCGTCTTTAGGGTTCTCTTCAATGGCATCGCGATACGCAGCCACCGCTTCTTCAGCATTCATAAACCACTTTCCTTTAAGTTTTTCTTTAATTTTTGGAAATAAATAAAAATCACAAGGGGCGAGGTCGGGGCTATACGGCGGGTGACCCAGTAATTCAACGTTGGATGTCGCCAAATAGTCGATCGTTCGCTTAGCGGTGTGCGACGAGGCGTTGTCGTGGTGAAGGAGGATCCTACTGCGAGGTCGTTTCTCTCGAACTTTTTCCAAGACAAGTGGCAAACAATTGATAGTGTACCATTCTGCAGAAACTGTTTTTTGATCCTCTAACACAATTGTTGCGAAATGACCTATCCTTCCAAAGAACGAGGCCACCATTTTTTTTCCCGCACTTCGATCTCTCTTCACTTTAGTTGGCAACCTCTCGAAAGGAAACACCCACTGAGCAGATTGTCTTTTGGTTTCAGGATCATAACAGTAAATCCAGCTTTCGTCACCTGTTAGTATGTCGAACACAGCATTTGAGTCACCTCCGTTAAATCTTTCAATCATTTTACGGCACCAATCCACACGATGGAGTTTTTGAGCCTCAGTCAAATTATGAGGTATCCACCGGGCGCAAAGCTTCCTGACTGCTAAATGTTCGTGGAGGATTTTGTGCACTTGACTCATACCGATGCCTAAGCTTGTCCGAATCTGCTGATAGGTCACTCTTTTGTCAGTCTCTATCATACGCCGCACAACACAGATGTTATCTTCAGTCGTCGCCGTAGAAGGCCGTCCGTCACGTAAATCATCAGTGAGATTAGTGCGACCACGTTTAAACTCATTAAACCAGTTGTAAACTGTCGCACGAGATGGGGCTTCATCGTGAAAGGCCAATCGTAGTCTATCATAACTTTCTTGTTGACTTAAATGACATCGAAAGTCATAAAAAATCATTGCACGAAAATTTTCTCGTGTTAAATTCATGTTGACGTGACACAGACAATTTTCAATTTGCCGCCAAATCGTAAAACAAATGACAAATTAATGAAATATATACTCAGTAATATTGGCAAAGAGTTCTATTTTCAAATTTTAGAATTATTTTTTTATTATATTGTTTATAAGTGGCCAGTTCTAAGAACTTTCAGTTTGACCCTCGTACGTACTCGACTGAGTACGTAACAAATCAATGTTACTTATTAATGAATTAATTTAACATAGTTAGATATTAATTAATTTAAATTAAATACTGCTCTGGCGAATGTATGTGTTTGATCGTCAGCGTTTCTTATTATTCTATGATAGAATTTGCCAAAAGTCGTGGAGGTACCAGTCCATCCCGCGGTCTTTCGAATGGTGTCAATATTGACCCCCTTTTGGTAAGCCCTAGATGTGGAGGCATGCCGGGTGCTGTGTGCTGAGAACATGGAAACATCTATTCCACAATCTTTTAGGGTGTTTTTGATCCAGCGACTGATAGTTTGAGTGGTAACTGTTTTATAAGGCTTTTTAAAGGCTATAAATAGGTTTTCTTCTTGGCGTAGTGAGGTGGTTTTCCTAATATAGCATAACAAGGTGGTAGCAGGGCATATGTTTGGTTTATCACTAAAGAATGGTATGGAAAGTGTAGGTTGACTATTGCCGGCTTTGGAAGTCTTAATTAAATCTGGAATTTTAATGTAAATTTGTGATGTTTGAACTTGTATGTTGCTAATAAGAATTTTCTGGAGGGTTTGGACTCTCTGCGATGTTGCCAGAGCTAGCAATGTAACACACTTTTTGGTAAGATTCTGTAAAGCCATTTCATCGTTAGGATACCATTCACTTAGGACATCTAATACTTTGGACGTATCCCACGTAACATCGTATTTTGGTGTGGGTGGTCTAAGCCTAAAAACTCCCTTGAAGAATCTTTTGATTCTGTCATCTGTGGAGATATGTAAACCCATTATGAGAGACAGAGCACCCCTGTAAGTGTTTAAGGTGGCGAATTGAGCACCAGAGTTAAAAAGTTGTGTTAGGAAATATATGATTGTTGGAATGGAGGTCTCAAAAATGTCACACTTGTTTTGAAGACAAAAGTTGTGCCAACGTTTTAGACAAACGTCGTATTGCTTGATGGAGTTGTTACTGAGTGATGCCAACATAATTTCTATTGACGATGGCGGCACACTTCGCCTCAGCAATGCCTTCCGCACAAAACTCCGGCAGCCAGAGTAAGGTTCGTGTGAATCGCCCCTTTGCTGGAATGAGAGATTATCACATTTTCGTTAGGTTGGAATATGACTAATTCTGATATTAAGAGGCGTCTGAAGACTGGGTACCAGGGCTGTATTGGCCACATGGGGACTACAATAATACCTTTAGCTCTGTCCGTTATTATTTTACGGAGTGTTTTTAAGATAATAGAAAATGGAGGGAATGCGTAGAAGAAAAAAGTTGTCCAATGCATGGTAAAAGCGTCAATAGTTAGTGCGTCCGGGTCCTTTTTCCATGATACATATATGTCGCATTTTTTGTTTATGCGACTTGAAAATAAATCAATTTGGGGTAAACCAAATTTTTCTGTTAATATTATAAAAGCTGAGTCTTTTAGTTCCCACTCGATATCTGGGTGGCACCGACGGGACTCCCCATCTGCCACGTCATTATCGCTGGATTTAATATAGGACGCAACTATGAAAATCCTTCGTTTCTCACACCATTGCCAGATACATCTCGTTATTTCCGTTAAATGAGGGAATTGAATGCCTCCCATGCGATTAATGTAGCTAATCGCTGTGGAATTGTCTATGCGCATCAATATTTTGCAGTCTGTATATTCTTTAGCAAATATCTTGAGTGCTAAAAACGCGGCTAAAAGTTCTAACTGATTAATGTGACATTTACGTTCCTCATTAGACCATGGACCACTAGCAGTGTCTGCACCGCAGGCAGCCCCCCACCCCGTTGTTGAGGCGTCAGAAAAAATTTCTAGCACATGACTGTCGTCTCTTATATGTTTTACGGAGTAAGGGACGGCGTGTAACCACCATTTTAAATCCTCGTGTAATGAGGAGGGGATTGTCATGACTTTGTCGTAGTCGTTATCACCCTGTAGATTTAAGTATTTACATCGCTCTAATTGTTTCGTGTATAGCCAGCCGTATTCTACAGCGGGACAAGCAGACACCAGAAGGCCAACAAATTGTGCAAAATATCTAATTTTACATTTGTGAAGTTTCATGATCTTTTTGGTTTCACTAATTATTCGGTTTCTTTTATCCGAGGGAAGTTGAATATTAAATTCTTTAGTGTCAATAACATAGCCAAGATATTTACATCTTGTTGAAGGAGACAAGACGCTTTTGTCCAGATTTATTATAAAACCTAAACTGCTAAGGTGGTTTTTAGTTGTTTCTACATTATCCCGGCAGCCTTCATAGGTGTCAGATACTAAACATAAATCATCCAAATATATTGATGATAGATAACCCGCTGAACGCAGTAATTTTACTATGGGTTTCATTATTTTAGTAAAAATGTATGGTGCCGTATTAAGGCCAAATGGTAAGGCGTTAAATTCGTACAGGGTATTATTAAAGGTAAATCGCAAGAATTTTCTGGAATTTTCATCTATTTTTATCAAAAAGTAAGCATCCTTTAGATCTAAAGTTGCTATGAATGAATTCTTCGAAATTATTTTAAGGACTGTGCGTATGTCTTCTAATTTAAAATGGCAGGTTTCAATATGTTTGTTTAGGGTTTTTAAGTTTAATATTAAACGCGCCTTGCCATTTGGCTTTGGTCTTAAAAATATACTGGACACGAATTGACCTTGACAAGGTTCACATGTAGAAATGGCTCCGTTATTGCGAAGTACTGAAATAGCTTCGTCAAATTGAGTAAATTCTTTGGATGAAAGAGCAGGAGGCTTAGGGATAGAACGCTGTTGTACAGTACTACTAAATGTAATTCTGTACCCACGAATCCAGGACAAGATGGTCTTATCATTCGTGATACGTGACCATTGGTTATAAAATTTGGATAAGCGTCCTGCGTAATTTACCTCTTCTAACGTCGATGGTTGATCGTCTTCTGTGGTTGCGATGACGTCTTGGATGATCCGGCGTGCCGATTCTGGTTAGAGGCAGGATGATGGGTCCTCCTCGTTGTCGCAGGTGGCCTCCGGGTTGGAGCCACCTGCCCTTTCACGTTTAAATGGCCAGCTTTAAATGTTGATGGTTGAAGTCGTTTGTCCTTTCTGATAGGAGCACTTTTTATTTCGGCGCTAGATTTAGACACCGCTTTAGCTGCTTTAAGAATATCTGCTAGATTCTCGCCAAAAAGATATTTGTCGATTTTAGAATTATGGATTTGGGATTTCACATCTTTTTTAAGTACTGACGTGCTGAACATTCTTCTAGTTACCGAGTCAGAGTGTTGAATGTCACATAGAAGTTTGTTCGCGTCCATTAGTTGCTTTAGCAACTCTTTGTTTTGATTTTGTGGCTCTAATAAGTGTGACGTGGCTGATGCTATGCAAGAGATAGCAGCAGTTAGAAGTTTCTGTTTGGATTCTATAGCTTTATCCCGGTTGACTAATGTTTCTGGTAAGGCCGCTTTGATTTCGGGATTCATGGCAGGCGCTCCTAATAGTATACCGTTAGAAGGAAGTAAATATTTTTGTTGTAACTCTTTTCTTGTGTCTTTTGTAAGCCCGTTCGTTGTAATGTGTTGCAACCGGGTCGCCAATTCTTTGTGAATTTCTTCGCCATATTGAACAGAACTAGAAGGGTCATCCCCAAGCAGCTCCAGGATGTCTTTATCTAGTTGTATGTTTTCGCACTCTTTAATTATATTCTCACTTGAGATTTGTTCTGGACTAGTCAGGTCACCTTCAGGGTTTGTTTCTGAATTTGGCACGATTGAAATCGTATTAGCTATTTCCGGTAAACTTTGTTCAGATTCTAGGCCATAATCGTTAATTTCGACATCAGAGATAGGTTCTTCAAGAAGCCCAGTATTTGAAAATGTTCATTACACATAGGTGTAAATTGTAATTGTAACTTAAAGGCCAGACCATGTTGTAAAAATGAATTTTTAATTGTACCAAGTTTTCTTGGTGGGAATTATATTTATTTGTTTGTCGAATGTAGTGGAACAGTCCAAAGAGCAGTCCGGTAACATTCTTTTGTTATATTTAAAGCTTAAATGCGATGAGACAGTCCATAGATCAGCTCGAGTTGCATTACGCTTATTATAAAAAAGAAATAATGATTTCTTTGTTGTGGGTAGTTACGACATGTTACAATGCGGTGAGACAGTCCGATGATCAGCTCGAATGCATTTAAACTTAGTCGTGTTTACTTTGTATATGTGGGTATTCTATTGTTTATATTGTGGGTAGGTAGAAAACTATTTTTGTGCAGTGAGGCGGTCCGGTGATCCGTTCGATTGCATTTTTTCCTTGTAGATTAGCATGACAATGTAATCAGTGTTTTAAGCTTATAATAGACGTATAGTAATAGGTGGGTACTTACCATCTGAGCTATCACTGTCTGTCGAGAACTGTTTACGTGCACGTTTTAATTTCTTTTTTAACTTTTTGATTTGATCACTAATGTAATCCAGGTCTTTACTATGTTTACGTTTCGGCATTTTAATGATATTCGTAAAAAAAAAAAATATGGAGAACGTGTAGAACGGTCGAGCACTAAAATGCGAATGACGATTCAAGATGGCTGACCGGTTAAGTAGGGGTGATCATAACACGAACTTTTATTTTATTTTAATATTTTCTTTCAACTATAGTGCAAGAACGGTAACTAATATGCGTTACTACATGTTGTGTATAATAATATATTTATTCCAGGATACTTATCTCGAGGACGAGGTGCGAGTATAATCTATAAAAAATAAACTAGAGATGATTTTAAGATTTGCAATCAAAATATTCGATACTAGTACCTTAAAACTCAAGTCTTCAATAAATTGAATGTTCACTTCATATTGTCATGCAAACAGACGTTCGATACAAATCAATGCCTTTTCAGGAGTTGCACTCGTATTATATACTTATTGACACGTGTCGAGAGGGGCTTCCTACTCGAGCACATTCATTGAATACAGTCACTTCATTAAAGCTTTCGATCACGATGGTACAAATAGCACAAGTAATATACATTTCATAATTGATATAAATCTAAATAAGAGTATATAATCGACGTATAAAAAAGCTCTTTGTATAAAAATACGTGGAAATATGTACATCAAGTCCTTGGTATGTTAATTCAAGGAACACAATATCTGCTCAAGATTTTTCTCTTCAAAAATTCTCTGCGAAATAAATAAATAAACTTAACTTAGATAAGGTAATTAAATTCTTTAAAACAAAAAGATCTTTAATATTTATAACCAATAGCTATATCAAGGTATAAAAAACAAAGTACTGCTCTTTATATCGTGTCGTAATATTTCAGTGAACAAACCCAATATCTTAAAATAATCAGGTGCACACACACTAAGGTCGCCAGCGAAAGTGACGGCGCCGCCAATAAACGCTGTGCGTACCGAAGCAATATTTCTGAGACAGGAAGTACGCCCTAAATATTATATGTTACCAGCATTACTCAGAGCAAGGCATGAGAGATTTATTCGGACTACTTTAACAGCCACTTATAACATAGTTTCCATTTGTCGGGGAAAACAATTCATCATGATAATAATCGAATAAAATATAAAATAAAAATAGAATAACTACTAACCAGTGTGCCAATTAATAAGGTACTTCACGGGACATATGATGAACGACGAGATTGGGTGGGATTGGATTGGCATTTTAATTCTTCCTTATTGGATAATTTAAAAAAAATAACATCAAAATGTGCAATAAGTACTGAAATAATAATGAAACTCGCTCCAGCGCATGACTTTTACCAAATCCCGTTCAACAACCACATCCGGTCGAGTGCCCCTTCCGGCCCACTCATAGAATAAATAAGCAAGTATCGGAACAGCCTCAGATTGGATATAAATCAGGCTACAGTAAGACAATCGCTTTTATTATGTTCGCCTTATTTGGCTCACTGTATAACCTTGTTACAGATATCAACAGCGGATCAACATTTTTACTGGAACTTTGATATTGATTATGATACAACAGTTTGGTTATCAATTCATACTGTCTGATGACCTTGGTAGTATTTTATTCCGAAACTGAGTATTGATGCCTAAACTTATTTATGATAATGGTCACGTTTGAAAAAGCACATAAGTAGATAATTTGTGCTTAGCGTACATCGTCACCATTGGAGACGTAGTAATATTATCCAAAAAAATTGATGCTGTGAGCTAATCAAAGAGTTCCAAGAAATCCTTGATAGACAGGAGCTTTCAAGGTTTTCTTAAGAACTGTCTCTGCCCTGCCACTTACTGTTCCCTTACAGAGAAAGACGAAAGTAATTATTATTATTATTATTTCCTTTTCTGGGTATTTTCCTTTGGCGTTTCTGGTGTCTATAAATTGTGATCAAACAAGTAAAGTTCCTGGTATGAATAATTGTATGTTATTTCTACGACAACGCCTAAATGGAAAGATACTTTTTTACCTATTGATATATTTCTTATGCCTTTGAATCATTACAAGCATATTTAGCGCAAGGCACCATTATACAAAAGAGTGACCTGCAAAATTCTATAATAACATTAATTAGAATTACCATGGCGATGAAAAGAATACAAAAATTGATAAAAATAACAATGTTATACAGCTACAACATTGATTTTCACATTGGAGTCGATTTCTTCGTAACCCCAAATACATCTATGGGATAGTATTGGATAATCTCGTTTTTATGTCTCCGTAACAATTTCCGAGGACATAGCAGTTGCCTTCATAAAAAGACCGTATACTCGTTTTTACGGTTCTTGAAACAATAAGCTAAGGAAATGCGTTGGTATGGCAGTACGTGCTCTTTTGTTTTACATTGATGACTTCATAATATTTTAAGCAACTTAGCACATTTGTTTTGGTGGATCATCGTGAGTAAAATGGAAAGCAAATGGAGTTACATTATTATGGTTTTAAACATTTATTGATTGATTTTTCCTCTTCAGTCCTTAGGACCTTGAAATCAGGTCTGAAATCATACTAATCACTAGCTAACATATAACATTGTGATCCATGCTCGATCGTTCTCAACATGATACGCTAATATGATATTATTAAACAATCCATATGTACGACATTCTGTATTCTCCCAATATTATTCAAATACAATATTCATTACTTTGTCTTCATGATTAATTCTCGGAATCTTTCTGAATAATAATATATTCATAAAGAAATTCTGTTACCATTGAATGTGCTATACAATAACAATTTCGTAAAAAGGCCACATTCGACGTTTATAAGGTCTCTAAATTCGTAGGAAAATTAACTGGCACGTGCCCCTATAAAGTGGTTACTTTATGTCTCCAACCTTAGCTTAAATATTTTAAAAACATAGGTGACCCTTTAAGTATCATTTTTATCGAGGGCCGAATGTCTTTTGTTTTCTTAGCGTCAATTTGCGTTGACCTTTTTGGTTGGTGGGCTTTATGGTTTTGTTCAGTGGCTTCAGCTTGTAAACACGTTTTATTTTGCGTGTAAAGCCAAATTGTTCTAAATCTCAAGGGGTTACTGGTTGGTGATTGTTTATTGATTTATTTTTTATCGAGCACTATGCATTGATTGTTGCAGTTGTCTTACTTGTTATTTCTTCAAAGCCTTAGCTGAATTTCCGATAAACATCTGTGTTACTAATAAGAATTTGTTTTAGAATTATTGTACATCTGTTACGTATTGCATGTGCGTATAATACAATACAACAACGGTTATGTATAGTGAACATAAGCATGACTGAGTTTCCTTCTGTTTTAAACTTTATCACAATGTTTTCAAATACTTTGATCAAAAGGCGGCAAGCATTAACATGTAACATTACATGAAAACAGGGAAAACATAGAATCGTTCGAATTGTGCAGTCGCGGTACACTGCAGAACAAAAGTTAATTTAATATGGAAAGCTAGTCAAAGCGGAGGACTGGCGTTCTTTGGCAACTCAGCCCCGAGCGTACTGGTGCGCACTAAAGTTTTAGATGTTTTAATATTCGTGGTGAATGACGATTTCTGGCATTATGAACTAAATTAAAGTAGTTATGAGAATTATTCAAGTTTAACTTCGGCTCTCGTTTTGTGAGAATTTTCAGCGGGACCTTTGGTGGCGGGGCGGAGTTATTGGAATGAATCCTTATTTAAAACTTAGTTGTGGATTACTAAGGTTTTTTAAATAATTAATTGATAATGTTATTATCATACTGACAATAAATATCGTTGTAGGTAATGATGCGCAAGAACGTTTTTCGAATGATACCTTTGTACAGATTTATTTAGATTTTTTTAGCTTTACGTTTATCTAATAAACAAACACAACAACATCTAAATTACTCTAATAAAAATCTTATCTAAAGCTTTAACACAATTTGTTTTGTTCACACCGAGATATGGTTCGAACCAGTTGTTCCCAACACATAAAATCCCAAATCCAATCCACCGAAACACGAAACAAATAAGAAACTAAATCAATTCTGTCACCACCTGTACCAGTACACGGTTGCACGTATCGCGCAAAGGGAATACGAAAATTGTTATGTAAAAGATGAAGTGTGCATCTGTGCGCCACTGTACTACGCCAACCCGACTCGTCAAACGATAGGCAAAGAGAAACTGGAAGCGGGTGATTTATTGAATTGACATTGATTATACAAAACAAAGAGTGTATCTGTCGTTACTAAAACGGAAATTATACGACCGGCTATGTTATTTCTATGTAATACGTGAAACATGTAAAGTATTAGGTATTATTCACTTTTGAGTTAGTGTTTTTGAAGGTAATTTTTTTAAATATTTTCTAGTGACAACTGCAACGATTAAAAGATTTTTGGTCACAAGAATCATGAATAGACCCACACCAACGATATTTCAAAAAGTACAGCTGATATCTTACCCTGATTATGAAGATTCGACAATGTCCCAAATGAGATAAATCGTCTAGCAGTTACTGGCCGGCCTGCGTGACGTTTGACATGCGCGCGCCAGTATCAAACACGAGTGTATTCTATTATTATGATTGCTCATCTTACCAAGAAGATTTAATTGGAAGTAAGGAACAACATCTAAGACAAAACTCTTACAAATAATCCTGCCACTAGCCAACCATTGATCCATGTGGGGATTGACCTCTGAAGTACAGCAGCGCCTCTGCTCGGACTTTAATAATAAACTGAAGAAGATCCGCGAAGTAAAAGTTGTTCTTAATAAAGTGAGAGCTAAGTTTAAACAAGTGTTGCGACAAAACCGTTTAGCCGTGCGCCACGGTTAGCGAGACGACCCTTAGTGCGCCTTCATCAGCTGCATTGTATAAAGGCAACTAGTTTATTAGTAGCATGTCAATGATAAACTAAGATTTAGTTTACTGTCATTGCTATACAGAAGATAATTGTAATGATAATGACCTGCTTGTAGGTCGCCGCATCACCTCATTCTCGGTCCAATTTTGCCAAAAATGAAAGAACTGGCAAAAGGCTGAGGGGTATAAACAAAGACAGCAATTACAAGGGTTTATGATCACTTGATTGGGAAGTTCCCAGTCTTAAAGATTACAGGCATAGTAGGGTGTTTTTATAGACTGCTTTCACACAGTGACTGACTAGCAGTAGGCAGTGGCAGTGAAATTCATGGGAGTTCCCAATTCTTTGACAAAGTATATCGCTAGTTAAGTTTTTTAAGGTATTTCAAGTATGTAATCGGTGTATATGTAAGCTAAAAAGTATTTGTCTCCCTCTTTGTACATAACTTAGATGATTGCTCTAATGCATAATCTAACAATATTGCTACTTTGATCAGCTGAAATAGTTGAAAAATCTACTTCTACTCAACAAACTTCTAGCAACTAACGCCATCGGTTGCACAACCGTCGCTCCCCACACTTACACTATACAGCTTCAATACTGAAGTCACAGTACATAGTTTAGAAGCTGCGAGACCAAGGCATCCGGTGCTGGGACAAACGATGCGGTCTTTGGCCGTTGCTTTTTAAACTCCACGTCAGACTTGGTATGCACCAAGTTCTGACTTCGATCTGATATAACTCGTGTATCGCGGTCCTGAAGTTATAATGATGAGGTTTGTATGACCGTCTTTGGAGGTTTGATCTGTAGTTTATGTGACTATTGTTTTCGGATTACTTAGTGTTAATGGTAAAATATTTTATTGATAGTGTGTGGTTAAGGATTGTACGTGTAAAAGTAAGTGTAATCCTTGCATAATGAAGGATTTTAATCATCGGATAGATATAATTCTTTTTCTCATCGTATGGTTTATTGACAACCTTGTGCCAGAGCTTAAACCGCCTGTAGACATATATAACATGGCTTTAAACAGCGTCTCTCAGGTGTGCCAGTTTCCTCACGATGTTTACCTTCATCGTTTTAGCAACTGATAACTTATTTAAAATGCGCACAAAAAATCGATAAGACATAGATCTCATAAATATATTTAGTACAACATTGACCATTATAGACAAACTAAAAACTGAATTCTCCTATTTCTACTTATTCCTATTTCATGAGGGACTTTATCGACATTTAGTTGCAATAGCCACGGTGATATAACCATCAACATTATTAATAAATAAAAAAGATTCCGACGAATTGATTACTCCTTTTTTTGAAGTCGGTTAAAAACAATAAAGACATTAACAGTAATTGCTCTGATAAGCTATTATTACACAGGAAACAATCACTTTGGACAATTTTACTTTTCTATGAAAATGACCCAAGTTATTTCGAAAATGATAACAACCGCCTAATGGATTCATTTGACGATTGAATTTTTATAACATTTATATTATTATCTCCGTATAATAAAACGTTAGTAATGCGTTCGCGAACATTAGTGGGCTGGAACTTTAGTTTAATGGAGCCATTATACATTTGGATAGCTTTGTGTTGATGGAACTAAATGGCGTCAGACAATGGCCCATTGTGGCCGATCAGGTTTTATGTTGAGGCCTAAAAGACCTAATGTTAAAGAAATAAAATTATTATTATCAATTATCTTATTTTTCTGATAAAAGCCATCGCCACAAGCGTGAGAGTGAGGTCCATGTTTTTCTCAGTTAAGGATATTATTGTAACGATTTTTCTCCCAAAATAGTCTCAGACTGACCGATCGATTTCGTTAATTGAGGTCTTGAAATATTCGTGGAAGTCCAGGGCAAGTCTAAGTTTGCCGGGTCAGTGAGTTACATGAAAATATTACATAGGGACCGCCTACATCCTACTTTCCTAGGGAAAATACAAGATAAGAAGAACTAAGTTCGTATTTTAAATGCCAAAAACACCTGCTTACACCTTTGGTAATACAGGCGTTATAGTAGGCTTATTTTTCACATAATTATTAATATTAATAATGTGTAGCGTAATCAAAATATATTAATGTGTAACAATCTCCTGGGCAAAATAAGACCATACTTAATGTAGTACTTACACGCAAAGCAACTCTAAAACTTACCTTCAGGTATGAAATATAATAGTTTTAAATATTTAAATAAATCCATTTAAGTACTAATAAAATGAACGCTCAAAAACTGGTAATAAAGAATGATCATACTTATGACTTAATTAAATAAGTACTTAAAAGCAATATATACAATGTATCTACGGTATAATAAAACGCTAAGGGAGCCTAATAGAAAACCAACCATATTTATAGTATTACCTATTATTTTGAATCCAACAATATCAAAATATTTTTTGTCAAAATTTAATATTGAAACCAAAAGATTATAAGTTACCAGCAGCCCGTATCTTTGATGGTACCTTTGATTTTCCTAAAATAGAATTCCTTCAACATTTTTATAATATTTTCTGACTGACACCTTTTTAATCTAGGCTTTATTACCCATTTTTCTTTGAAATGAAACACAAGCTACGATGCTTGCCTATATTTTAACCTTAATTAAAAACTTCCTAGCCACAAACGTTTTATTAAAATCCGTCAGAATCTCTTATTAACGGAACAAATAAATATAAAAAAATCCAATAACTGTTTTAGGAGGAGTTAAAGAGATTACGGAATATTATGAATGACAGGAATTATTTAATCAAAATTCTTTTATAAAAGATTTCCTTGGATTTATCGCAGACAGTTTGTATAGGGCACATGCCATTAGCCTTAGTGAGGTCATAAATTGAAATACGATGTCGATTTATACAAGATTAAGCAGTGATGAAAATGGATTGATGGCTGGACAGTGGAGACGTTAAGAAGGGCAAAAGTCTGCCTACTGTGGCGTGTCTGAGTCTTTGCCTAGCTCGGAGAGATTTAGGTTAAGTAGATTTTCGGACACTCGAAAATGGCCACTTAAGTGTTGTCAAGTTTACTTAACTTTCCAAAATACGCTTGGGATTTTTAAAAGGCTTTTAGTATTTGTTTAGAAGCTTACATTTTCTGCACTCCTTGGCTATTTACATTATCTACAAATAAACAACATGTACCTACACTTATACACGATACTTAAAAGTTGACTACAAAATGTAAAACATTGGCTTCTGAACATACTACTAAAAGAACAAGCCGCTAAAGCATCAGCCGCATAAGACATACATTAAAAACGTGTGCCGGAAAAAGTAAATCGTTCATAAACATCTTGGATCGCGTGCTAGCTGCGTGTATGTAGCATTGTCTGGCGTTCCTTATGTAGTACACCCGCCAAGTGTAAATTTACCTTTCTTTATTTTTTTTTCTTTTTCCCTAGAGAGATGGCGCTGCCGTCGCGTAAACACTGAGTTCCTTACCGAAAGTTTTTTACAAATTAATTTAATTATAAATACCAAGTTATTAATGACGTATTGTGAGTTAAAGTGAACATTACCCGATAAATATCCCGTAAAAGTGTTATCCTGAGAAACAACCTCAGTTTAGATGTAGAAAAATGATATAAACAAAGTGACAGTGCATAAACAGTTAAAAGTATTCTACCAAATCAATACCGTCAAAAATTACCACGGAACATTCTAAATCACATCAGTACAGTTGTGTTAATTACTAAGCAGTGACTATAACACTTTTATTGTGAAAAAACTAGGGTGAGCAATAAGTAGTGGCGGTTTTTTCTCTGCAGTTTGAATTTCTTGTCAGCGCTCCAAGTGGACAGTATATGAACTAAGGCCCAGAACTGTTTTATCGACTTCATTTAAGGGACATCTAGCGACGAACAGCTGAACTATGAGTGGAACCAAAAACGTCACTGTGCGACGCGCACGCGCACGTTCGACCTCCAATATGAACTTGGATGACAGTATTGCAAATTGCACTCTAGATGGCACTGTATGCAGTATGCCAGACTTGTCGGATGATGATCTTGATTTAATCACTCAACTAAAGAAGCAGATTGAGGAGCTCACACTTAAATTATGTGGTGCAGATAGAGAAATAGACACATTAAGCCTAGAAAACGCAAACCTAAAGAAGGAAATTGAAAATCTAAATCGGAAGAATTTGCTTTATAAACAAATAGCTAGTCCATCTAAATCTCCAACACCTAAAAAAAGTATGAAAATACAATCAAAACAAGCGGGATGTAAAAATAAAGAAACGCAAACTAATTCGGACATAATGGTGACAGAAAAAGCGAATATAAGAGATGATGGACAGAAAACTATTAGTACACATTCAAGTCCACAGATGGCGCCGCAAACTTCTAAAGTGCAAGTGACAAAGAATACACAAACAAACAAGAACAAATTGAAAAATAACCTATGTATTTTTAGCACTAATAAAACTAACAAGAATATATTAAGTTTAGCAGAAGATTACTTTCAGGACAGATATCAAATATGTCATTATCTTACACCGGGCGCAAGTATTATGCATCTTTTACGTGATATACCTTCAAAACTCAGATATTACACTAAGAATGATTTCTGTATAATTATGATCGGAGAGGAAGATTTTAAAACTACAAAATGTTACTTTGATATAATAACATACATGAAAAATACATTGCTGGATATAAAGAACACAAACATAATTATTACATTGCCAACTTTCAGATTTAATAATGACTTCAATATTTTATATAATTCAAGACTAGAAATTTTCAACAACATGCTGTATATGGACAATGTTACACACCAATACTCATATATCCTGGACTCTAATTTGAACCTAAGCTACCATCATTCTACGTATACAAGATCAGGAGCTTTAAAAGACTACGCTGTGAAAACTATCTTTGAGGACTTGTACAACCTTCAACTGGAAATTTTAGAAGAAAATACGCCTAATACAATAAATGAGCCAAAAGAATTGTTTTTTCTCTAATGAATATATTAACATTCTACACCAAAATATTGCAGGTCTGTTAAATAAATCTAATGCACTTACGGTATGCTTAAATGAACTTTGTGATAAAAATATAAATGTGGATGTAGTATGTATTACCGAGCATTTCATCATGAAAGGTTTCGAAAACCAACTATGCATCCCAAACTACAGTTTGGCTGCATGTTACAGTAGACAAGATAAAAAGAGAGGGGGATCATGCATTATTATTAATAATTGTCACCAATGGAAAGAAATACCTCATATAGTAGGATTGTCATCACCAGGTGTTTTTGAATGTTGTGGTGTTGAGCTGATTAATTATAAATTGATAGTCATATGTCTCTATAGAGTACCAAATACTAAGAATATAAATGAATGTTTTGATAAACTTGAATTGTTACTCAAAGATTTGTCCAACCGATTTAATAAAAGTATTGTTATTGCAGGCGACTTTAATATCGATATTTTAAAACCGAATGGAACTTCAGTTGCTCTGGAGTATATGTTACTAAATTACAACTTAAAACTTGCTCTTAAACAACCGACTCGAATGGCTAGCAAGACTTGTATAGATAATTTTGCACATAATTTTAAAAAGAATTGTAAAACTGACGTGTTGGAGTTTGCATTGTCAGACCATACAGCACAGCTGCTTCAATGTCCAGTACCCACTGTATGTAGACTAAAATACTGGCATGTAACTAGAAGGGATTATTGCAACGAGAATATAGTGAAATTTAAAAACTATTTAAACAGTCTCAAATTTTCGGAGATTTATCTTACTGAGGATCCTAATTTGGCTTACAATGAATTTCTTAACACGTTTAAATTGTTTTACGATTTATGCTTCCCGTACAACAAAATTAAAATCAACACATTTAATAAACCTAAATGGCTATCAAATGGCGTTAAATTATGCAGTAAGAAAAAAAGAAAACTCTTATGGCAATTTAGACTGAATCCTAACCAAGAAAATAAAAAGAATTTTGCTACTTATTCTAAAATGTACAGTAAAATTATTAATCTAACACAGAAAGCACAGAATAATTACAAAATACAACAATCAAAAAATAAATCGAAGACTACTTGGCAAATAATTAATCAGTCAAATAGCAGTGTCCCTAAACAGCAAATTGAAAAAATAAGAGTTGGCAATCGAACTATTTACAAACCTTTGGATATCGCGAATGCTTTTAATGACTTTTTTGTTGACAAAATTGTCCCAAAATTAGATGCTGAATATAAACCAAAATCATCCATTACATCAAGAAGTCCTAAATCAATGTTTATGGCACCCAGCACACCACACGACATACATAAAATAATAATGTCATTAAAAAACACTGGTAGTGTAGGTTTTGATGGGATTGCCACTAAGATATTAAAGTCTGTGTCAATTGAGATATGCAGTCATCTAAGTCACTTAATCAATCTTAGTATATGTACGGGTATGTATCCAGAAGCATTAAAAATATCGATAATTAAGCCTTTATTTAAGAAAGACGATAAGGAATTGATGGAATATTATAGACCCATTTCACTCATACCAGTCATCTCAAAGGTATTTGAAAAGTACATATGCAATCAGTTAAATAGCTTCATTGAAAAGAATAATGTATTATGTGAAGAACAAAAAGGATTTAGGCAACATAGAACCATCGATATGGCAATTTATGATTTTTTGTCTCCGATCATTAAAAGTATGGATAAACGATCCCCCATATGTGCCATATTTTGTGATATGACGCAGGCTTTTGATTACGTCCATTATAATACATTGTTAAATAAATTAGAAGCCTACGGCATAAGAGGTAACGTGCTCGAACTTATAAAATCGTATTTAGAAAACAGAACACAGATAACCGAGATTAGTCGCATTAATGTAATAAATAAACATGAAGAGATATCACGATCACGAGAACGTAAAATTAACTTCGGTGTTCCACAGGGTAGCGTTGTGGGCCCGTTTGGATTTATACTATATGTTAATGATATGCCCACGGCCATTGAACAGCCTTTAACTATGTATGCTGATGATAGCACCATTACAATTCCTTGTAAAGACATAAATACTTATGAAACGGACATAAATAATTCTATTAAAAATTTAATTATATGGCTAGATAAAAATAATTTGAATATAAATTTAAGTAAAACTAAAATTATGCATTTTAGACAACGTATGCCTGGTGTACCTAACCTTCACATACATTACAAAACTGATGATATTGATGAAGTAACAGATACCAAATTTTTGGGATTACAAATAGACTGCAGTTTAAATTGGAAAGCACATATAGGCGTATTGTGTAAAAAATTGAGTTCATCGGCATACGCTTTATATAGGTTATCATCCATAGTCGATACCAAAGCACTTCTTGCGGCATACTACGGCATAGCTGAGTCTCACTTGCGCTACGGTGTAATTTTCTGGGCAAACTCCACTGACAAGGAGACAGCATTTAAGGCTCAAAAAAGATGTCTCCGGTCAATGTTTAAACTAAAAACCACCGACAGTTGCAAGCCATATTTTAAGCAGTACAATATTCTGACACTTCCCTCTCTCTATATTATCGAAGTAGCTGTGTTTGTAAAGAACAACCCGAATCGTTTTGAACGTTTGGCCGATGTGTTTCCAAGAAACAGGCGAGATAATACGAAATTAAATCTGGTATCGTGTCAAACAACTATGATGCGCAAGAGTATTTATTGCATGGCCCCAATTGTGTATAATAAATTGCCAAGTGCTTGGAAAGTTTTGAAAACGGTGCAATTCAAAAGTAAACTTCGAAAATTATTAATAGATAAAGCATACTACAGTGTAACTGAGTTTTTAACGGACAAATCTTTTCTAAATACCTGTAATGTTTAATTATTTAATTACTGATTTACTCGAGGAATGTTACATTATTTTATATTGAATCTTATACTATTATCTATGACCTGGAATCCTAATGTCTGCTTATATATGTATGTTTCACCACGATTTTTATTCTTATATTAGAAATATAATTATACTGTTATCGACAATTTAAATGTTCTATTTAAGTTTAAGTATGTTTTAATTACAATTTGAATTTTAATAATTTTGTTACCTATTGAATGTATTAATTAAGTTAATGTTTTAATGACAATTTGAATTTTAACAATGTTGTATAATGAAAATGTTTGCATGCCGAATGGTGAAATATGGCAGAACTCTGATGTATACCTACTACTATCTACTTATGTATTACCCATATTTGCAAATAAATGCTATTCTATTCTATTCTATTCTATTCTATTCTATTCTATTCTATTCTATTCTATTCTATTCTATTCTATTCTATTCTATTCCTACTTCGTTGGTCTAGTGGTTGCTAAGCGCGACTGCTGAACATGAGCTGGCTATGTCTATGTAAATAAATAATGAAATCAACTTATTGCCTCAACTGACTGCCTCGTTGGTCTTGTGGTTGCTAAGCGCGACTGCCGAGCACGAGGTCCTGGGTTCGAATCCCGGGTCGGGCGAAGTGTTACTGGGTTTTTCCATTAGGTAATTCTCAGTAGCAGCACGGAGTCTGGATTTGTGCCCGGTTGATGGCAATAGGCTCGCCCCCTATTACATTGGGACCTAAAACATAACTGGCGAAATGTGGGTGTACTATATGTGCACCTCTGCCTACCCCTTCGGGGAAAATAGGCGTGATGTTATGATGATGATGATGATGATCAACTTATTGATAGAAGATTATTACGGCTTATTGGAAGAGAATTGGTGTAGGATCGAGTTAGACAGTATTTGGAGTTTTTTTATAAAAAGAATTGTAGTATATGAGTTTTTGGTGTCATTTTAGCATGTTGCCCATGCTAAGGTTGAATTTAAATTGATAAAGGCAATTTGGTGGATACGAGCGGAATATAAACCCGCGACCTTCGTCGTGCGGCGACACTGTGGATCAGTTGGTTAAAGCAGCGCCACGGTACGACGAAGGTCGCGGGTTCAAATCCCACTTGTGTCCATCATTTTTCAAATTTCCTTTATCAATTTAGAATAATTGCAGTATTCAGTGGTTGCTGGTTAGCCTGGTTGGAATCTATTTTTTTTTTTTTTTTTTTTTTAAAAACGTCGCCCCACACTAGGAATTTCTCCTGTATCGTAGGTGCGTTTCACAAACATGAAATATTCACATACACAAACACCCAGACTCGGGACAAACATCTGTGGTTCGCACAAAGTTTTGCCCCGTGCGGGAATCGAACCCGCAACCCTTAGCGCAGCAGTCCAATCGCTTAGCCACTGCGCTAATCAGGTCGTCAATCTATGCCTTGCCTGTAATGAATAATCGCGGTAAACAGGATCAGGGTATGTAGTTAGTGGTCTACGGATGAATGAGCAAAATCATGCACTTATCATAATTATACACAACACGTGAACATCTGCTTTTCAACATAAAAAGCTAATCAGAAATTCATTACTTTTTACAAAACGACATTTCTTTAAACGGATCGCTTGAATCTTCTATGCGTCGTAAATCCAATTCTTGTTGCCCACTCGTGGGAATTATCGTCCGCTGCATAATTGGCTCCCCGCATCTGCATATAAATAGACACGCTACTGTATGCAAATTATATTTTTGTCTCGCCTGCTACGTTACATGTCTTTGTGTACAAGTGCAAAGAGATATTTTGATTAGGTTGTACTATGCAGGAACGAAATAAAAAAAATACTGGCCTATGATAAAAGTGTATGAAGATAAAACTTTATTGTGAAGGTTATTTTCTCAGAGTAATGACTAAAGCATAGAGGGAGCGTTGCTTCCAGCAATACTGTACACTTTTTTTGCCTCGGTAGTGATGTGCCGTATTTGGTAAGTCGAAGTATCGAAATAAATTTAGTTCTTGACAGAAAATGTACTTCTATTGAATGTACGTTATTTTCACGTTGTATAAAACATACATCACCAAGGCATCAATATAAATTTAGTCCCAAACTTAAGAATGATCTAATAAGGGTTTAAATTACAACAAATACGTGATTCGTTGACTAAAAGATTTATATTGCAACACAGGTCCACCAATCACTGTACTTGATATGAAACATTTGATAAATTAATGGCTAATCTTTATGTTGGTCCTTTAGAAACTGGGAGCAAAAGTAAAAACACATATAAATTTTGTAAATTTTTAATAAATAGAAACAATATATATTTTTTTATAATCTAGCTGTGCCCCGCGGTTTCACCCGCGTCAATAAGTGTCGTTACCGATGTCTTTGTAGTTATTCTGTATTATTAGGGTTTTATAGCCAAATGGCAAAAACAGCGGCTATGCTTAGTCCATCTATTTCTAGCTCTTGTAAGCACTTTACACCAGTTCTCTTTCATTTGGAGGCATACTGTAAAATAAAACGATATTTGCTATAATTTAATGACATAAAATTAATTATCGTATCGAATAGTATCGATGAAAAATATTTACTTCACTAGCATGACATAACCTCACAAATAAACAAATTACTTTATTGTTAAATTAATTCGTTAACACAATATAATTCGTAAAAAAGATAGTCTGAAGGGATCATCATCAATCTAATGTGTATGTATAAGTGATAGTATACAAAAATTACGCGTGATTTTATAAGAAAATTGCATAAAAACACTTACCCATGAAATCTTACAAATTCATTGTTATCTTTCCGTGATGAATGTGATTTACACGATAAAACAAAACTAACCATATTAAACGCTTATTTATCTGTCCTTTGCACCTTTTGTACACAATCAAGTTGCTTATATTATGCAAATAATTATATTATTTTTAAAATAAACAATGACCACCAAGGACTCACATTCACTACGTATAATACGACTAAATCAAATACTTTGTACTGTTAACCGTGTAGAACCATTCTACTAAGCAACTATGTGCTTTTTTAATTGGTCGTGTAGTAAGAGACCAATTATGACCGTTTGACAATTTCGGAATGTACATTTAGTTTTAAGCATATATGAGTCCATATATGTTTGTCTCTTTTATATATATAATCTGCGTCATAAGAGAGAGGAGATTGGATTTATCGTAATTGGTGTCTAATTTGTTCGCTCTCTCTATGCTTTAGTAATTACTCTGAGGTTATTTTATTAAATAAGAACATAAACAACGATGCAAAACCTACATATTTATTGTGACGACCTGATTGGCGCAGTGGTTGAGCGATTGGATTGCTGCTCTAGGGGTTGCGGGTTGGATTCCCAAACGGGACAACAATTTAAAAGATCTGCAAATGTTTGTCCCGAGTCTGGGTGTTTGTGTATGTGAGATTTCATGTGGGGCAACGTTTTAAAAAAGAAAAATATAGGTTATTGTCAATTACTATTAATTCCAAATTTTATCTTCCAACAAAACTCTCCCAGCTACACAATAAAGCCATTTATAATAATGTTCTTTTTTATGCTAACGATGATGGATGGAACTTTTTACAACTAAAACCTCTGCCCCGAATACACCGGTTCTAAAAATACAGTCACTATGTTCCAGAGTTCGGTAGTAGGTATAGTATTTTAAAACTAACGATGAAGGGTCGAGTTATGGATTCACGTCACGAAAAACTATTAGTATTGTATGTTTGTTGAACGTCAGTATTATATGAGATCCTGGTACTTTTGTAGATTACTATTTCGCACCTACCTCTATAATAATTATCTAACCTAGCTTTATATAGGTGCTAGATTCTGCTGGCAACATCTAAGTTTATTCGTTCTTTTTCTTCCCAGTTAACCATAAGCCATCTACATAGCCCCCAATACTCACTTGACCGACTTTAACCCTTCTATTAAAGGTTCTTTAAGTAATATTTTTTGTTCAAATTGCTCCAATGTTAAGTGCAAAGTCAAATAACGGAAGAAATCGCGGAGTTTTCTTTTTGACGGCAGTCAGCTGAGGCCAAAATATATTATGGTTTAATTCTTGGGCCAAATACAAGGGCATAATCTGAACGTACGGCTTAGGAGATACTCGATTATATTGCGGATTCTGCGACAAAATTGAGTTATTTTTTTTTATTTATAGCTTTTAGAGCCTGAGGGAATCATGGCTTTCTTATTCAGCGTTTTTTGCCGTTTTAGGTGGCAGTTGAGGGTTTCGTTATACTTGTGTATGTGTGCGTAGATTTCATTGCGATATACTGACGAAATGTTATGTGAATTGTGATTGATCGCTTTTTATATCTCAGTGACGGTAGACGTAGCTTGTGGTTTTTTATATTGGCTCTCTTCTTCATTGAATCCGTCGTAGTTAGAGCTAAGATACTAACTCACACTCCTACTTGGAAAACGAAGCTTGAAAACCTTAGACTCAAAAGTAACTCGTTCGACCACGATAACAAAAAAATATATTGTGTGGCATAATAAAAAAAATATGTTTTAAATAACAGATATATTATAATTATATTTGTATATATATGAAGTAACCAAAAACAAAATAAGACAACGAACCCAAACAACATCTTATCTAATCAATAAAACACAAACAAACGCGGAATTGTTTTTTCGAACTTTGCTCTCAGTACGTGAGACAGCATTCGGTAATAAATAAGCGCAGGTAATGTACTGAGAAACTAATATCTTACTGTTTGTAGTAACGTTAATCATGAGTTATCTGCGAGTGTGCGGCTGGGCGAAAACTATTACGTCTGTCTTTTGGAAATCCGATTCACGTATTTGTATGGAACGTAACTTTTTTCTATTTGTTCGGCTGAAGATATTGATGGATGAGCGACTTTGTTACGGAGTTGACAGTTCAGGGTTCACGGAGTAGGTTGTTCATTTATTTGTATTCTCCCACCTGCATCACTAGTAGCCAGAAGTGCTCTTCATCTCGCTGTGGTTCGTTCTTCAACAAATCTCAGATGTAACACGGTTCTCACATAAATTTGTCATACTCGTCTGGATATTGAAAGATACCTTGACCCCTGAGTTTGTTTCGGCATTTCTTCTTAGAGGTAGTTAGTTAGGATAGCCGGCTCCATCTAGTTTAATAAAAATAATGATGTGTAAAAAAAAGTTTTTCCTATAAACTTATTAGCAAATGAAAATCATTTACCATCAGTCGTTTAAACATTTTCATTTTGTTGCTATTATTGTATAAGTACTATATAGTATTCTAATGGGTGCCAAACGTATTATCATATTTTAAAGTTTTTTAAGAATATCAATTGAGAAACATAATGCTCTCGCGATATCGTGACGTTTATGATAAATAATAAACGTAAGAGAATTATTAACAAGCTTGTCTACAATAAAGAATTAAAGCATTAAAATGAATCCTGTACCATCAATAAAATTTAAACAACACAACTGGCTGATACAAAAGCAATCTAAATATTTAATGTCCGCTCACATTAAAAATAACAAACGCTAAATGTTAAATAAGACTGTCAATTTGGAACATGACCTGGCAATTTCCTTAAATCGGCTGCGACCTAGATAACGTGAAATATTGCATATTAAATGTATTATGTTCGCCAGACGAACGGAAACAACCCACCATTTGCATTGATAGAAAATATGTTCTGCAGTTTACTGCTGCATTCCTTATTGTTAAACGAATGGCATAATACTCTGTAACATATTTATGTTGGCATGGTCGCTTTAATTTTCAGCTTTAGATACTTTTAACAAATAAATTACTGACTATAATATTATCTTGTCGTATCTAATGAAAATAATAATCAAAGACGTTATCTGAATAAAATAAATAAACGTGACTTCAAAGCTACATCGGCATTTCAAACATTTTAATTTATCCTGCTTTCAACTTCAAATACTATCAGGCCAAAATACACGAAGAAAAAAATCTAAAAGCGTAGGTAATACTAAAGCTAACACTACTGATGCCAGTCCGAGTGTGTCTGGATAAAGAGCCGGCATTTTTATTAAAACTCGATTGAACTTTACTCGAGACCAAACCAATCAGCGTTTTGGGAGCTTTAGAATTTACGTAGATTGAGTTCGCTTTACAATCAAATGCACACGATAAGTGATTATGGCTGGGACGGTATAATGCAATCAGTGCAGCCAAGTGCCTGCCAGCTGAAGGAAAAACGGAATGTTCGGAATATCGCACGTTTCATTCAAAGTGAATTGGATTTGGAAACGGAGGATTTATTTATTAAAAGGCTTAGATTGGATATTATTTACTGGTGAAGTTGGTCTTAGAGTTTACTTTTGTGAAAGATTGTCGGCCTAGCTATTGATTTCCCTGGTAAAATGATACTTAATAATAGCAGAGGTAATTGCTTTGTTCAACGTGGTTGCCTTTAACAACATATTAAAAATCTTGGAAGCATTTTTTTTTTATTTATTTATTTATTCAGTAGCATATATACATTTAATACAAATAGGTTGGTCTCTCTTAATAAATCTTATAATCTTCCACTTAAAAGACATTCATTTAATAGGGATAGGATCTGGATAAAAGTTCGAATCAATGGTGAAATAGAAACACGACGCATCTGTTTGTCTCCATAGGAAACAAGCGTGACTTCATATATGTATCAGGTTTGCCTCGTTGGTCTAGTGGTTGCTTGGTAGGTGGTAGAGCAATGTGTTGTTGGGTATTCCCATTAGCTAATTCTCAGTGGCAAAACGGAGTCTGGATTTGTTCCCGGTTGATGGCAGTAAGCTAGCCCTCTACTACATATTCTAAAACTCAATAAGACAACATTTTGAATAATTATCGTATGTTTTTGTTAACTTGCAAATCTTTCTCAAATAAACATCGTAGAAGCAACACTGATACATATCACAGTCCCAGTTCCTACACGTCCACTGCGATAGCGGTCTACCAGATTTGATGATAACATTCAACGTACTAGTTAGTGGATGGAATTCACACATTTCCTTTATGGCGTCCATTACTGAGGGTCAATTCACTCAGATTGGATTCTTTCCTAACTAGACCTTTGCATGATAGTGCTTACTTAGTCCACTTCGTTATGTAAAAGGGTTTGGAACACCGTGAAGTACAACTTGGATATCATAATGTGTAATGGCAGACTTTGCTTACTGGAGAGTGTTGTAGTGAGAGTGCCGTTGGCGCGAGCCTATTGACATCGAACTGGCACAAATCAAGACTCCGTGCTGCTACTGAGAATTAACTAACAGAAAAACCCAGTAGCACTTTGCATGACACGGGATTCGAACCAAAGACCTCATGCTCAGCTATCGCGCTTAGCGACCACTAGACCAACGAGGCTGTCACCGGCCGGCAGAACATATTTTACGTTAGTATGTAAGAATTGTCCTAACAAGACAATATCGTGACGTACGTGAGGAAAAAACGATTAATTAAGGATATTTAAAAGCAGCGCTAGAAGCAATATTGATTACTAATTGGGACCTGTTTGGGACGGAGAAGATACCATGCATTGAACATTTTATCGAGCTCTAATTAGCCACATTCCTATCTTTTGTTACACGTGCTTCTTGTATCGACTTCAGGGTATTTGGCTGTCGGTTATAAAGCTTAAGCAAACCCCGGGTAAAATAGTTATTGAAATTGGTTGTTGTTTGGATGTTTCAGTTATAGTTAATTAGTAGTTAAGGGTTAATAATGTACGATAAATACGTTAACTCCTAGTTTCAGGATTGTATAGGCACATTTCTATTCACCACCTCCAAGTATAAAGCCTTCACATGTGTTATTCCCACGCAACCTTAAACACAGTCGTTAATAAACGCCGAAAAGTCGTCCCAACATTAACAAAAGATCATAAATATGATTCAAACAAACCAGAATGAATGTATTGTACTAAACAAATGTAACCTTAATTCCACGTGGCCCTTATTTACATAACTTAACCCTTTGACATTAAACGTTTGTCTGTATCCAAAACGCAAGGGTTGTGTCCAAAAATAAAGTGTCAACATATTGTTTTCATAAAAATGTCACGGGTGCAGTACGCGTGCGCGCGCCGCCGCCGGCCGGCCGGCTCTCAGCTGTGTTGCCATTCTGCGTAATGGTTTCCCCGAAATTATGTTAATACACATGTTGTTTTAGAAATGGGGAGTTGATTACGTGAATATGGATTCTAATGTCTATTATCCGAAAACCTGACGTAAGTATTTGGTTAATCGTATTAGGAGAAGGAAGATATTGGTATTCGGAACAAAGAGTCACATTTTTACCTAATGCTCGCTAGGAATTCATTTTATTGTTACTTTTACTTTCAAGTAGTACTAATTAGACATCTGTTAGCATCATGCGTATTAGAAAATAAATGCTTAATGTAATAAACTGGGTAATAATAGCTCCGATGTAATTACTACGCACCTGCTACAGTTTCGTAGCACGTGCGGCTACGGCTTGCTACGCGGGGAAGCTGCTACATAGTATTCTTGGCATAGATAATTCCGAAAAATCATTTCCCTATGGTTTCTTTCTACCACCCTATACAAGAAATCTGTTACTCATCCCACCACATCCTACTTACCACAGCGAAGAAAATAGTAATAGACCAGAATAAAATTAATTTACAGTGACAATAATTTTAAAATTAAAAGAGAAAAAATCAAAACTGTTACAAGTAAACTTTCAAGACATAACACTGCAAATTCCTGTACTTAATTACACTTGTACGTTTAATTATGAATAATACAAAACACACATACCATTCAAAACCACGCGTCACATTGACGCACCAGAAAACCCCTCAGCCTAAATGAAATTAGTTGTAGGTATTCGTGAATTATAACTAGCAACCCCGCGCCGGTATCTTATCATCTAACATCAGGCAGTTGACAAGTGGCGCGCGAGCCGAGCGCACGTCCCCCCGCAGCCGCAGGACACGCGCGAGTTCCCGAAGTAATGTGACTCCACCGAAGTTTTGATAGACCAGTGAAACTAATTGTTTTGAATAATGTGACAGAAGAACAGTGAAGTGAATTATTAACGATGTTGTTGTTATTAGTCGGGATGTTTGTTGGTGAGTTGTGGGACTTTTATATTGTTTGACGAGTAGCAATTGTTTTAACATAAGTATAGGCACTCGTTGAGGATTAAATACGGTCTTGGTAAATTGACTTCTTTGAAAATTGACTGGTTTCTAAACTAGGGGATAGGTGACAAACTATATTACTGCCCTACTGCAGGGCTAATTTGTTTTCATATTTTACTCAGAGAAACGAGCATTAATAATGACGCTTGCTCACTGCGGGTTGTCGATTACCATTAACCATCAGACATGATGTTTTCCTTCACATACATAACATCACGCCTGTATTCCCCGAAGGGGTAGGCAGAGGTGCACATATAGTACACCCACATTTCGCCAGTTATGTTTTTAGGTCCCAATGTAATAGGGGGCGAGCCTATTGCCATCAACCGGGCACAATCCAGACTCCGTTTTCCTTCAATGTTAGACAAACCTTTAAAACTATGAAACCTATTTATTCTGTGAATCCCAAGTAAAGGAGCAAGTAGAGAGTCTCCACGAGTGACGATAGTTAAGTAAGTCCGGCGCACCCTGGATGGTCAACTTCGCTACCATCCTTGTTGACTGACCAATCTCTACACCACGACATGACCTATTCCATTTGGCTATTGGCTCATGTTGAAATGACGAAGACTTAAATCCCAGATATAAATTGTATTTTCTGTAAAAGTAATGGTTGTTCTGGTTAATAAATTGAGATAGGTGTTCCGAATAATCAATCATTTTTACAAATAAAAGGTTTTGTGAGTGATTAATGATCAGAATATCTTCATTGGTTGTAATTGTGTGGATATCGGCTCAATCTGTTTGAACCAATTAATGTCCACAAGCGTTATTTTAAAAGCTGTTATTTCGGTCTAGATATACAGCAGTGATGACCGTAGGACTGCCAAGGCAAAGGTTGCAAGTTAAAACATTAACACGCACTAATGTCTTTTCGAATTTATATGCATAGGTACTATAAAATAGCTATCAGTTGCTAAAAACGGTGAAAAAAAACATCATGAGGAAAGCGGCACACCTGACAGATTTTGCAACAGTGTGCAGAGCCATGTTAGCGGCCTACAGGCGGTTTAAACTCTGACATCAGGTTGTTCCTCCGCACTTATATTATTAACGTGACTGCCTGTCAGTCAGTCTGTTTGTTACACCTTCACGACTAAACCGCGGAACGGATTTTGATGAAATTTGGCATGTAGAAACTGAGACCCGAGAAAGGACATAGGCTACTTAAGGCAAGCGAAGCCGGGGCAAAAGCTGGTCAATCATACTAAGAAGAAGTGGATCTACATCTGGATTGTTTAATATCCTCACTTTAATTGCTGTTTCGAGTATACCCAAATCTTGGCAAATAGAAATCCGTGGTCTTTACGTTCCGAGGCTGGAAGAAGCGTAGCCTCTGGTATTAATTTAGCTATTTTATAAACATAGGTATAACAATACGTAATATCAATGTCACGTCTGCGGCCTAGCTCTGCTGTAGAAACGAAACCTCAGCGGAAATCTACGTGCGTGATGATGGTCGGGTCTATGAAGCATTGCGGCTGGAATGTTGAAAGATATATTTAGTTAGGTATAGTTTTATGGTTAGGTATATAGTGATAGAACACTTACGCGAATATATGACATTAAAATAAAACAATTTTACGGATTATATCGCGGTTTTAATTGGCTTTTAGGGGCCCGACGTTTCATTTTCTTTACAGCATTCATGGTCAAGGGCAGACTGAGGTGTTAAACGTCTATTGAACTATTACTATTAACTACGTTACATTTAAACTATTATTAACAATCAGATTTTATCTGAGTTAGGTATATAGGATTATGAATTAAATTTTGAATAACAAATTGCATACATACATACATGACATCACGCCTGTATTCCCCGAAGGGGTAGGCAGAGGTGCACATGTAGTACACCCACATTTCGCCAGTTATGTTTTAGGTCCCAATGTAATAGGGGGCGAGCCTATTGCCATCATCCGGGCACAAATCCAGACTCCGTGCTGCTACTGAGAATTACCTAATGGAAAAACCCAATAACACTTTGCCCGACCCGGGATTCGAACCCAGGACCTCGTGCTCAGCAGTCGCGCTTAGCGACCACTAGACCAACGAGGCAGACAAATTGGTGGTAGGTATTTACAGAAAAACACGTTATTTCCCATGCACGATCACCACAAGATATCTGCGGATAAACGAGTAGTAAACAAATGTTGGTCCCACACAGGAATTAAACCCGCAACTCATAGCAAAACTAGACTGACTTGACTTGACAGTCCAACGGTCATACCGCTCGGTTATCACTGCAAATGATAACCGAGCGGTATGACCTGGCTAGCAGTCGATCCGTGGTTTTAGGGCGAGGTAAGCGAGTTGACTGCCTTATTGCGTTGGTAAAATAATAAAATGATTAAATGACATATCCATATCGGGGTAAAAAAATGCATATTCATGATTATAAACAACCTCCTGTAATACGCACCTACCACCTAAACCCAATGCCCTTATTCAACAACCATCAATCTCCGACACACGCCATTATTTCCAGAATGAAATACGTAAATGTTTTGTGTGTAGGAACAAAATAGTGGCGTCACATCCGGAGCAAGGAGGATAGCTTAGTATGGCACTCATAGGCAATGGGGCGGCAAATGTTACTACTTGTAAACTGCTATACTGTTCGTTTTTATTATTAGTAGCCTCGTTATGTACCATTTGTTTTATGTGAGGATTTATTTTGAGTTATGTAATCTCACTCATTTTATAAATATAAATAACGTTTAGGCACCTAAAGCTTAATAAAATGTCACTTTTTCGATGATAGTCGTGGAGGACTGGTGGGTGATATTGATATATCGGATTTGTATTTGTGCATACAGTTTTGCAGGTTCGATTGCCTCAATAAGACAATTTCATTATCATAAATATTATATGTCCCCACTGAGTAACTGTGATGGAGGCAGCCTGGATTTAATTTTATAAAACCGCAGAGATCTAGCGTGGTGATCAATGCTCAATCCTTTTCTATAAGAGAACAGGCCTTTGCCCTACAGTGGGACAGTTATAGTCTGTTATTATATATTATGGAATACACTGCTAATAATAATATTTACTATTAAGTTGTGGCGCAACTTGGGAGAGGCGTTTGTCCAGCTGTGGACCGAGACAGGCTGAGAGACTATTGTGGTCTCTTCTGTATTCTACAAGGGGTTCATCAAGGGTCATCAAGTTCTCCTTTACTCAAGGGATCACTCAATCTCTAATTTCTCTTTTATATTCTATACATATTCATCACCTCCGTCCATCCTTCTCTACTGTAAGCTAATCTCCCAGTCAGTATGTAAAACGATCTAGGATTAATTGCACGTAATTTATTATACTTTTCAAACGTAATGAATGAGTCCGCTGGTCCTTGTTTCATTCTAATAGATAGACGTGGCAGTTAATCTATTCGTATTTAATTCTCTAGTTCACCTATTACGTATTGCATTATTTTAAGGTAGAATCGGACTAATATACTTTTATGGAAGATGGAAAAAGGTAAACAGCTATGGCTGTGCCTTACAGGATTAGAGTCGTGATTGCATTTATGTGTGTATTACACACTTGGTTGGTAAGAGGTTTGTCATATCAGTAATGAGGATGAGTGAATAAAACAAATTGCAGTAATATAAAATAATAATTATATTTATTACTTTGAATCTTGTTTACTCACTAGTAAGGTTTGATTCTTATTAAAGCAGGAGCACAATTGAAAGCTACAAGAGGCCTGCACTCTCTTTTATACAAAATAATATGATTATATACAATGTGCAAAAACAAATAAAATCAAAAATCAGGAACAAAAATGTTAAGCTAGGAACATATTTTATCCCATCCAATCGAAACCGAAACTAAATTTAAAAACGGGCTTTACCGACCCCTACTCTGATCCGTTTGTCTAACAACTTAGTACATGAACAAAAACAAATTACAACTACAAAAGAAAGAGCATTATGCCAACTTCATATTAATATACTTCCATGTTACACATTTAAAACACTCACAATTTACATGAAAAACGTGTGCGTCCTTGCCAAATTGTACTTGCGACTATCAACAGCACGATTTGGCATATCCATGCTGAGACCTTGGCTACTTCATGTTTGTGCGGACTAAGCGAATTTTTAATGCTCATGCTAACATAGTCTGAGCCGGGTCAAGGACGCTGTATCGGTATGAGGTGTACCTATTGTTCGGTGTACATGCATATTTAATTCAACCCGTAATACCCTCTCAAGGGTATAATACAATTACGGTAAGTTCAAAGGTTAAAACTCAATATTTTGAGGCCGTTAAATTAATGCTCGCATGTTCGGGGGGTCGTAAATATCCCGGCGTTGAACACGGTTTTATTTTACATGAAGCACGGTGGGTTGGTGGTTTACCGACTGGTTAACTTCAACACGGTGTCAGCATTTTCAAAGGCATTATAAGTAACTTCATGCTTGTTCAAACAGCTTGCACTGAATACATAAATACGAATCCGCGACAATATAGATAATTACATTAGGTTTTGTGGGGCAATGTTTTAGCATATAAGTTTTATTTTATAAATACATAATAAATAAATAAATAATAAATACATAACAACACAAACAACATCACGCCTGTATTCTCCGAAGGGGTAGGCAGAGGTGCACATATAGTACACCCACATTTCGCTAGTTATGTTTTTTTGGTCCCAATGTAATAGGGGCGAGCCTATTGCTATCAACCGGGCACATATCCAGACTCCGTGCTGCTACTGAGAATTCCCTAATGAAAAAACCCAGTAACACTTTGCCCGACCCGGGATTCGAACCCAGTACCTCGTGGATATAGATAATTATTTATTATTAAATCCTAATGTGGGACGACGAATAAAAAAAAACTCACCCAAACTCATCCGACCACCTTCTTAGAAATACAAGAACCCAGCTCTTTATATTTAAACGCTCACTCGGCTACCGGCTGGCTGTGATGTTAATCTTTAAGCAGTCTACTCCAGCTATCTCGCTTATAACTTATGTATTCACTTATCATGTCCTTACTTTGTTCCCCTTACAAGATACGATCAACAGGGCACTATGAAGTGTTCAAATGATTTCTCTACGCCAAAAAGCGACGCGACGGTTATATCGCTCTATATAGCGCTGTCCCTGTCTTTACCGAACGTCCTTCGGTGTACTTGAAAATCCATCGAATGTAAACTCCACAGTCCAGTAGGCAAGTTTTTATTATGTATGAAGAAGGAAATTGTTTGTTGCCTCCAGAATTCTTATACAGATACTTTTAATATGTACAGGATGTTTAATAAATGCAAAAGTAACAAGATTTAGGTACCTACCACCTCATGTCAAAGTTGTTTATTGTCTTATCTAGTTGCTAAGTGTGAGGTATTGGGTTCAAATCTCTGGCCAGGCAAAGGGATAATGGGTTTTTCCATTAAGTGATTCTCAGTAGCACGGAATCTGGATTTGTGCCTGGTTAATGGCATTAGGCTCGCCCCATGTTATGTAACGACCTATAACATAATTATATAGCTAACTGAATGTACTACACACATCTGCTTACCCCTTTGGCATACAGGCGTGATGTTACATTATATTTCATGAGATATAACTATATTTAAAGCAAGAAAAATGTCACCAAATAAAAAATATGAGTAGGGTCGTAAAATAACAGCTATAACTGTTCTACTGCAGGGCAAAGGCCTCTTCTCATTTAGAGAAGGATTGGGCATTGATCACCACGCTAGCTCACTGCGGGCGATTTCAGATATTTTAAACCCAGGTTTCCTCACGATGTTTTCCGTCACTGTTAGTCAGGTGTCTTAGAATAACTAAGAAAGTATTTATAACATTGAAAAAGTTACATTGATACTTGCCCGGGTTTGATACTGCAACCAGCAACCATATAAATCCGGTATGTTAACCACTAGGCCACCACGACATTTAATAGTATAATTTTTGTGTCGTAGAGCCTTAACTAAATGGTCTGAAATTAGGAGACTATTATTATTACACCTACACGGGAGCGTACTATAATAATTTCGCTGGAAAACTCTGCTTCTGGGAAATCGTTGACTGTTTTGCAATAATAATTGCTTGTAACCAATTATTTTAAGCAAAGTGTTCAAATTGTTTGCTATTATACTATATAGTTTAGTATTATTATTAATGGTATATAATATTTAACATTTATAATGAAACTTAATAAGTTTATCTATGACACCAGCTTATGTAGGTATGATACATTTAAAGTACTTTTCTCAAACAAGACAGGAACAAGCGTCGATCACCTCGTTTGCTCACAGTGGGTTCGCAATTTTTAATTAATTATTATATCTTATCGTTTGGTTGATGAGCAACCTGGTGTTCGAATTTAAACCTCTGTAGGCCTCTGACATGGCTTTACACATCGTTGAAAAATCTCTCAGGTGTGTTGGTTTCCTCACCATGTATTTTTTCACGGTTTTTAGCAACTGTAAACTATGAAATCAGTGATCATATATTACAACAGAGATTGTACATTTTCATTACAAATAAAAACGCTTTAATACCTACAATCTACATGGCTTTGAACATGCAACTTTGGGCGTACAAATCCAACTTTTAACGCACTGGGCCTCCACGAAATATACATAACGACTACCTCACATTATACATTTCAATATTGAGGTTTCCAAATTCTCGAACCGCCATCAAATATCAATATCGAAGAATCCCGGAGGCTTTTTAAATTGTAAAAAGATTTAATCTTGAGAATTCCCTTATCGAACAAATTTTCCCCAGCATCGTCTGAGAAGCTTCGAGCATCCTTTAGTGATTTAGATCGTGATGAGAACGAGCGTAAGCCACTTAGAGTACCAATTAACGTCTGTAGTGTTATCGATATTGATCACAGATTATACAGAAACAATTATAATGTCCTCCAGACCGAATTTTGGATTTGACGGTTGATCCAACACAGGGGACTTTACAAACACTGGAATGCTCCACAGAGTTCATGCGTGTCAAATAAGGTAATCTAACACTACCTGGTAAAGATCAAGGGTAGTACAGCTGTACGTGAGCTTCAATACCCAGTACACCGCCTACTTCTCAGAACTTTCTCAAACGGCTCGGCTGCTGCCTACTAAGAATTTTTGCCAGAAATATCCAATTACGTACTTATGTTTTTCGAAAAAGGTCATGACCATATTATTATTCACTTATAATACCACAAGAGCTTCAAAATTATCGGGTATTTCCCGATAGGTTCGTTGCAAACAAATGAAGGAGTCACGTTTTTCAGGTTAAAAAATCACGAGCGCGAAGCGCGAGTGATTTTTCCTGAAAAACTTGACGACTTTATTTGTTTGCAGGGAACCTTGAGGGAAATGCCAGATAATTTTGAAGCTCGTGTGGTATTCGGGGGATTATTTTTCCGTCCTACCTACATGGTATTATACTGATAATTTTTTGATTATTTTTAGGTTGTACCACGTGACGTCGAATGGTGCAATTCTATTGGTCGATATTTGGGTCGGAAAAATAATCTCTTTAATTTATTTTTCAAATTCGAATTCAAAAAAATTTTTGCTAAAATATGTGTATGTTACAGTTAGTTTCACATATTTTATCATTATTAAATGACATACAAATATTCATGATAACCTAATTAATACTTCAATAGTCATTAACCTTAATTTTACAGTAAATATATTAATTGTAAATTCTAGATTCATAAAGTACATAAAAATACCAAAACAAAATAAAATAAAATGTTATCTGTCAAATATTAATTAAGGGAATAAAAACATTTTTCTGTTAACCACCAATGTCGCAATTTCAACTTAAAACGAGACATTGATAACTCTATTATCTGCGATGGAAGTTTATTATAGATTCGTATACACATAGGGTAGCAGTTTCTCCAATTTATTTTGTTGAGTTTCAAAATGGATCCAGAGCCTAAATTTTTTTTTTTTTTTTTTAAAAACGTCGCCCCACACTAGGAATTTCTCCTGTGTCGTGGGTGCGTTTCACAAACATGAAATATCACATACACAAACACCCAGACTCGGGACAAACATCTGTGGTTCGCACAAAGTTTTGCCCCTTGCGGGGATCGAACCCGCAACCCTTAGCGCAGCAGTCCAATCACTTAGCCACTGCGCTAATCAGGTCGTCGAGAAATGTAGGTACAGATATACCTGTAGCTGTACAGTGTACCCCTACAATATTTATATTTGCTGCGGTCGCTCCCATAAGTGCTGCACTTAGCAGATGTGTAAAATGCATCCCGACGCAAGCCTTGTGTATTTAGTTATGTATATGTCACGTCACAATGTTTGTAGGATCCATGTTTTGCTGAATAAACTATCATCCGTTGGTTCCGAGGTTTTTTACAAAAAAACTACTACTAGTCTAACAGAAATTATAGACTACATAGGTAATATACAGATAAGTTACAAAAGTAGGACTTTAAAATTATTTCAATATTAAACCAAATCAGCTTAAAAGCTAAGGCTCAACTTGCCAAAAACAACCAAACTCAGTCATATTTATTTAGGTGATAAACATTCTAATATCCCTGGCCTTTAATTAACCAGTAACATTAACATATTTAATTCACCGGGGAGGGTAATTAAAAACTAACATTTTAGCCCACAGGCACATCTCGTTTCGTTAACTACAATTACGGAGCACTACGTTGTCACTATTTTGACAACGTGCTAATTTAATTAGAGGAAAAATGTTAGCCAGAATTTATTCCACAACATTTTAGCCGAACTAACTTTACATTTTATTGCACAGAAAATAAGATACAAAATTGAATGAAACAAGAGTTATTAGAAGTGACAGCGCAATTCACAGGTGGCAGCGCAAACGAAATTATGATTAGTTGGGATGGTCCATTAGTTTTTGGAAGTTCAAACGAGACAGGGACGTCCCTGGGCAACGATAACTACATACACACAGTCACACCTGCTTCCCAGAGGAGAAGACAGAGATTTTCACAGTACTTGGGATTGAGATTTTAGAAATATTACTGTTGGTATAAAATTTTGACTTGAAAATATGTTGATAATGCCATCCCATCTCCTTCAGGGATAGGGTTATACCAAAGTTCAACATCTAATATAACATTACAAGTAATTTTGTGTGTTAAAACTCTCGTTAAGATATTTAACCCTTCAACCAAACTACAAAAGTGTTTATAATTATGAGCCAATGTATAATGATTAGAGAAGTATATTATTATGCTTCATCACACAATTTCCGTCGATTTCTAGTCGAGTCGGTTTTTATTGCCCAATGTTTTAATGCTATACTTGATAGAACTCTATCCTTAGAAACCTTTGCCACGACCTCAGCACAGCCTAACCATGGATAAGACATGTGTACCTGTGGTTATATTAGGAACCTATCATTGCTTCTTAAGCCAGCCAGATCAAACAAGGCTAAACCGCTACCATCATATTCTCTTCCAGCGGTCAGAGAGACCCTACCTCCGACAGAATTGGGATCAGAATTGGGAATTATCCATCAAAAATTGGGAGCATGTGCGAGTTATTTGATGTTCACATACAATATGTATGTACAGAGTGCGGTTCACGTTAACAACGTGTTGGTTTATACTAAGTAGCACTCGGATCAGAGACCCGATGCTTCTTAGGAATGTCTTAGCCGCATTTTAGTCTTTCAAAGTTTATAAAGGTCTAGACATACGTGCAGATGTGGCTAGGTATTAGTAATGGACTTTCCTTTTTAAATTTAGACGCCAAAAAGATAAGTGTTAACAGTTTGACCACTGTGTGTGTGTCTGTCTGTGGCACTGCAGGTCTTAAACGAGTTAAACGATTTGGATGCGGTTTTCCATCAATATATACCTCAGTAGTTAAAATATCTTGCTTGACGATATTATGGATTGAGAAAGTAAAATTAAGTCTGAAACTTTCTATTTATTGATTCATCCCTTGCCTAACAATTTGGACAAGCATGAATACAAGCTTTTCATTTGCATTATGTTATTTTCTGTATGTGATTTTCCCTTAGTCGCCTCTTACGACACCCACGGGAGGAAAGAGGGTGGTCAATTCCAGGCTGGATACCTCTCGGCATTTGATAAATATGTGACTTGAACCTCGTTGTATTTGAAATCTAAACAGGATATCTCAACCCAATTCCACTTTCCTTCATATCCAAAAATAGCTTACGGAACCGTATACTTTGTCCGTTTCCCAAAAATACAAAAGACTAAAGTTAGGTAATAAAATATAGGACGCTGCATACACGGTAACCTAGATTAGAGTTTTAAAACAAAGCAAACGTGGAGTTCCCAAGTCGTGTTGTGTATAAAACTTGCATTTCCGAGTTATATAACGAGCGGGCTGCCAACCGCACGTTTGAGATCGTGAGCCAAAGCGAAATTTCAATAAAACTTTGATTAGGAACAAGTTTAGCTCGAAATCTAGGAACAATGAAAAACGTGGATGTCTTCAGCGTTCTGCGTAAGAAGTTTTGATAAATGGTGGAGCACGAAGCTTTGTGGCTGCTTGGATTTATGTCGTGAATTCGGTGGCTTGCAGCATTTATTTGTAGTGCACAATTTGTATGAAAAACTATTTGTAGGTAACTCGAGAGTCGCTGGATGCGAATCAAAGGAAAAGCGGAATAGATTTTAATGAAACCGCAAAAAGAGAAATTCGATTATAAAAGAACAAAGAGACTGTATGTTCCCACAATAGTGCATCCGCGGTACAGACCTTCAAATACGATTTTAACTTTGAACGGGATTTCATAGATATAATAAAATATTCCCATTCATCACGTTGGACTAGTAGTAATTAAATATTAATTACAATAATAACTACATCATAGGTCACTTTGTTGGCCAAAACAATTTGATTTATTTTCTGGAACACTTAACTACTGAGAAATGTGTCTATTGACGTTCCAGAACGTTGGTATAGGGTGTAATAAAATCAACATAAACCAGTGTAAATAAACTGCCAAACAAATTACAGGCAAGCACATCCGGCAAACATAAAACCTCATTCACACAGTAGCCAGAGAGCAGCTACAAATTCCTCGTATCCCTAAGTACCCGGCACCAAGTTCACTGCTCACTCACTGGTGATAAAAGCCTAACAGGGGAGAGTTGGAAACAATTCTCATGCACTGCCGATCGTAAAACCGTACGGATGGATAGTCGCTATAGTCGGAGCGGGTAAGCAGCGCCGCAGGGCTGCCAAATGCAGTGCCGTTTATAAAATTGGCAGCCGGCGAGTTGTGGTTGAATGCGGTTTGGAGGATGCTACTGTCGATATCCAAAATTTGGGTCGTGCGTACGTTTGTTGCGTCGAATTATGGATTGTTATACAATGTTTTTTGTGGTTGTTCAATCCGTGGTGGAAAGATTACTGATACAGAAAATATGTACAGAAATACATAACCTTCTCATTTATGGAAGTCGGTTAGCAATTCAACCAAAAGTCTTGAGTAGGACTCCAAGATTTTTGGGGGACCAAATCTAATAACTTTTGAAAAATAATTACATTCAGACCTACATGATAAAAAGCCCATCGTATTATTTAGATGTGCAATTAAAGTCTCCGCTAGTGACGATACTGTCAACCTGGATACCATCCTTGTTGGCAGAACAAACATCATTGCTTGGCCTGTTTTCATGAGGAAATTGGGTCATATCAGTACAAAGCAGACGTCCCGCCCTCCAAGATCATCCATGACTAAGTTTACTTCTGGTACACTGATATTATTTCTTAAAGCTACACAGCCACATACACTACAACAGCTTGTAGCCACTGAGTGTTTACTTACTTCTCCAGCACAATTTCAGCAAGGCCATCCTACTAAATCTTCCGACGAAGGTTAAAGAGCGAAGTTCTAAGTTCAAGTGTAAATTCTGCCGTTAAATTGTTTTATCGTTAGTTATTAATGAGGCAATTTCAGCAATTAAGATTTCGTTATAGAAAATGGTTAAAAATAATCACGTAGCCGATTAAGGGCAGCTGTCGACGGCGATAAATCGACGAAAGTAATTTAATTAATGACTACGAAAAAATTATGAGCTGGTCATAAATGATAAATGATTTATTTACAGTTAAATGGCCTGCTGGTAACGGTTACGTGTTTTTTTATTATCTGGCGCCAGCGTTTCCGAACTGCCTCACAGATAAAATGCTGGAATTTTAAAGGTCAAGGTCTGGACTGGTTTTGTGGAATACGCTGTCAAAAGTCCCGGTGGATTGGAATGGGACTATCAGTCATCGAGTATCTTAACTTAGGAGGTTTTAACAGCGATACAACAATAGTCTAAATGTTATTATAAGTAGTGAATCCAGAAGATGGATATCAGCGTCTTCTGTAAATTCACCACTAATACTGCGATCCCCAAGTCGCTTGCCAAGCGTGGAGATTAGAGCCACCCCCCACTCCAAGGGGGAGGCCTTTGTTCAGCTGTGGACGTGTTCCGGATGTTGATGATTATTATTATAGGTATTAAGTAGGTACGTTTTCCTGAATTGATCACATGGTAAGTAAAGATATGCCTACATTTCAATTATTCTCAGGTATATCCTGAGAGTAATTTATGAAGTATAGTATAACTGAATTCAATGGTGGCCTGAAAGTATGTATCTTAAAAACTACAAGTATGATTAATAAAGTCACATCGGTAGTTTCCTAAATTTAAACCCTAATTCATTTAATTCGTCCCATAACTTGGACCACCACGACACTTTTATATAAAAGCCTATTCTCCTATATAAAATCCTTGTACATAGCCCATAAATTGCTCTATCCCCAAACTACTATGTAGGCTAATGCATAACGCATGTACGCCCCGTATTGCTTCTCACGAAACAAAAAAAATGCGCAAAGCGAATATTTCTTTTGATCTCATAAGTACACTGGAGGCCAAGGGAAAGTATACATCGGGGATTAAACCTTTATTGCGAGCAGAAAGGCACGTATTGTTGCGTATTCAATACGCGAAGCCCGGGAATAGGATATTTTAGCATTAGGCGTAATGACTTGCTTTTGGCCGCGACGTATCGCTGGTCTCTACCTAAGTGGCTGCGGGACTCCAAACGTCTTTCGAGTTTTATTTTACGTCTCACTGCGTTTGTCGAGCGTCGCTTTGACGATAATTTTTGTTACGCCAAAGGAATAATGAGTTTTGTTACGAATTAAGAAAAAATAATTCGTACTTTTGTAGCCGGATTAAGTGGATTGTAATATTAATTGATTTGTTTCTTTGTTGTGTCTCTGAAATACAAATGGACTTATGTAAATAGGTACTTAAGACTATTTAATACGACCGCAGCTACTGGTTTTCTTGTAATCAACGATAAAAAGTCCTCCTAAGATGCCAGATTTTATATCATAACTCTGACAATGTCTATGTTAGTTTATAACATTTCTCAAGTAACTTTTTTAGAGTTCATCTTGTTTAAAAACAATAATCCTGGTGTTTAAACGCATTCACAGCACCAATGAATTCTAAGCATACCTGTGTATTATTTTAACAATGGATTCTGTCAATATTTATTTACATCAACACATCGACTCATAACCTGCGTGTGATAGCACCATTACATTGTACAATAATCACAATAAATAACATACTGTCCAACCACACATTCATTTGTTCAAACAAATAGATAAATCAAAATCAGATGAGAGCGGGTCAAACAAACAGGGTTTAATCTATCACCATCAAATAAACATTAATTCTACGCGACAAACGAATAAATTTATAAAACAAGTATTTATACAACACGATGGATACTTTATTTAATATTTAATTTGTTGGTCAATTTTGTGGCCGGCTGTGTACGTTGGTAAAGGGTGGCTCTGAATAAATTATAAGAAATATTGGAGTGCACGAACGTTGGCCCAAATATTGGTTGTAAAGGTATATAAGTAGGGTTATTTTTGGTTCGGTTAACATAGCTTTTCACTAGCTATACAATGTGGCGGTAGGCACCTACTTTGATTGAAACTAGACGTTTTTCACGTTTCAGTAGTCTATACAGACGAAATATGAAAATAAATGTAAAATAGAAATAGAACGTTTTAAGTCAGTGGTATCTAAGAATAACAAAGCAAAGGTATTAAAAAGTACACACAGAGATTCGTACTATTTTAATCCAACATTGTAAACATACATTTCTATCTTCATAATCTTAAGCTCGTTTCACAGATCGTATTACATTTAACTACTCACGCGCATAACTGCAAGAAAACAGAAAGCAGACTCAAGCAAAGACTATGAAGTAATATTACATAAAGTACTTAATAAAACTCTGATTCCTGCTCCAGGGACGCGCAGTCACTGCTAAAGTTTAGATATTAATATAGTTTGTATATCATATTATGTATGTATACGGCTGTACTTGTAGCAGGTTCATTTACACCAGTTAGGGTGGCTTGCAGCGTGAAATGAAGCTAAACTTGTGCTAACTTGATTCATGAATGTGATAAGTTTAGGTAATGTTCTCGATGGCTCTACTGCTCAACTTAGTTGGTGGCCTTTTGACGCCATTTTCACGGAGATTTTAAGACATTTGTTTTAGGGAAGTCTTCTTCTTATCGTATGGTTTATGAAGAAGCTGGTGTCAGTTAAAGTCGGAACTCAGAAATGATTTTACACACCGTTGAAAAATCTCTCAGGTGTGTCGGTTTCCTGACGACGTTTTGCTTCACCGTTTTTAACAATTGATAACTAATTTATAGTACGCACATGAATTCGATAAGAAATTGGTGAGTGCGTTGACTTGGCAATCCAACGGTCGTGCCACGAGTCTATTACTGCTTTTATGAAGGAAGTGTAATATTAATATTATGTACTTTTTATGTCGACCAATCAGGGCTTTAGTTTGATTTCCAGGTGCAAACAGGGTGCTCTTAAAAGATTCTTAGTACCTACGAAAATGGCGTCTAGTAAACAGCAATGAACTTGTTCCGCTATTTCATGGAACAAAAATCATTCTGTAAAGAAACTAAAAGACGAGAAAGATATTCTCATCTTTTTATAAACGTTACAATTATATAAGTATATACCAACGGTACTTCAACAAATTCTTTCAATAAATAGTAAGTTAGTAAAAACAGACTTAAAATGAATAAGATATAAGTTCTTGGACCGAGACAAAGTCGGCAAAAAGAAAGCTTTTTGTTAACAGTTATTGTTTTCTTTCAAACTCAAATCTGACTCCGGCTAACTTTGAACGTTTTTGTTGAAATATCAAAAAAATCACTTAAACTAAGTACGGTACTTAGAGCTCTTTAGGCGAGTCTAGAATTTTGTTTTTATTGAAATAACTTCATAAACTTTTTGTATAAACGACCTGTCGTCGCAAACTATTGTACGTGAGGACTTGGGTTTGACATCCAGGTCGGGCTTCGTGTAATTGGGTTTTTCCAACCAGAAAATTCCCGATAAACAAACTCAAGGCTGTCTAAGTTTGTTGTTGTGACCGATGCAATATGTTCGCGCTACTAATTGGATTCTACAATGTCTTTGACATACTACAACAAACTTACTATGTTCACTTGTATATAGACACCTTGTGGGAGAATTAACAACCTCCTGTAAAATTCCCAGAGTAATTCGTTGATGTGTTCTTCCTTCAATAAAATTATTTGAATTGTATACGTGCATTTTCCCGCTAGTCAAAATGGCTGTTGCCTCGACTTTGCCGTTAACTCGCTTCCCCTGGAAACAAAACATATATTTTTTCTTAATCACCCATGCACAGTTTGCCTATATAATATTTAACAACAAAATCCTAAACCGAATTTTGGTCAATACTTAACAGGGTAAAGGCACCAATAGTTACATCGACACGTTCTATAAATATCGCGGACCTAATCCGGGTATCGAAGTGTATTGATAGACTAGAGCCGACCCAAACTTAAATTCGGATCGGCTCAGCATGTCTGTAGGTTGGTATCCCCGGAGATTGGGACCGCAGTATTAAGTGCTCGCTTAGACAGGTGATCGAGTCGCTTGCAGCACCTGTCACTTTCAAGTTTTCCAACGAACCAAGAAATGAGTTCCAGATAAAATATGGAAGCTTTTTAAAAAAAAATCAAGATCTGGTAAGAAATTTCACTTGACAAATTGATCGAAGTCGATCAATAGACGATCAGTACCTTAACGTAATTAACACACTGTAAACAGATCTTGACCCAGAAATTTATTCGATTTCCATCTAAGCGGTCTAAGTTCCGAGTAATTATATTGCTCATCATCATCAGTCGGAAGACGTCCTCTGTTGAACAAAGGCCTCCCTCTTTAAACACCACAATGAACGACATAATTCTCACTGCTTGAAATCGCTCACAGAGTTCAAACAACTGACAACACATAGACTCAACAACACCTTTACTTCCATACACGATCAACTAACCATCCAACATCGCCATTCATGCAAAATCCCATACATAACATTTCTATAGAATTACAAGAAGAAACGTAAAATTACGCTTCACTGCAGGTGTAGCAATATTCTTCGTATGAATTTCTTAGCGTTACGCGCGTACGGCTGTCCGCTGTGACGTTAATGCATATTTATGCATTACGTCTACGAGGCTCCGCTCAATAGCACCTATTCAACCGAAAATATGCAGGAAACGTCAATAAATGTGTCACGTTTGTGTACGAGTAGGGAGCTGTTTATAAACTGTTCGGTTATGTTGGTAGCATGTATCTTAATGGTCTAGAATTGCTTTAGAATTATTAGTGCTTCGTGTGGAGACGGAATAGGAATTCAATTCCATTACATCGCCAGGAATTAGTCTTGAAAGGCTAGCACACACTTAGTGTTGACCCTATGAATTGCTTGCTACCACACAATGAACCGCTAAAATTACTCACTATACTAAATAGATGAACTTTCATATTTGCCAAAAGCCACATGACACATCAAGCCTACGATTCTATCCTAAGCCTAGTCTACTAATTGTTCACAGTCCATATACTTATTTTTACTCCGATATCGACCGAGTTAAAATTGGATTCAATATGACATGCTACGCGAAGCCATGTGTGGCAAGTACAAGTTATACAAATAACTGAGGTCACATTTTCCAAAGGAGATAAGCCGACGAGACCAAATACTATACAGGAAAGTTAAAGTGAGATAGAAAATTCATTAGCTTATTAATTAGGATTGTAATTTTTTGCTAAAGTTAAGGGCACACCATAACCGGGACTTGAAATCTCGTAAATTTTGTTTGCATAACGTTATCTAGTAACATTCTACCGGTACAGGTATTAAATGATGTTATCCGAACAAAAATAATGAAATTTTGAGTACCTAACGTTTCAAGTCCCTTCACCATAGTCATGTATTAATAGCTGTAGATATTGCCATTACAAGTTTTGCGAATAAAGAAGGTTAACTTTTAAACTACACTGAGTCATCTGTGATTGGTAAAATTCACTTGCCCCGTTGGTGCTCATAAGACAGTAAACACAATAATCACGTAGAGTTATAAAAATATCCTCAACACATCATAAATATCACCCCACGTAGCATTAACCATCTAATTTCCACGCGTACCAAAGATTAAGTTGCTAAAGTGCAGAATCCCGGCTAAGGGCAAATCCCTTTTCATATAATATATAACTACCTACATAAGAAGGCCTCACAGAGGGCCGTGCCTAAATAATTCGTAGCTCCCCGCGATTACCTCAGACCTCGTACGTAATTTGGGGAAAAAATCCAACATGATCATAAAATTAAGCGGAGTACCGGTTGAATTATATATTATTATGAGGTTACATTTTTTTTGGCGCGTGTTGATTGGGAGGAAATGAAAAATTGTTGCGCCTTATATTTTTTTCAGTTTCCTTTTTGTTTTACCGTTTATAAGGCAAGAAATTTGAGGATTTACTGCTTAAAAGATTAGGTCGGCTTGCACAGTGACTTGAGGATATTTCGCGCAAAACATTTATAATGAGGCTGTTCTATCAAAATTACTGGAGGTTGGTTAAAAGAGAATAGAGTTTTAGATATCATTGTTGTTGTATTGAATATTGTTGTAATGTTTAGTTATAATGTAAAAAATATATACATATAAGCCAAATGAATGGAGAACTCTCGTATTGGAGGCCAAGATCAACTTTGGGTTGCTAAGTCACCGAGTAAGACAGTAAACAATGGTTTATAAAAATTATCATGTTGTTATCCCAACATTAATTTTATAGTCATAGCAATAAAAACACAAGTACTAAACAGTTTAAAAAAAACAAAATGTTTTAAAATAAATTTAACCAATTCCTCTTCAACCCACAAAGAGGTGAAATTAAACATACAAGATGGTCTATAACTATTCATGAAAAATGTATTTTAAATATTCAATTTGAAATTGAATTTCCGAGCTGTTCCCAGCTCACAATCCATACATATGAGTGGTTACCTACAAGCGCGAGCTCTCGACACGCTAAATAGAAATGAAATTGTAATAAACAGCGCGAAATAGTTTGTATGGTTAATTTGTATGTAATGCAAGTACATTGCAGTTGCGTGAATTTATGAGTGTTGTACGGAACTAGTGGGTAGTTAATATAGTGTTGTATGGAGAGCATGTAGACAAGACAGTCCATTATAAAGCTACAGCTATATTTGCTGCCTCTTTGTTCGGTTGCGTATAGTTTTATTTTTGGGTGAAAAAATTTGTAGTAGCAGTGTTGCTGAGATTTGAGGCAGAGAGATAGGAGCTCCACACATTATTATATGCAGTACACGATACGTAAATTATAAAATCAAATTTAAAACTTTGCACTTTGAACTTAAGAAAAAAAACATTTCGCGCATCCGCTAATGTCGCCAATACTTGCGTCTTGTCAATTCCGTCCAAAGCTCCGCACCGCTCCCATCCCAGATAAGACGGATACAAAAAACTCCCAAACATTAATTCCATATCGGTGAAACGCGACGTCTGTATTTCCTCCGTTTTCTCGAATTTTCCGCGTGACGTCGCACCGGATTTATCTTGTTTACTATCTCCGAAAGTAAATCCAAAATAAATACGGACAAAGCCAGGGGAATAATTCCCAGCCGCAATTTACAGGCAGAATCGTCACGTCGAATTTTCAAGTTATTCATTGTGGAAAACAAAAAATATTAATCCGTTAACTCGGCACCTCCGCGGGACCACAGATAACGGTAATGCCGCTAATCTGATAATAAATAACGGCTGCTAAGCTATATTTTCCGAGATAAACGATTGGGGATGCAAGCCAAGGATTTGTGGCTGGCTTCATAAAACATCGGTCTGCGTTAAATCAATCTGACGCACGAGGCCCAGGCTGGAGCTGTGCGGTCGGGAATCAAATACATGCCAGGGGAATATATGTGTTTCATTTTAGTCTTACAGAATAACCAAATTTTATCAAAATCCCACGCTTGGGTATTATGGCCACCCCTTCTTTTATGGGTGAGGCCTTTGTTAACAGTGGACGTTTTTCGGCTGATGATGATGAAAATCCCTATCTTCTTTTTAAATAAGAGCGTAAATTTTTCGTCGCGATGTATTCCTTCACCGTTTTTAGCGACTGATCAGCGATCTTTGGCTTGGCAGTCCAAGGGCCATACCAGCATACCTACAGATAAACTGCATAACCAATTTTAAATAAAACTCCTATGGAAGTTTCTGGAAGAATTTAACATTGTATACATGTCAAAGAAATGGATTATGGGGTTTCAAAGTCGTCCTGGGCAAGAAAAAAGTCAAGCCTAAAATCAAGCAAAACCAAAAAGTCTAAAAACGAAACTAAGATAGTTATTCTCATGTTATCCCCTTCTATTATATTGTAAGTCGACTCTTGTGACGTGTGCGCGCTCGGGCTGTGTTGCCGAGCTCTAAGTCATAAAAAGTTGCCGGTCTCCGCTCCAGTTGGCAAAGTTTTAATATTAAAAATCAATATACCTACCATTAACTTACAATCTCTGACATAGTTGCGAGGCACTGGTTTTATTATCCGACTATCCTACAATTACTATAAATTGTTCCACTGTTTCATTGGAGTTGCTGTCGACTGTCGATCGTGAAGATTAGAGACGATTTTATGGTATTTATGTTCTACGATCCTTAAAATAAAGCTTTTTAATAAAATACACCTCTTTTTGCATGTCAATGGAACAACTTCTTGTAGGTTAATACCCTAAAGTTTTGACAAAATTAAAAATGATGTTTCTTGGTCCTCAAGACCCTGAGTGCCTATAATTTGAATTTTGAAAAGAAAGGCATACACACGGGCCTCTATATAAAAAAACACATCACCACTGCTACCCATATACTCTAAATTGCTAAAGCAAAGTCAACTTCCATTACAATTTTTAGCGAAACTACCACGAACATTTTTACAACAACAAAATCTTTTCCACATTCTCAGAGACATCGCCGAGCACCGAAAGCACCTCGAGTTATATTTACGAAGCACAGATTCCCTGCCTGCATGGCGCGTCATGTTTTCATTATGTTAAAATAAAAGTTAGTGTACTCCCGGGAGCAAAGTACAGTTTCCAAGGGCCAGTGAATGATAGCACGCTCACAATTCAGTTTTTTCCCCGGCGCTGTAAAATGAGATTGGCTCCGCGTCTCGATGGAGAGCTTAGTGTCGTGCCTGAACGGTAATGTAAACTACCGGTTTGCATTTTTACTACCTCAGTGCATATTGGAGTTGTAGTGCAGTCGTGTTTTGTTTGGAAGAAGGTTGACGTTTTTTTATCGTCGCTGTGTATTGATGTTTTGTAGACTTAATGTAGATAACGCTAGTTTATAATAGCTGTATCTACTACCTCACTGGTTAAAAGACAACTCTGGAATGTGTTCTTCTTTGGTATCAAAATTAAATATCTCCTTGACTTGGATTATGATTTATGACATAATTCACATTACACATTTCCACAGTCTTACACACGACATTGTCTAAAAGTTCTTCATCAAGCCCCTTACCATAGCACTACCATGTCCCTAGTGTGAAATAACACATATATTCGTATGTTGAATGGCGAAGAAAAATCATATATCAGGACCTTATCTGCCGCCGTAACTCTTGAGGGTCGACAGAACGAATAGGGCTTTAATACTCCTAAATAAAAGGATCGCGATAAATTTTATCTGTACCTAGATTTGTGCATATATTTAACTCGCACGTTTGCTTCGAATGTAGTGGAACCGAGTGCATTTCCTAAGGGATAGCTAAATGTCTTTTCTGTCACTCTTGTGACTGCCCATTGGTCTAGCGGTCGCTAAGCGCTATTGCTGAGCGTCAGGACTTGGGCTCAAATCCCGGTCCTATAACATAACTGGCGAAATGAAGGTGTTACTATTCACCTCTGCCTACCTCTTCAGGGAATATAGGCGTGATGTTATGTTATGTTTATTGAAAGATATAATATACAGCAATGTGTCGATGACCGTTACTTATAATTATGAACATTTTTGTAAGACTCATTCGATTAAATTCATTATTTAACAGGTAAATAAGGCCCTAGCTGCTACTAACTGACCAACATTTTTTATAGTTGACTTTGGTCTACGCCTGTGTCACTATCTCGACAGCTGAGCCGGGCGTTAGATTATGTTCACAGATCCAAGGTCGGCCAACTGTAATTGAGTTTTTCCTAAGTTCAACAGCCATACTTGCGACAAGTCGAGTCTAAATCGATAACGAACGAACTTTTTAACTCAAGCAAACGAATATTTACTAACAATATGTTACTCTTCGAGAACCTCACAATTCACTGTTGTAAATCATTCGGCCCAATCTTTATACGCATCGGAAATATTGTATGAAAACCATAGCTTTTCAAGCAGAGTCCCTCACAAAATTTCCCTGTATAGGATAAATGCTGATAAAATAACCAGCAGGCATTTTTGCAAGTCGCAACGTGGATTTAACCCTCCACCGGCGTGTTCCGGGTTTTAACACCTTTCTCGTCGTGTTCAACTGCGGAAGAGATTAGTATTCATTCCGGACCCCTCCGAATGTGAGGTATTATCTACTTGTTGATATGAGTTTGAGTGTTTCGAGAAAATCTTTTTGTTGTTACCTCCTATTGGCTGGGCGTCCCTGAGTTATTGCTGTTCTTTCTTTTATTTTATTTAGGTACCTGGTTCCTAGAGACCAATAATTCTGGTGCCTCCGCGAATATTTTATGAGGGACGGAATTGTATTTTTTGTAGAACTTTCACATTAGGTATTCATAACATTTCGTTGCAGACAATGAAATCTAATCGAGGTTATTTATTTAGTTCTCGTTTTCTTTAGAGCTAAGGATCGCGTAGTATGTTTAGTATATGGATGATTGTATGAAATATGTTGGGGTACATTGCTGACTTACTGTCTTGGTAAAAATATTTATATTTCGAAGAGTTCGAGTAGAAGTAAACGCATATTTATAATTCAGAACTTTATCAGCCTGTAAGTTTTAAATCCCAATACAATTTTACTCTAGCAACAATTTAATGGAAAAAACTTTAATCAATTAAATACCTACGTAGGCGTAAATTTAAAATGCCATTTGTAGGTTTAACGCCCAAACGAAAGCAATTACTTCAAGAATATCAGAGAGCAGTTTATTTTTAAACCAAATCAGAAATCAACGTATAATTGATTTTGTACTACCTAAGTAAAAAACGTGAAACGATCAAAGACTTAATTTTCTTGGCAGAAACTTGTTACGGACCTCTGCGTAATCCAGAGCTTTGTGGAGCAAAAAAATAAATTCGCGTCGACGCAAAAGAGTCTCGAACAAATAAAACTTGGTGCCGTGAAGTATGAATGTTTGATAACTAAAAAAAAGTTTTTAATAAAATGCCGGGACCACAATGCCTGCAATCGAACTCCGCGGGTACTTCTAGTGAGTTTGGCACATTTAGTTGCGTTATTCACTTTTTTTTCGTCCGTGGAATGTAAGAAACCGGCTGTACACTGTACAATGTCGTGTGAATTTTGTTTGGTTAGTGTTTTGTTTGTACCGTCGTTGCGGTTTTACAACTGTTCCATAGTTTTATTCGGCCAAATTGTTTGTTGAAACACGTTCAAACTAAAGTGTTGCGAAAAAACCTGTTCTACTGCAGCTTTTAAGGTTGACACTGTAATTGCATTTATTTTTATTCCGTTTTGTATAAAGTTAGGTTTACAGTGACTTGTTTTTAAGATATTGCTTTTCTGCCCGACTCTCGGTAATTGTAGTGTACACTAACGCCTGGTCTCAAATCAAACTACTGGGGATGACACAAATATTGTTTCCTAACACGATGACTAAAATAATAATGTCCTCCTAACCCATTTTCGGTCACAGCAGTTTTGATATGTGAAAACGGTCACCCATCACAAAAATGACCGCGGCTAGCACGGCTTAACCTCACAGATCGACTGATCTACTCGGTAGTTACGTAGCTACAAACCCCTGACGACTAAGATAATCCTAATAAAATAAAGCCCACCTAACTAACTTCAGCCATCAAACAACACTCGAACAGAAATACAAACAAAACATAACGTATTACAATATAAACATAGACAGGGACGTGTAAACCAAACAAATTTAAATTTTATCCGCACACATCGCAAACACCTATAAAAATATGTAAATTTTAATCGATAAAGTGATTTATAAAAATTGAAAGCAATAAAAATCTTAAAAAATATTGTTATCGATGTGTCAACGGGAACAACGGGCGCAGTGGGCAGGCGAGTTTATCAATAACCGCACATTGCCGCGCCGCACCGTGCAGCGCCGCGCCGCGCCGAACCGCCGATGATCGCGTAAAAACGTCATTGTTACAAATTGATGGGTATCGCTGGACGTAGGGATGTGCGCGGATATTATGATTGAAAACCTATTTGGTGTTCGGATATATTGTATGTTGTTAAGGCTTTACAATGAAATGGTTATGTGTGATTAATGTGGCATAATCTACAAGTGGTACAAGCAATGACGACTGACTAATGCAGCAAAATTTTAGGGATAGGTTATACATATTTTCGACTGTTCCATCGAGTATATTAATACTCAAATGTCTGTAGTGACTAATAGCCAGAGATTTAGGATATCAATATCCTACAAATCGTTTTATAGACTTACACAACATAACATCACGCGGGTATTCTCTGAAGGGGTAGACAGAGGAGTACACACATTTCGCCAGTTATGTTAAAAATTCCAACGAAATAGGGGGTGAGCCTATTGCCATTAACCGGGTACAAATCCAAACTCCGCGCTGCTACTGAATGTTACGTGGACCAATAACATTTTACCCGACGCGGGATTCGAACACAAAACCTCATGCTCAACAGTCGTGCTTAGCAACAACTACTAGACCACCGGCAGTATTCGGTGCAGTAGTTGCTGGTTCTATAAATTAAGCAAAAAAAACCCAATATCAACAAAGCTTATTGCACTATTTACATAATTTTCGTCCCTCCATCTTTACATCTCGCTAAGTGTCGCACATGATATCATCCGAGCCGTACGAGAATGAAACTCTGCACCTGTTGTAATGCGACCCACTGGCGTATGAACGAGACGCGCATCTCAACAAGCACTTATGTAATTCAGATGAACAACATACAATTTTCTCTTGAAAATCCTGCAAATGTTAGGAACGAGTAAACGGGGAATTTGAGAAGCAGTGTTATAGACTTTTTATATTTAGTCGATAAAAATGCTCTGGGGCCCTAGTTACATGGCAAAGCCCTGAATGAATGACGAATGATAATGTAAATTATGACATAATATGTCTATCCTATATAATATACATTTCATTGTTTTTGATTATCGTTTTTCTACCTGTCTATGTTTAAGGCCCCGGCTCAGCTTACCTAAGAAGAAGAAACAATCCATATTGGAGTAGGTTTAACAACTATGTTTGGATTAAATATTCGTTTTTCTGTCAAAAAAAAACTTAACGTAATTATTGCAACGAGAAAAAATGACACAATTATTAGTTTGTTATCTAATATATCAAAAATATCTTTACCATAAAAAATGTTCGGATATTAAGTAAATGTATTATATCTACCTTTAATATCCGATCTATCACGCGTACATCCCTATTGATGGTATCGCGGATTTATGACGTCATTTGACATAAAGGTAACAGTGTGACGTGGGGAGCCGAGTGTTTTTGTCATAGTGGCTAATATTCTACCGCTGCCATATACTTTAGTGTCACATAAACGTAGATTGTCGGCGATAGAGAAACGAAGGAAAGCTGAAGGTAATTTATTACTACATCGTGAATACTTGATGATTTGTTAGTAAAGAAATTGTATTAGGTATAGACATATACATGTGTATGAATCTTTATCGTCTTGTATTTGTTTTAAGAGAGAATAAGTTCAATGTAATACCCTCAACAAGGGAAACGACAGCGAGAAAGACCCAGACGGAGATGGTGCGACGAACTTGATATGTAGCAAGACTGGTCGTTGGCAGCTGGTGACAGGTAGATGTTAAAGAGAGTGGGGAGGCCTTTGCCCAGCAGTGGGACATTTGAGGCTAGTAATAAGAATACCCCGCTTTGTGTTTTCCTAACTAAAAGCCCAATATTTTTAGCCCTACCCTTGAAATCAAAGCCATGAGGCTATGACCTCAAGCTCGACTGATACAAAATTACAGGGTACGAAATAATAAAATACAAATGTACGAGATAAGATTCTTAATAGGTTTCACTGTACCGACATAATCGCTGCAGAGCGTTTAAACGCTCAGTTTTAAATGTAATAGCCTCGTAACATGTATGTCTTTATTGCCCTAATTTATTATTATGCTCAAGTATAACGGATCTGGTATTTTGAGCAAGTTTCAAAAGAAATGGTAATGTGCTGATATGAGACTCCAGTACCTATAATATGTAAATGGATTATACGCACGCAGTAAACTGACTTCAGACCTCTGGATCGATAATTGTTGGAAGAAGGAAATACAGGTGGTATTTCAATGTCAATAAACCAAGACAATTTTTATGAAAGATGGTTTTTGGTCTTAAATTTCGCATTATCCATATAAGTAGTAGGTAAGTCTATAAATATCATACAAGTATAGTTAGAATAATTATACTGACCTACAGCCCATGCTGTGAATTTACTTCAATTATAACAAAGACACAATTCAAACACATCAATCAAACTACCCCTACCAACTACTTTATGGCCACCAAATTGAATTACGGATACTAAGACCTTATAATACCACTGAAGAACTTGGAGACACGTCAAACATTTCGTCAGCTGTTTAACATTCGGAACAGCCGTAAAACTTGAGCGGGGAAGGGTTGGGCCACTAAAAGACATTCGATAGCCTGACAAGCTGTCATTACACAGTACGCACTCGGCAATAAGTATTAAATATCAGCAAAAAGGTACCGTCTCATCCACTTTCCACTTATTATTTTATCATTTTATTTGAGACTTCGATCCTATCTGCATACACGTAGCTTTAAGGTTCCTGAATAACTTGATTTCACTTCCAAATACATATGCAAAATGGGATTTCTTAGTTACTTTAAAATACCACTAGTTTGAGATACTATCCGAAAAATGACAAAATAAATGATCCTAATTAGACTCTAAGTTTTAGTAACATCTTTAATGCTTTGGATAATAGAAATGTCTTATAGTCTTATCATATATACTTAATATTTTATCGTAGGTACAACAGTTACAACAAGTTAACGTAATTAAATCCCCATTTTTGGCATTTATCTCGGAGAACTAGCGACCTAATTTTTCTGCGATCTATCTATTAAATTACTCAACATTATCTACTTCGGAAATTATGTGAATTATTCCAACAAATTCAGGCAGAGAACCGTTAATTCCAGCATTAGCATTGCACATTATTATCGCATAATAATCTTCAGCTTACTTTCCGGCGTTACTGTAGACTGTAGAGCTCTTCATTAAAATGCATAAGGATGAGGTGAATGAAGGAGGCGCTGTTGTCGTCAGGGACTTGAGGAGTCTGGAGTGGTGTTTTTCAAATAATGATCCACCATCCTTTTACCGTCCCGTGGTCACAAACATCGAAAAAATTATTTCAGACCACCGTTAAGTATCTTTACAATGTTGGTGATTTGGACGTGATAGAAATAATTCTAAATTAGTCAAAGGTGTCTTTTAGGATTAAGTACTTAGCAGAAATGTATTTATTTCACAGTAATGCAGAAGTTCGTCTACCAAAGAAACGGGTTTTATTCACTATGCTTACTTACAGCCAATGATCACTTGACCCAAAATAAAATGCTACCTACTAATAGGTTATATAAAATACTGTCATGTTCAGTAATTGAATTCTTGACGTTGAAACACGGAAGTTCATGACATGTATTTTTAACCTCTACGACTTATCTGTTGGCATATAAAAGGTTTCCTTTGATCATCCCGTACTGCAGCCTGCGCAGAAAGCAATTAAACCTTCACCACCAGGAAAGGAAATTAAACTGTCAAAGTCAGATGGCTTTAATAGTCATAATGTTGGATCTACTTTGTGGCATACGTTATCGTTTATTTTATTTTACTTTGTTGGCTCATCAACGATTGTTAACACAGATGAATTTATAAACTCAACTAGGTTTATTATAGTCAAGTGTCACAATTTCTTACAGGTAATGCGTTATTTAATGGTGTAAGCTACAGTTAGTGGAATGAAAAGAGTTTAAAAATCATATTACTACTATTAAAAAATGTCTATACGCTTTACAAAATAGTTACCACCCAATAGTTCCTACCGTGGCAGTCCGCAGTCCGTGGTAGTGCAGGTTGGTGACTGTTAAAACATGGGTTTCTTCACATACTGGTTAAGTTGTGGTTCATACTTCCTGATTTGTACTTGCTCAAGCTATTTAGAGACAATTTGGCACACGAAATACATTTATATATTACGACTATATCGTTATAATGTCACGGGATATCTACCATCCCATAATCATTACATACGCAGAGACACTAAACCCTGACCGCCTCTATCTTGATGGTACACACTAACATATTACATAACAACGACGTTTCAATTTACAAATGATGTATATTCAGGCGATATTATCTCTTGGCCCATAATTGCACATACATTACATAGTTATAAAGACCAGAATACATTTGCAATATAATAAAACGCGCAACGAAGCGTCGTGCAATTTTAACTAACACGCCAAGAATATTATGATAATTTAGAAAGGGGATTATGTATGCTACTGTTTGCATTATTCAAGAATACTTGCCGGTACGTATAATAACGGCACTGTATTAACCCAATTACCTAATAAATGTGTCTTAAGCTATTTAACGAGTAACATCCTTCCTAGTCTATTCATAAACGTTTTAACTTTAAAATCTTGTGACTCCGTAATCTGGCAAGCTCTTTCATTGAAATTAAAATGAAATCTAGATACGAAATTTCCTATCTCTAAATGTAAATTGTTCCTGAATTGTGGTAATTGTTAATACTGCTATAGTTTCTGCTGTTAGTGCTGCAATAAAAACGATCGTAAAGATACAATTCGAGGAGCTCGATACTGTAACAATAGTAGAAGCAGCAAATATTATTGGCTTTCAAGCACTGACAGGTTGGGAGCTCGTCTGCGTTAGTACAAGTACCTGACCCATTTCCAACAATCGATACGACTTGCACAGAAAAGTAAATGTTAAATAAAATGTAGTTTTTTAGTCGTAAGAGATTTATAAGTACAACTACTATTAGTAATTCACGTCGCTAGTCCCTAAAGGAAAAGATGGAGATTACATTATTATTATTTACAAGTCTTGCAGTTTTTGTCATAAATTGACATACCTAGTCTTAAATTTTCCTTAATAGCAAAATTCTTTGCAACGCAGTTGGTATAGGTGTATGTACAGTAATAAATATCCCAAAAAACAGTCTAACTGATGAACAATCTAAAAGATTTACTTTGACCCAGTTGAATCCAGTATTTCAGTTACAAGAAAATCACTAGTCACTTGTTTCTTCCATTCACTTGTTTGATCGCTTTCGGCTGCTGACCGCTGAAGTAACTCTGAAGATCCTTTGTCATTCCAGCCCACGTCCCACGGAATTGATTACAACGATGACGCGCCAAAACCTTTCTAATTTACCGCAAGAGATAACAAAGTTAGTACAACGTCACCTATTATGTCATGCCTGATCTCTTTTAAAAGTTCCTTCCAACTCCCCAACTATTCGCCGTGGGCTTAGCGAAGTTATCACGAAGAATAATCAAAGTTTCTCTCGAGGATTAGCTGCGGCCCATTTGACGATTTATTGGATCAAATAATTTCATGTTGACACGGATTACCTACTGTTAATACGCCGTATGATCTATAGAACTGTATTTGGTTTTCGTGAAATTCCGAAATTAATTCTATTCTAAATTCTTCTTCATAATGAAAGTTAAATCCATTGTTTCGTCCCTCCAACAAATCCAAACTACTAGGCAGGCAACATAATATGCGGGGGATAAATATTCAGGAGAATATGATAGTAAAAGGTTGCTTGTACTCTATATTGTTACTCACTATATTGTCAGAAGAAAATCTTGAAAAACATGGTATTTTTCTTACAGAAGAAAAATATTGTCTTATACAAATCCATTACAAATCGGTCGCGCACGTCATCACTAAATTCAAACCAAAAAGATTCTAAATTGATTAGAACACAATTGTAATAAAACAAAAACACAGAGATACGAAAAACAAAACACTCACGAAATTACGTTTGGCAAAAGGAAGTTTTTATCCAATATCGGTTCACAAATTATGGAGTTCTAGCGTCGAGGGCCGTAAAACAGGGCATCTGGTTCCGAACGGTATGGTCCATTTATTTTTTTATTTTTCACACCCATTATTTCCAATGATATGAGCTTCCGAGTGGAACTACGGACCCCCGTTATGTCACTGTTGGTTCAATGGACGTTTGAAACTGGCTCACTCGGATAAGGGAAATCAATTTTAATTTTGGATGTATCGTTAAATTCTGCCCAAATATTTTCAGCGCTTGCAATGTAATGCTTGTTTAGTCTCGTATGGTTTTCTTCTTTCATTTCACTAAGCTATTAAAGTTTAGATAGTACGTATGTGCGTCAAAAATAACATTCTTTTCTAATTTTTGTTTTAACAAATCTTCTGCTAATGAAGTCTAATCTTGCACGTCTCACACTAATTGTCAATTCTATTCTGTGATTAGCGCAATCCAACCTTGTCTTCCATTATAGGTATGCAGACATACATTTTGCACGCTAAAACAATTAGAGCCGGAACAAATATGCGTGGGCCATGCAAATATTTGTTCCGTGCGGGGAACGAAAACTTCCACGTTGTAATAGGTATGTACTTACGTAATTGGACGATATTTATTTGTTTTCCCGGCTGAAACTGGGGTGGAACGTTTAACTTTCTGCACTGGTCATAGTTCCGATAAACTTTCCGACTAGCGATTTTTGTTCGGAGTCTAACCTTCTTATAGGGTATCTAAGTATAGACGATGACTTGAAGAAAAATGGGTGAAGAAAATACTGCGCTAGTCTTTCGAAAAAACTACATTAATTATTATATAAACAGACAGAAACCACAAATATAATTTAGACTAACCTTATTACACGATGTTATAACTTACTTATTTCCATTCCCATTTGTCAAGAAACAAAAATATGTCCCATGTTCTGAGAGCACAACAGTCGGCACGAAACTGGGGCAGTACGGTTCTTGTCGCGTAAAAATTGCATCTGGCCCAAGCTAAGAGGGGAACTAGTTAATTTAATAAGGAAAGTATTACGGGTTGCTACTCCATTTTCCGTTGCATAAGGATTTCTTGTCTCGATTTCGGAATAAGTGGATAAAAAGATGGCTTAGATTTTCATCAGGATTTTGCAGTACTTTAGAAGTTAATTTAGCGGAATTTTATCAGCGTTAAAGTTGGATTTTCGAATGAATTGTGGATTTTTTGCTTTTTAATCACAATGGTTGATAATATAGCTTTGGCGTATGAGTTTTTTTAATTGATTGAACACTCTTGACACCCCTATCTAAGAGGGAGGTCTTTGTTAAACTGTGGACGTCTTCCGGCTGATAATGATGAACACTCTTCAGAATGTAAGGGTGAACGCGTTGCTTGCTTTAAAAAGTACCATTTTTTTAAATCTAGGCGTCATATTTATTTTGTGATCATGCGAATTCTAAATATATTCTCTCTTATTATTTCACAAATCTGATCAAATATCAATAAACTGCTGAACCAAAATAAATAGACAACGAGGAAAAGGTTCCCACATTTTATTCCAACAAAGGATAAAGGTGATCGCGAGCGAATCCATTAGACCGGCCGCCGTTTAAAACAAGTGTACGAAACAGAATATTTTACTAGCCAGCACCGCTCGTATTTATGCAAATCCAAGACACATTTCACTACACGTTGTATTAATGTTTTTCCACCTCCTTATACCTGACCGTATTAAAATTTATAGAGAGAACATAAGGGTCGCCTGAATTGAATGTTTTATTAACCGCCTACTTCGCCCGGCACGAGTGGTTAGTCGGAAAAAGGAGAGGCAGGCGTTGAATAGTAATAGTAATCTGTATTGGAAAAGCAGATTATGAGAGGAGCGGTCTCTTGTTGTTTGGAAACTAAATCGTGATCGGCTTGGGATACAAGATTATGTTGAGTGTGGAGAATAGTTTTCGATTTGTTTACGCTTGAAAATACCAAATAATTGCCTACTTGTTTACGCATTAAAATTCTCACAGTTTCCTTAGTCCCACGCACTGTTCTTCGATTGACATTTGATCAGAGTATTTGTTCACAGTTTGGTGAGTCAATTTTTTATGTGAGACCAAATGACCACAAACTTTGCGCCGCAAGTAGATAAAAACACAAAATAGTTTTTTCTCATAACCTTCGACAGAAAATAACTGCAAAACAATAATTAAGAAGCTTCTGAAGTCAATACAGAACAGTCTGGTAAAAAGCAAACTAAATCCAACTCCATCAATCGACCCAAACTGTTGCTCGATTGACAAAACATTTTCGCACAGCCACGAACTGGAACGTCGTCAAAATATACATCAGCAGCAAACAATTTATCAATAGTTCCGAAGTCGCCAACCTAACTCCAATTTGTCAGCAATTTCCCCTATAGAATCTACACAACGGACCTCGATCACTGACTACGCGACAACTTTATATCACTATACGTTACACACATCAAAAGGCAATAACTATCAATACGAGGGTTGAAAGGCAGTTATTGGAAACGCATAGGTTATGGATAATGATGGCCCAACGCCACTTAATCCCAGCATCATCCTAAAATAATTACTCACAACGACGCCTTTGACGTAAATTGCAAATCCCCACTTTATATGCGAAGCCTTGTTTGCGTTTTATGACTATTAAATCAGTAAGGGTTGGGTTTGGAAACAATATACTACGTTTGAGAGTGAATAGCCTGATGGTCGCGGCTTTCTCTCGGTAAATACCAGTCCGTATGTTCTTACATTGTATTATATTCAATGACAAAGTACGAGTAATACTAGTTTGGTGAAATAAACAATAGATGGCGTTGCTGAAATAATAAGATCTAAATCGCGCTAGTGAAATTTGCAGGGTGCTAACAATTTCATTATACTTACCTATGTAGTATTAAACATTAAACAATGATACATTTTGATAATAAGAGTGCTTGCTTTGAGAGTGTTTTTTACATTCCTTCGAGAATCGTCTGAAATAAGAAATATTTAAGTTATGAGATACCGCTCTTCATGTAATTGAATTATTTCGTTTTGAGTTAAAAGTGACGCTTTCAGTATTTTTCTATCTCCGAAATTATGTTTCACGTGTCTGGGCTAATAAAAATCAAGATGTAATTTTATTAAAAACAACCAAAATGTAATAACATTAATTTCCAGACCTTAAAGTAGACGTTACATAGTAACATTGACTTGTCATTATTGTTAGTGTATTTTGTATTGATGAAACTACACTCACAGCACAATTCTTGGTAACTAATAAGTCAACGTTATGAGAAAAAGTTTGAGTTTACATCACTAGGTAAAACATTTTCAGTTTCTTACAAAACAAATAAGATTTCTCATTAAATTTATTGCTAGCCTGTGGGTGTCGGTGGGCGAATAAAAACGCAAAATCTAAGCCCACGGCAAAAAATAAACAACATCTGAAAGAAGATAAAATACACAGAAACGGTCCCGGAGAAGCTGAATCGTTTTTATTTCGAATACCTCACGCTCGTAAACGCGTAGTATGGGGCATGCCATGAATAACTTGACACGATTATTGCCCGTACTGGGCAAAGGCCGCGGAGATTTGTCAATAAAAACAACAATCTAAAGAATTACTTCGAGACAGAACCGCCGTGATTTGTGAATAAGAATAATCATGAAATAAAACCGAGACTTATCAGTAAACATAGAAATCCAATACCTAATAAAAGAATGGATACTAAACTTGGGAGAAATTTTCTCATTTGATTTGCGTATGACGTCGAAAAATTTACCGAATAATATTATAGGATATTTTATTGGCATAAACTGAGACGTGATATAGAGATCACACGAGATTTAAAAATAGAATTTGGGATGATGATACATTTTAAATAATTTACATAGTTATGGTTAGAGTTTATTTAGCAAATAAAATAGTAGTATATTTAACATAATTACTCGTATCTATTTGATTTGTTCATATATTTTAACAGATATATGACTAGAGTCAATATGTGTACCTCTCCTCGCGTTTCAAAGATGTTCTGGAGAAAACCCATAATTGTAAAGTATATAATCTGTATTTTCTGTCTGTGTTTCTGAAAAACAAAAGTGACTTTATGTAATTATAGTTAACAGCTTCAAACAAAAATAAATACTTGATAATATCTTTCTTTATTCAATTTTGGTCGGATACTTGTTGTTGCTAAGCAAACAAGTAATATTGGCTTAAGTTCCACTACCCACTAATTGGCAGCCCACGAGAGTCGAAGATAAGCTAGAAAGTAAAGAGGAATTCGTTTAATTTAGATACGGGACAGATCTGGTTCACGATAATGTCTCAACTACTCGTAACTTACAAATTAAGCTGAAATTCCTTGCATGTTTCTACTTCAAGTTCGTACCAAACTCGTGTTACTAAGACTTTGATTGCTTCTTAAGATAGAAGAGTACGTCGATGTTTCTTGCAGAAAGCTATACTGCCACAAATTCTTCTAGGAATCCTCGTGTGATATCGTATGCAGTCACTTTGGTGCTCTCCCCTTTCCGTGAATCACATTTCAAGTTACGCTTTGTTGTTTTTACATTATTGTATTTGTTTATCTTTACATTTTGGAAGATAAACATCTTGGGAGTATCTTTGTGCTTCTATTAAATATGTAAAAGGTACCTATACTCTTGTTTTCATCTATGTGCGTGTTCTATCCGGAAATCCAAAACTACGCTATTTCCATTTCTTTTGTATCTTGTATTATTAGGCCAATGATGGGGTGTTTAATATGTATTTGAATACTTTTAATCGGGAATCTACGTTTACCACTAAATACAATTTTGACATTAGTTTAGATCATCAAATATTTTTTTTCCTTTCCCAGCCCGGAGTGTATCCCACACAATCACGTCTCTAGAGGTGCCCCTGTGGGCCGACCCCCGCCGGGAAGCGGAGCTCCGGTGCCAGTACATACGGCAGCAACACGATCCGCCGCTGCACTCCGTCAAGTGGTACCGGGACATGCACGAGATCTTCAGATATACTCCTCAGGAGGTAAGTCTTGGAAACGGAACGGGTATATAGCACATTATATACAGAACTAGCTTTTGCCCGCGGTTTCACCCGCGTTAAGTAGCCTATGTCCTTTCTCGGGTCTTAAACTTTCTACATGCCAAACAGACACATTAACAGACAGACAGAGTTACTTTCACATTTATAATATTAGTATAGATATACTTTATTGAACACCAAATTAAGTTGTCCGTTGCGCAAAAGGCGTTGCGGCAGACCTTAGAATGAGGTTGCGAGTCGAGCTTTACTCTTACAAGATCATGCAAGATATGGACAACCGTGGTTCATATCTGTGAGGAATTTAAGGAAGGTCTTTGCCTTGCATTAGGATCGATCAAAGCTAAAATAACAAATTCCGCTTCAAGTTTATTTTCATCGGTAAAAGTTTTCGACAGTTCCGTGGGATGGGGTATGGAAATACCTAACTACTTTAAACAATAACATAAAGTTACCCGCACTCAGTATAATTAAAGAAAAAAAAACTGAATTTATTTTCTAAATCCAAACTAAAAATAGAACACTTAAAATCGTATTATTCAAACGTCACTAATGCAGCAAAACTTACCTTTACCTTTTAAAATAAAGGTAAAAAGGGAAAGATAAAACAATTGATTGTGAGTAACGCAAACGTCACGTGTAACTCGTTCGTGTCCGATGTCAGACGCAGTCGAGTGGACGCTGAAGCCACCGGCCGTGGTCGGGAAATCGTTTAGAGCACACAGTCTACCTTTGTTTGGATTTTATTACTACGATTTATATTTGTATTGTAAAGCGACGTGGTGGAGGTCGAGCAATCACACAATACTGCGCCCTGAAAACCTGCCTGAAGTTACTTTATATAAGTTCAACTGATGAATAAGCAAAAAATAGAAAGAAACAATACATATAGGTACCAAACTGTATTTTTAAATTCTGTATGTTTTTGGTTGGCTGATTATTAATATAAACGTTGCTAATGACCAATATCCAGAAGAGGTTAAATAGATTTTTTTTATAAACATGAAGTAATTAGTGGGGAGAGGAAGAAATAGGTACCATGGAAAGAAAAGTGTATAGTAAGAAAGCCACAAACCCGTAAAAGGCTTATTATTAGGCATTTGTCTTAGTAGAGTACATGATATAAGTAATAATATAATTGGATCTTAAAACTTGTGCCAGTGTGGCTGTATTGACCTGACAGTTCCTGGTAAAGTGGAACCATAGATTTGGAATACCGAGTTGTTCCTACAGTGGAATACTCCTACATCTTCAATAAATGCGTATGAATACGATAAAAAACACTAACTACTAAACGTAAAAATGTGCCGGTCGACTGACGTTAACCAACATATAAATAGAGCTTCACCTCCACATTAACACGTCATGAGGACGAGCCAGACCGCAAACAGCTCGTTTTGACAGCACCTATCTGAGCGTGATGATGGAACCATCGTTACCGACACTCCGAATGATTTAAACAATTTGTTGCTAATTAAGTTACACGGTTTAACGTAGTCCGATTTTAATTAATAGATCTGTATGCCGATTTATAATTATAGTTTTGTTTCAGTCTCAAATAATTTTAGGTCGATTTGTTTGTATAGAAATAGAAAATTAACCAAAACTGTGTTCAAACTACAGAGATTTGAAATTGCTACAGTTAATAATAACATAACCTTTTGGAACATTGATTTTTGTTTATTTTTGGTCACTCATTGCTGAGAAAGCAGAATTAATAGAAGTATAGAGACCAGGAGAGGCTTATGTCCAGCAGTGGAAGAAGGTAGACTGATGATGATGATGATACCAGCGTTAACAAATAATCGTAAGGATTAGTGTGGTGAATGAGTGATTGTACTTATACTTATACTTCTGCATAAACACTTGAATATCAATCATCCAAAGACTTCAATGACTAATTTTCTTTTTTTCTTTCTTCTTCTTAACTTATGGTTAATGAACCTGGTGTCAGAGTTTAAACTACCTGTAGGCCTCTGACATGGCTTTACACACCGTTGAAAAATCTCTCAGGTGTGCAGGTTTCCTCACGATGTTCTCCTTAACTAATTTTAGCAACTGATAACTATAGGTAATTTGTAATACGCAGACTAACTTACCTGACTAACAACAATAATCTAGCCTATTACTTAGAACTATCTAATGTCCAGCTAAATGTGGCTATGCTGATATTGACACATCCCTCGGGGCATACAGGCCTATTGAGATACACATCCATATATTAAAGGTATAGTGCCACAGAGTAAATATACTCCTATATATATACAGAGATGTATGTAGAGCCCGAGAGTAGAGAAAGACCTGGATGCAAAATGACCAAAACAGGAATCAGGGGTGTTAGAGTGGTGGATTAAAGATGATATATACATATATATTTGTATAATCCACCACATATACTAAGTACCTATATAGTGAATTTGCAAATGACAAACGTATAAAGGATTATTGCACTGATAACAGTGAGGTCACGTGGCTTCCAACTGATAAATGTAACATGATTTAATTATACACAAAGCATAGTTAACATATAATATGTAAGTACAATTTGTTCATGAGTGTTGTATTTTATGTTAATTATAATTTCAGCAGTAATACTAATTTAATTAGCAACCCCAAATACGTTTTCTAATACAAAAATGAAACGGGCAATAGATCAAACCTGACTCATTGCCTATGAAAGATTTCAGGATATTATGAAGGTATAAGCGTTTCACCATGCTGTGTTCCTTCTCCTGTACACTTTTGTTTGTAGGTTTTTAAGGTATTTAAATAGTTAATGTCGTAGAAATCAAGATAAAAAGACCGGTCTGTAAAATTCCACTATTCTCACCGGCAATCAAGAAATTAAATTTATCACCGAAGTCAGCTTGGAGACCCAGCAAACATCAGTTTTTGAAAAAAAATCGATGAATAATTTGGATTATAAATCATTATATTCACTTAGTGCCAGTGAGTGTACCTATTTGCCTACATTAGTACAGCTACCAGTATATTGCCCAGATCCTCCTGAGCCAGCTGGAGTATGATCCTGTTATTATTCAGTGTCAACAGTGTCGTAATTTGAAATCTGCTTAATATTCTGATTCTGGAAGTATAACAACGAAATGAGCTGGAAGACAGCACAACTTTGATAGGACGGAGTCCCCTCAGGAAATAACTACGACCGCCGGTTGACAATCCCTTGTAATCAAAGTTTGTTTTTTTAATGTTGTACACCTCTGAGAATGGTACTTTCCTGTTTTTCCAATGTAAATACAAGAAATAAAAACCACCAGATTCGCGCTGTGGCTAGAGATTGAACTGAGCCTGTTATGCTACAGGCCATAATGTAAAAACGCGCCTATTGGCATCAACCGGACATAAATCTGGATTCCGTACTGCTACTGAGAATTACCTTATGGGAAATCACAATTACACTTTATCCGACCCAGGAGGACTAAAGCGGTTTAAACTCTAACACCAGATTGTTTATCAACCATACGATAAGAAGAAGACGAAGACGAATTATGATGTAACTACCTCTATATTCCCTATCTTTCACCATCATATTGATTGATTTCGACTGCAAATTGCCGAGCCACGAAGAATTAAGTTAATATGTATCGACGCTGGTTATGGCAACTAGCGTCAAAATGTTTGACGCAATTATGACGCAGCAAGCGTCCCCGGCGGCGTAATGTAACATTATAATCGAATTGGTGTTAGAATCAGCATTTAACGTTTCAACTTCGAAATGGACGTTATAATTCTGAATTTCTGATACTTGCACAATTATTTGAAGAATAGGTATGTAATCATGATTGGAAATAGTCGTTGCTTGAAGCTTATAAGCTAGTACGTGTATGCATCTAAATACCATCATGCCTGTATTCCCCAGTTCCCTAGAATAGATAGCAGAGGTGTGCATGTGTGGGTGTGTAATTAATAAATCACACACCTACACATCAATTGCTAAGGATGAGCCTAATGTCATTTGTTACGAACAATTCATTAGTTAATGTCTTAGAAACACCAAGTACAGTCAGCATCATAAGTAGATGAACAATTTTTTTTTTAACATCATCATCATCAGCCAAAATACGTCTACTGTTAAACAAGGCCCCTTGGATATGGGGGGGGGGGGAAGAACAACTTTCTATAGAGTAAAAAGTCTTAAATATTCTCAGATCATCATTTGGACGTTTCTATAATTTGAAACAATAACTTGAATTTATGTTTGTTTGTTTCAATTACTTTAGGTTTTGTAACACGTTAAGCTACTTATGATGCTGACTGTACTGTATTAGACTATCTTTAGTGTTCTGGGTAATATTTAACTAACAAATAATAATGACGTATTGCTAGCTATCACTTGTAAAACTGTGTCTACATCAGTGGGATCTATCAGATAGCTATTTACGGTACGTGTGTATGTTGTCATTTCACGCTCATTGAGTCGAAAATGAAACCAATTAAATAGTATACTGGCATTACTAATTACATTACAACCAAACGACATAATTATAGTTATTACAGTATAACATGCGCTCGACTGGCGCTGACAATGTCCGATATAAACTGCTAACTGGCTCGACAGAAACACGCTGTATTTTCACTAAAACTCAGCCGATAAGTTCATTATACAGGATTCCTTCCACGCAGTCGAACGATGCTTTTAGCGGGGGCCTACCGAAAACGAACATTTATTTCACACTTAGCTACTGCCGACACTTTATTTTTATTTTATTGTTACTCGTGACCTTTCGCGAACGGCCTCTGCCCTTCAAGGGTGGAATAATCTTAACAGTTATTGTTTCAGAACTATAAATCAATATGAAGTTGAAATTCAAATTGAAATCAGAACTTTGTACGCGCGTGTTGTTTAACTACTTATTGGTGTAAGATGTTATATGACAGCTTTGATTTATATCAAAACATTAGTTTAGCGTGAAAATAAGTTACTAATGGACGCACATGCAATTTCTAATAAGTACGTGATATAGTTTTTTTGTTGAGTTGATATATTCGTGCATGTGTCATGACATACCGGGTTTGTCTGCTCAAAGTTACAGGTTCAAACCCAGGCCAGTATCAGTGTAAGTATTTCAATGTCATAAATTCTTTCGTAAAATATTCTTAGACACCACTGACTAACGCTGACGGACAACATCATGAGGAAACTTGGACTTAATTATCTTAAATCGCTAACCCATAGTGATCAATGTCCAATCCTTTTCTATACGAAAAGAGCCCTTTGCCCGGCATGGGACAGTTACAGGATGTTGTTATTGTTTTAAAAGTGTAATTCCTTCACACCATCAAAAAGGCCATGCATTACGATAAGGTACATAGTAATAGTCCCTAAATGGCCTAAAGCCGCATCACCACACTGCCTTACTCATTTTACGTTGGTGCCTTATAGGTAAATGGTACAGATGTGATTCATCTTATTAAGAACTCTCCAGCAACGTCTATAGAATTCCAATGCGCACCAACTTCAGAAGAATGTGTCCCCATCGTACCTTAAAAAATCTTCTGAAACTTGAAGATTAATTTCGTTGGCTAATTGAATAAAGTTTGGCCTCTACAGGCATCAAATTAAAAACTGGAACCATTTTTATCTCTGTAATGAAAGAATTGCTCGGGCCATTCACGGAAAAAACTTCAATTATGTGGTGTAAACGAATGGATATTAAAATTACTTAATTAATTATGAGTTTAAATAGAAATGGTATTTAATGAATTGAATAATGAATAAATAAGTTTGGGGCTTTTAATTATATTCTAGACGACGGGTGGCGGATTTTCTATTACCGTGAAGAAATACCTACGCGTACTGCGCAGGCGCGGGTAGAGCTAGGACTCTTATATTAGTAAAACCACCACAAAGTTCTTGTTGGATAACTCCACATAAACAAAACAAGAACACATTTATTCCAAAAAACACGATGAATCACGATGTTATGTTGTAAAAATTAATTTTGTTCTTTTTCCCTTCATCTGTTGCCATCGCAACAGACCGACAAAAAGTGTAAATGTTTGCGGCCAGCACGCGCGGCCGCGAACCTGAACAAAAAGGTTGTAACATTAAAAGTTCATTCCTCTTCCTCACCTATGTCCGTTAGCATAAATTATTTGACTGTACCTAAGCAGGTACCTATAGATACCTATACGTATGTTCTTTTAAAACGTCCTATTCCAACTGGCGTTGGTCCTGTCCCTGATCTATCTCCGGTCGTGTCGGTGTACCGTCCCATCGGACTACGAGAGCGAGGGATTAGGTAGTACACCTGTGTCTGCATACTTATGCACTATAACATCTCCTGCGTAGTTGGTTAGTCCCAACTCTCTCTCCCTGAGACAGGCCGACGTGACCGAATATCCGTCAGTAGAACATTATTATTCCAACTAGCCCAGTTATCAGTTGCTAAAAACGCTGAAAGAAAAGATCGTGAGGAAACCAACACACCTGGGACATCTTTCAACGCTGTGTAAAGCCATATCAGAGGCCTACGGGTGGTTTAAAAACTGAAGCAAGGTTGATCATTAATCGCACGATAAGAAGAAGAAGAGTAACAAACAACTTTTTATGCTAAAAATCAAATAAATATCGGTCCAAAGCAAGGGTTAACCTGTTCCTGTTCCGCACCAGTCTCTAAGCCACTGAACCAATCAAGCGAACAAACAATAACACTGCAACTAGTTCACGATTACGGCCCCGCAGTCTATCGCCCCTTAGGTACCGCTTCCCCGGAATCACCCACTTAGCCCTTATTATCACGAGTATTGCTCCTTAAGACAGGCCATAACTTTTAATATCACGGGTTATATACAGGTATTATCGTTATAAACAGTAAAGTTCACAACAATATCTTTCTCCCTCTTATAACGATGATAACTGGTTGAACTTAACCACCTAAGTATGTTGACATCTCTATTCATTGACGTGCAAACTACAGTGACAGGTGTATTTTAATGAATAGTTGAACATTGTTATTTTTTATGTAAGGTTTGTCCTTAAGATTTTGAGTCTAGAATGAAATGCTTTAAGAGGTGTTAATTATTCATTAACCTTTTAATTACATGTTATAATATTATTAAAACCCGAAAGAATACTAAAAGTTTACCCGAGGCTCATGAAAATCGGTAAAGGGCGCTTCGTGGCGCTTCTTTATAATTATAGTTTAGGTTTATAAACGAACTAATTTTATTTATATACTTATAATTTATACCTCAGCAATGAAATCAAAACTTGCAAATTAATATTTATAAACCAAAAAAAAAGCAATTCCCATTTCACTTAACTAGTGAGAAAAAATGTCTCGCAAACGTTCAGAACACCCGTAGCTGTCGGTGACAGCCTAGGTTTAAAACAAGAATAGACAAAATCGGTCAAATAAACGTACTACATAAATCTAGTTAACATCAAAAACGCCAATCATAATAAACTGTTTAAAATAATGTGTATTCTATAAAATAGAGGCAAGCATGACATGACGTCACACGTTTATTTGAATATACACACTAGTTACCGTCAAAATATCAAAATTCATCAACTACGTAACATTAATTGAAATAGATTCCAATTAAAATACACCAACATATTTTACTAGTATACAAGTTACAAAATTAAAATACAAGTTGCCGCACATAATATTGATGGTTCTTTAAGCTCATCAGAGCGGGGTTTAAAACGACATTCATAAACTTAACCACGAAGAATATGCGTCATTTGTCACGGGCTTACAGGCTTCACGTGATGCAATTGTGATTATAAAGATTGGGGCACACCATACTTCTGAGGAGAGATCTGAGGAGGAGAGAAGAGACCTTTATGCAAACTATTAGATAGGTAACCCAATTAGCCTAATGCGTACTTAGGTGCTGAGAGTTATGAAATAATGATTTTAGGTTACAGTGTAGGAATTCCTGGTTTTGGTCTTCATCCATTTTTATAAACGTAACCTCCCACTATATAGAGAAAATATTGCCTGGATTGTATTAAGCAGTTCCTAAGTGATTGCCCTAGATCACGACAGAGTGGTGTTTAAGATAGAAGGGTCACCTGGAAGCTGATAATGATACTGAAGTACTAACGGGTTTAGATTTTCATACCGCACAGGTAGAACTATATAAATAGTGCTATGTATAGTGTATTTTGTCTTACTTTTCATAATTCCACATTAGTCTGTAAAACGCTCCCTAAGAAAGAAATGAGTTATATGGAGCAAAGATTAAATAAATAAATCTAAAAACAATTTAGTGCCAACCATAAAGTAACATTTGTACCTGAATAATGCGATCCAACAATAGAATTAGACAAATCTCTTGTGCTATTACAGTATTGTGTAAGGAAACTGCGGCGAAAGTCTGCAGCGCGCTAGATAATTGTAACGAATGGCAGCCATTACTCTTAGGGTTACAAACGGGACCCGCTGCACTTGTAATAGGTATTAAGGTACCTGCAGGTAGCCGCCTGTGTCGTATCTGCGACTTCCACTGCTTTGAACATAAGGCAGAATTAAATACAAACGCCGGATTGGAAATGGTAATGCATACCTAGTTATAATTTGTGACGGTAATATTTCGTAATGTTTTCGTGCAATATCACACCAGATATATTCTCTAAAAATGAAAGTAGAAGTCTAATGCAAAACCTTTATCTATAAGTACTTACTTACTAAAAATAAATTGCGACACGGGCATAACGCGAACTCATGTTTTTAATTTCGGCGTGACGTTTCGACCGGGTTGCACCGGTTGTAGTCGCGAGCAGACTGAACCTGAAACGATCCCAAGAAAACCATTTATACATAAAAAATGGCAAACCTGTCAGAACGAGTGCAGTGTTAACATGTAACCATTACTGTTTTTTCAAGACCACCTATGAAGCTTAAAAAATTTAATAAAGCAGAAGTTGATATAACACATAAGCCCGGACTGCCTCGTTGGTCTAGTCTAGAGGTTGCTAAGCGCAACTGCTGAGCACGAGGTCCTGGATTCGAATCCCGGGTCGGGCAAAGTGTTACTGGGTTTTTTATTACATAATTCTCAGTAGCAGCACGGAGTCTGGATTTGTGCCCGGTTGATGGCAATACGCTCGCCCCCTATTACATTGGGACCTAAAAAACATAACTGGCGAAATGTGGGTGTATATGTTCACCTCTGCCTACCCCTTCGGGGAATACAGGCGTGATGTTATGTTATGTTAAATAAGCCTAAGAGACAAAAACCATAACCGTATAAAACTTACGCAAAAGATTATACAAGGGAAACGCCAATGACTAAACTAAATAATAATTGTTACTGTGAAAACTTAAGGGGCGGTCAATACCAATTTATTTATTGTAATTTACTATATTTTTTATTAGTTTAAACTATAAATGAACGACATAATTAATACACTTCAGGAGCCAGCGCCGCCAGCTCTCAAGAAAGAAATTGAAACAGTATCTGTTTAATTAATCCGGTCACGCGTCATTCGCAGAGCCGCGGCGTGTCGCGTCGCCTTGTCGCTGGGTTTTTGTCGTTATTACTCACGGCTTACACTTGGACCGCTGACTAATGGACGACCAACAAAATGCTGGGGAACTGTGACTTACTGGAGAGTTCACACTCGGATACCTTATTCTAATTTTGTTTGTGCGTTATTTTGTACTTTATGAGTGTTTTTTTAATCCTAAGCGGATATTTTGTTACAGGCTATCAAAATGTGGCTTTAATTCCTTAAACTTTTGCCATTCAAATGTTGGTTTACTTTTTATAATGTTCTCCTGACCGAATTTCGGTCATGGTAGCTATCTCAGCTGAGAGTAGCCAACTACACAGGAGATGTTATACTACACAAAACACACAAGTATGAGCGCAAACACTCATTTACTTTAAATATACATTTATATAAACTAAAGGTTTACTGTAATTATTCAAAGATCAAAGCAAGTACAACCAAAATTCTAACAAAATATTACTTGCTCTGTATGTATGTTGGTGAAGAATTTAAGAATAATTTATTCAAGAATATAAAAGGTACATGTAATTGACCAAACATAAATCTGCAGTGCACTTGGAAAACCCGACTTTATAATTGTAAAATGGCATATAGGTACCTAATAATGTAGTCACTACGTTAAGGTATTCTGGGTACAAACAATAGTTTCACATTCAATTACCGCAGTCAATCTGATCCAGCGTGCTCGCCAAATGGTGCGAATGATTAGCGCCCATCCGTTACCCAATTAATCGCGTCGCAGATTACTCGTGAAGCGGGGACATCTACGATCTACATCCTACGACCAGTCTTGTATGAATTCCACACGGTTAATGTGACGTCATCAAACCCTTAGATTTGATCTAAAATACAAGCTCCTACAAATATTTTGTCAAATATTTAGGTGTGTTTCGGTACTCCTGGCTGAGTTTCCGTCACGGCATCCAATACTAGGCATAATGATTTCTATTACTTACGCGAATACTAGACCTTAAATGCTGTAAAGGATACGAAACGTCTCGTCAGGACCGAAAAACTAAATAAAACCGCGATAGAATCCGTAAAATTATATGAAAAACGACATACGTTTTATCTTTTAAATAATGAAAATAAATAATTATACAAAACTATGTGTTGTATGATACAGAAGAAACTCAACACCCACATTTAATACAATACATGAGTAAGCAATTAAAGTAATTGTTTCGAATTGTCATCCAGCCGCTCTTTGATCCACGCACGACACAACATCCAAAAATAAAAAATAAACAAAAAAACTGCTACAAGCGTGAAAGAAAAGAAAAATACATCTCAAGATAACAGCACAGCGTCGCACGAAAGATTATTCCCTTCATTTCAGTACATCACCTTTGGCGGGACGCAGCGAGAATTTGAATAAATATGTTGTCGGCATAAATATGTATGTTTTTGGAGCAAGGCCATGTAGTGCGGCCCTAAGATTTTGTTTATGCATGTGTAGTCACGCGCCTAACTTGCAGAGTGGGACGACTCGCTACGAAGAGGATGCGACAGATACGGTACCTACGTATATTTGTGGGTAGCACCCGGTGACTTGTTGACTTTAATATTATATAACTATTACGTTCAGCCCGCGTACCATGAACTCTTAATGCAGGGCAATTTCCGTTGTGAAAGCGAAACGCCGTTACGGGCATTGTAGTACAGCAAGTCGTCTCCACTGCGGAAAATGTCCTTCTTAAAGAGTTCATGGTAAGGGTAAGCTACCTAACAAATCCTAAGGGTTATTCTCTGTTGTTCTATAATTCAATATGCATTAAAATTGACAAATATAATATACAATTTCATACTTCATACGTTTAGTTTATGGCATTCCTATGTAGCTATTGCGTTAAATATACAATCCATTTATCGAAATTAACCGAGTAGAAATTATGAATATTTTTTGGAAGTCCATTAAATTTGAGGGTTTTGAAAACGCCGTAGTTAATAATGCTACAGATGGAACGGTGCAACAATAATTACCAACAACATGTTTTTAGTCTATTACAATATATAACAATTACCTAACATTATATAATTATAACATAAGCCAATTTTTCTTACACCGTGATTAAAAAATACAAGAAGAATAGCGGTATAATACATTATACCCCAGGTCTATTATCCGCCGCCATAGAGCTTCTCTTTGAACCTCCTACATAAGTTATTAAAAAAATAATTATATGCCTACACAGCCTCTTAAAATAAAAACTTAAAGTGCGTCTCCACGTGTAACTTATCGGCGAACATTGGTAACTCAGTTTCTTCGAGAGTTTGGTATGAAAAGCACATTTGTAACACCTATTTTACGGTTACATGTTCGCCGAAATGTTACAGGTGTAGTACGTACCTTTAGGAAACGATGTGGGTAGGAAATGTCAAGTAGAGAATATTTTCCTTATTTTAATAGCTTTGTTTTTACTATTTAGGTACTTGGTTCGCTCGGAAAAACATGAGACAACTCTCTTTAATATTCCGAGAAATATTCTAAAATAGGATACGGATCCTAAAAGCATTAAAGTATTAGCTTTGAGCAAAAGTTAATACAAGATCAAACTCAATTATCATAAAGACTCTATTGTTATCAAAAACTTTAATTCTTGTCTTGTTGTTATTAAAACACATAACAATTAGGCGTATAATAATTACATTAATATTGCACATCGCAAGATTTTGAATGTTACTTTAAAAAAGGCCAAGGAATGTGGAAGCTTGTAACTTAATAGCCTGGATTTTTACAGGAAAGAAAACTCGTCATATTTATAATCATGAAATCAAATAGGATGTGACAAGGCTATCTGTTATCCGCCACTTATGTTATTACTTAGAAAGGGACATGATCTAACTAAATTCGTTTAGACTGTAATCAACAGAGTATCGACAAACGGTGTATATAACAGGACGGGCCAGTATCAGGTACAGGCTGTCCCTGGGGTGCGGACGTAGGACGCAGGTATCGGCTCTCAAGAATGCTTTGTCCATTTACCCCACTTTAGGTTTACCAGTTACGATTATTTGGGAAGTGAATTTGCAGAACAATGCCTCGGGGCGTAATATTTGCTTACTTCTAGTATTATCTGCAGGAAGACCGAGATATGATAAGGAGATTCTCATCTGTCCGATTTCTTTTACAACGATAGTTATGTACAGTCATCTGTAATAATCTTATTACATTAAAATACTAGCTGCGCCCCGCGGTGTTACCCGCTGCATTGTGCAGGATAGAAAGTAGTCTATGTTAAATCCAGGGTGCTAGCTACCTCCATATGAAATTTCATTAAAATCGGTCTTGCCGTTTGAGCGTGAAGAGGAAACCAACATACAATTACACTCACAAACTTTCGCCTGTATGATATTAGTGTAATAAAATAAAATATAAATACAGATGTACACCTGTTTTATTACACCATCAAAATATTGAATTGTAATTATTTGAATACTATAAATGCTACAAGTGCTACACTTTTAATACTTAGACAAAACCGCGGGTATAGTCAGTATCCAAAAATAGTTAGTTCAACATTTTAATAGATTTAATAAAAACTTGATTGCCGTTGACTGTACGTGACATATCCTAGCTACTCCTATCCTATCTAGTAACAATATAACAGTTTATATGTCTTTTCATGTCATTTTAGTTGTTGGCATTTATGTTGCCAATAAAAGCTTAAATCTAAATTGAAAAATGGTATTTGAAAAATGATGGACACATGGGACTCGAACCCGCGAATTTTGCCGATCAGCGCTATGTATTGCGCACTTAACATTACAGTTTGTTAATCTCAAAATGTTTTTAATTTCCACCAAAGAATAAAAATGTTCATTCTTGCAAACACACGTTGTATTCTTGAACAAATAGTCAAATATGTGTTACTGTTGTGAGCATACCGTTGAGAGGCGGTAATATTCGTAAGTGCTACGTAATATTGACCAAGCCCGGTTTTTTTGTTAACATTATCCATCTCGAGTTTTCCCTTTAATATGAAAGTTAAATACATGAACATCGTGTGCTAAAACCTGCCTGTATTTTTACAGTTCGCCTAACAGTATTTGTTGTTTGAACTCGTAGCTCGTAATACATTGTGCTAGAAGATATTGCTTGTTGCCAAATTTCATGATGGATGCACCTTATAGATTGTAATTCCTTTTACTGCCTCGTTGGTCCAGTGGTTGCTAAGCGCGACTGCTAAGCACGAGGTCATTACTGGTCATTACTACCCAATACGGTTCTAACATTAACCTATCTTCATTATTATATTGTCTGGAGGTATATCCAACTAAACACATCGCCTTAAATTTATACTTACATACTCACTAAGTACGTATAGCCGAGCCACAGCACATTATAGACTGTTTGACGTAAGGCGTTCAGCATTACCGCCTTCTGCGCGTGTAGCCTCAAACACGTCACGTTACGATTGATTAACCTTAACACAGTGTAACTATAATGCTGTGAGGCGGTGTGGGGAAATGTGTGAAGTGGCTTGTCAATCGGTGTTCCAACCTCTTAGGTTACACTTGGGCTCTACTAGAGTTTTAGGTGACTTTTAACGTGATTAGACTAGAAAACTAAGGTGTTCTTGATAAAAAATAATATAATACATATTTTTTTATTAAGAACACCTTAGTTTTCTTATGTAGAATAAGTACAGAAAATTAAAATGTGTATCCGAATTACAGTTAAATATGGGCTCTACTTACATTATATATTCCCCAAATGACTGTGAATCGATAGTTAACGGCAGTTGTATTCAATTTATAACTTGTACCGCAAAAGGAAAAGAAAACCTTCTTTTCGTTAAGGTCACACAAAGCGATAATAAGTTACACGTAATAGAGGGTGAGCCAATTACTATTTATCGGGAGCATCTATAATCTCCAGACTATTACCACAGACCACAGTAGGTAAAGATACTGCTATTACTGAGTATTTATGAGCCAATAACATGTTTTTTTGTCTTTTATTGCCTAAGGACAAAGTATAGAAACGAGGTGACACCATTACAAACTTGAGTATATTTTTCTTCGAATCGATGAAGACAATTTGAGAAATGATGGACTGCATCGCGATTTAAGCCCGCGACCGTCGCCCGTCCTAGGCACAGCTCTTACCAACTAAACTACCGTGTCTACACGCAGCCATCGAATTTCAAGTTCTCTTAGTACTTACGTTTTTATGGTGACTTCAGGTATTATCTGTTAGAATATAAATTCTATTAATTCAACTAGAATCATAGAATTTCTAACTTAGTGTTATACAATGAAAATACAATTACCATTATTTATTTACGTTAAGCCATTGGTCCTCTGTCTGATCTCTCTTCCGGTCGTATCGGTCTACTGTCCCATCGGTCTATGTAAAGGAATAGGGAGTGCACCTGTGTTGGTGCGCATATTTGTGCACCATAATACCTCCAGTTGGCTAGTCTCAGCTGAGATAGGCCGCCGTGACCAGAATTCGGTCAGGAAAAAATGACACCATTACAGCTATAAATCATAGTTCCTACTTTCCATAAAGAAAACAAATACGTTACGTCGACACGACAAAACGGTTTTAATACGTGTTTCCCTATAAACACATTTAAGACACCTGTCCCAATCTCACGTAGGTAAATAAGGAAAATGTATGTTGCTGCTTTAGCGAAGAAGGCGCAGTAATCTAACACGGAGTAACATCATAGAACCACTGCGTTAATAATATATTCTGGGCACGGGAGCCGGCGGTAAGTAGCTGTTTCAAATATAAGGCAGGTACTGCAATGATAAATGCTGGCTGCTACAGGAAATGTATTTCGACAGTGCACTCCACGGAATTTATGCTGCAATAACAATTTGTGATAACATTTAGGTGTTCTTTTGTTTTGTTAGGTCAAGTGATCAAGGTAGCTTCTGTAGCCATCTGATTTACGATGTTAATTTTAGATCCGTGAGTTCGATTCTGGCTACTTTGCATTTCTTTTTTAACTTCACCCCACTCTAGGTGTTTTTCCTGTATCATGGCAAAAATACTGGCGGGTACTGTGCCCTTAGCACGAATATTTTTGACTATCGAATAGTTAACGTTATAGTATAGTTTACTCCATACGAATACGTGACGATAGTCCATAATATTCGTGCTAAGGGCACTGATGTAAATAAATTGAATAAAAAATTATAAGAGTGTCAATGCCGGTCTTATTTTTTGGTGTTAAGAAAATTGTATATCTCAGGCTTACCAGCTTTTGAGGTATATACAATATTTTTTTTCAAGAATCTGTCTCATTCAGATGAACATCTAGTAACACCTACTCGTATTAGTCTGTCAGACATCAATTTTAGTAAAGAAAAGCAAAAACAAACCTGAAAGATTGAAGGTTACTAACTCCATCTTGTAATATTGGAATAAAAAAGAACAAAGAAGATTTGATTTTAGAAATAAGATTTATATTTTTATTAGGTTGGTATGCTATATGAAATCTGACGAGCACTTTTTCATTTTACTCTGTAGATCATTCCAGTACGTTAAAGCAATAACTAATATAAATGTTATTTTATATATAAATTATTTGATTGACGAAAATAAGCCAGCGGTTTGAACTTATTTTATATGCCTTAGCTTTATGCTTTCTTTATCAGATTGCAGCTAGAATACCTTATACATAGTTCCAAACACCCCTCTGCAATTCATTCAATTCAACTCTCTTATTATTAATTCTACAGAACCTGCAGAACCTGGGTATTATATTGTTTGTAGGGCACAAACAATATAATACCCATAGCCTATTCCCGACATCTTTTAATACGTAAGCCCCTGTCGCACGTATCTCCGGATTGTGGCGGTGGTAAAATCATGGTCCCATCATATCTATGCGGTCCGTGATCCGCTGAACGATGGGCTCTCCCGCCCCACTCAACTACGTTACACAAGACACAAGCGAGAGAGGTTTAGCTACATAAGAGTATCCAGCATCAAATTAATCCCATCTTACTTCAGGAGGTGATAAAGAGAATAATCTTAGAGATGGATTTCTAGCTCTGATTCTTTGTAAACGCCTAAAAATCATTTACAAAAATATTTTTTAACCCTTCAATGACCGCAAACAATAGTTTTGCTATTGTGACTATTGCGTGGCAGTTGACGACTTAATATAATTAAGCTTTTTCAATTGACAATAAAGAAAACCAATTAGAGACATGTCTAGTAAACATTCCTTGTAAACTTAAAACTTATAAATCGTTTACTTTATATTAGTGATATAAATATTTTTATGCCTTCCTCAGTATGGCGTTATTAGCAGGTAGCACACACAAACCTTCAATTCACTATTCAAATAGAATTTCTAAATTTTTTTAAAACTTATAATTATAACTTAATTTTGTAGTTAATATTCGATTTCTAATTACATTTCTATCCATTGGCAAAATAAGAAATGTGATCACGAATAAATAAAAATAGATTGGACAATTTTAAACTTCGTTTACATTCACGTCTCTCTGAAGTATTAATTAACGTTTGATAATTAAACTTTGCAGTAATTTCAGTTTGTATTCATTAGGTGTTTAGTATAGCCGTTATTTAGTGTTTATTAAATGAAATAAAAACATCGTAAACATAGCTTATGTCAGCAGCAGGCTTTCATCAACTAAGCACTATAAGAGCTGGTTGTAAATTGCATTATAATTATGAGCTGCAGTCATTAGTGCAGTTGTAATTATGTGGAGTATATTTGTGCATGTGAAGGCTCAAGGGACAATTGAATAGAGAATTAACAGACCATTTTCAATGGACTTTGTTGGTAATATTGGTGGTCATCGCTTTCTCATTATTTAACCCTCCTTCTGGCGCAGTTGGGTAAAAACCAGTCAACATGTACGGTCACGAGGTAGACCGTCCAGAGTGCACCGAACCGTACTTGTATTATCTCGTGAGGGCTCAGGTTACTTAAATAAACTTACGTTATAATCTTTCAACAATGCTAAAACTTGTAGACAATTTATGACTTTAGCTACATTCTTTAAGAAAGTCCTTTTTGTTAAATAAAATTCATACGTTGTTCATTCATGTTTATCAAGAGGGTTATATAGCATCTCGATGTCATAGAAACCCGCATCCACTCGTAACTTATACTAGCCGAGAACTGTGCGCACAACTAGGAATAATGAGCGCCATTTTTTTCATACTTGCGCGCATAAATATAGGAGTAAAGCGGTGCTGCTTGCGGTAGAAAATCGCGTAATTTTCGCGTAAAAAGATTTCGCGTCACCAACATCTGAGGTATTGTAGTCGTTTTCGTTTTACCTGGCTACATTTTTGGCAATGTTTTTATTATAACTAGATGTGAAAGAGAACGTATTTTTTGTTTTCATTTACATTCATCCTTCTAGCTTATGCAGAGCTCTAGTATTGAATCTAGAAAGTATGTAGGTTGCAGCTAGTTTAGGCTGAGTACAATTATGCTTGGCATTGATTGCGCTTAGTAGTTTTTCACAGGTCAAGAACGATTTTGAGAAATTCTTGACTTTGAATCTGAACCTTTTACATCGATAATGCAATTCACAAAAGGCAAACAACTGGGCATGGCCCCGGTGAAATGCAACAGGCTCACCACCTATGCAGAAAATATGTGTTACTTAACTCCAGATAAAGAAATAATACCTCTGCCTTCTTTGAAGAAGACAAAACCACATCATCATCAGCTTTTATGTAATCTGGGCTGGGCATACGCTTACATATGAGTAACAAAATGTACACCATTATTTGTTTCCCAAAATCAAAGTAACTCCAAGCTAATACATTCTCGTTACTTAAATCCTCTAAGCCTTTGTGATTGACTACATATAGAACCTTCTTAAGTATACCTATACATACGTATAATATCAGAGAGATTATGTGTAGTGTGCCGTGTTTCCTGCTGTGATCAGGGTTGCATCTTGATTAGGCTCTTATGAGCTGAGACCTGCGATTATGGTAAGCAGCATCAGATAATTCCAGGGGATTGTAGGATGTAGTGAGGTTACAACCCAAAAGGTTTGGAGGACTTGATAACTGATACCTAATTCTTTTCCTATTCTTATTTCTTCGAACAAAGATTGATAAGACTACTGCCAGCCATCGGGCACCTACAACTAATACATTATCTACGTTTAACACTAAAAAAAAGTTAAGTACTACTCACACAAAACTTTGGAAGCATAGTAATGTGAATTTCACAATAATATTTGCCAAGTTTCGAGTCCGGTACCTTGTGTACTCCAGTCCGTATTATTGCTAATAAGTAAACCTTTTCTTTAAAAAAAACGTCGCCCGTAATAGAAATTTCTCCTGTATCGTGGGTGCATTTCACATACACTCAGACTCGGGACAAACATCTGCGGATCACACTAACTTTTTTCCCGTGCGGAAATCGAACCTGCGACCCCTACGCAGCAGTCTAATCAATTAGCCACTGCGCCAATCTCCTTTGTTATATATATTCCATCACGGGTCCATTTATGTTCCATCACCGAGTCGTAGAAACTGAAGCCGTAACAGGCGATACAGATTATTGCCTATTATGTTGCTTATAATGATAGGCATGGTGAAATGTGAAAAACTAAAAATTCTGACAATAACGAATATTTCTACCTACCGCTGAATTACAGGCGCAATTATTCGTATGTAAAGGTAATCAGGCCTATCGAATCACAAAGCCATTCACCATCCATTCAAATAAATCGCTAGATAACGAACACTCACATATATTAAAAGTTCGCGGCACTTCTACGGCAGGATAAAAACGCGACATTTTCTCTTATCCGTATAAAAATCACATTAAAACGGCGGAACGATCCAAGTTCCTAACTATATCGCCATTTAATACGTATTCGGATTACTGTCGGAGTGACGACGATAAATAAAGAGGGTTCGAGGTCTGTCTCCTTACTGTAACGTAGGTGAGCAGGACTGTTAGTGTACAAAGAAGTTTATCTTATTAAAGACGTATTTTATTATACCTACAATCTTAGTACTAATATAACCTAGCTTGCCTTAAACTATCAGTGTTCTACAAACAAGAAATATCACACACAAACGCCTAGACTTAAAACGAACAACTGCGATCACATTTTGGTCCTGTGTGTGGTTCGAATCTGAACTGTCCCTCCTGCGAATTAAACATGTTACTGCCTCTTAGGTCGCTACGCGGAACCGCTGTGCATGAGGTCCTGGGTTCAAATCCCGGGTCGGGCAGTGTTACTGGGTTTTTCTAGTAGATAATTCTCAATATAAGCACCGGCTCTGGATTTGTGCCCGGCTGATGACAATAAGCTGGCCCCCTATTACATTGGGACTTATAACATAAATGGCGATATGTGGGTATAGTATACACCTAGGGGTACCTCTGCCTAGTCCTTCGGAGAATACAGGCGTGATGTTATGTGCGTGTGTGTATACAAAAAAATATTGTTATAAACATAAAATAATACATGAACCATTTCATTTTCGATATGTTGGTGATTTAATTAATTTGCATCGGTTAAACTGCCTCGTTGGTCTAGTGGTTGCTAAGCGCGACTGCTGAGCACGAGGTCCTGGGTTCGAATCCCGGGTCGGGCAAAGTGTTACTGGGTTTTTCCGTTGGGTAATTCTCAGTAGCAGCACGGAGTCTGGATTTGTGCCCGGTTGATGGCAATAGGCTCGCCCCCTATTACATTGGGACCTAAAACATAACTGGCGAAATGTGGGTGTACTATATGTGCACCTCTGCCTACCCCTTCGGGGAATACAGGCGTGATGTTATGTTATGTTATGTTTTATGCATCGGTTAAAGTAGGCTTTACATACTATCATGTAAATGATCTCCATAATATCTATCACACTCGATCGCTATAATATTATATTTCCCGTATCGCAGGTACCGTCACATATTTGTTTGCCCACAATAACGTGTCAATAGTTCGTGAACTCCGTGCGCGCGCATAATGAAGCGACGGTTCTTTGCGTAAGGTTCCGTACGACCAACTTTTAATAAGGTATATCCACACGATGACTCTGAGCAGTACAATCATATTTAAATGTTGTCTGCAAGTTAGTTGAATACTCTGAGTACTTCCATATTCCTTTAAGAAGGTATTTCTAGACTCTACTTAGGTATAAACTATGCTAAAACGTCTCTTATATAATTCTTCTTATCGTGTGGTTTATAAACAACCTGGTGTCCGAGTTTAAACCGCCTGTAGGCCTCTAACATGGCCTAACACACTGTTGAAAAATCTCGTAGGTGAGCTGGTTTCCTCGCGATTTTTTCTTTACCGTTTTAGGTGCTTATTTACGCACATTAATTTGAAACTTAAAACAAAGTCTCCCTTTTGATACATCCCCTTACTTATAAAAATTGACAATGTTAAACAACTCATTTAATTTCACCTGTCACTGTCGTTTGCATGTCAAAGAATAGTGTTGTCAATAGACTTAAGTAGTGGTTAAACACACATTAGCATCGATTATAAGTGAGGATATTCTCTAATCTTTGACACGCAAAAGGCGTTGTATACCCAGTGACTGGATTATGGGGTTAGGTTTGGCCCACGTTAATTATGGTCACGTAAAATATCTAACTGCTTCCAAAAGGACTCCAGTCTTGACAGACACCGAGCCCAATAAGTAGACTTATTTTATCTGACCTTACAATTCAATATCAGACCTTTAAATACACGTGTCTGCGGCGACTCAACCCACGCCTTATACCAGCTCCTCCTAGACTTACCCCTCTTAATTCCGCTCGAAGTGCCCACGTACTTGTAAACAAAATGTATTTCCTTTTATTCATGCTGGCAGCACAGAGGTTTGCGGCGAATTTAATTAGTTAATGGAGTCAGGTGTTGCCCGCTACAGGAAAATAGTCGGTAATTATTTAATTACGCTGTAGGGTTAGTTGGCTGTTTGTGGCTTTTTTGGTGTCTGTTATGGCGCCGCTATAAATATAGAGGGATACTTAGTGGGTTTAGATTGCCGGGAAATTAAGATTTGTAGTTAACATCGTTAGCGTAACGTAAAGGTACTGTACGTAGTCTGGATCTGTACAGGGTTGATGGCAATAGGCTAGCCCCTTATTACAATGAGACCTACATAACTGGCGAAATGAGGGTGTACAATAACCTCTGCCTAGACCATTATAAGACATCAACCGAGCACAAATCCACATTCCGTGCTGCCCTGAGTATTACCCAATGGAAAAACCCAGGCACATATTACTTGACCCGGGATCCGAACCCATGACCTCATGCTCAACAGTCGCACTACTGGACCACTAAAATAACGACGCATTTTAAAGGCAGAATAATTATAATTTTCAGGTCGAACACCAAAATAAGTCAAGTTCCCTCGAATGAAAACGGTTGCAGTGTAATTTTAATTTACAAAGGATAACGGTCATAAAAAATATGCAAAACATAATTTTAAACGGGGCGCTCTCGAATACGGGGAAATTACGTACGAAAGGAGTTAAGGACGTCATAATTGAGTTTACATATTATTATTACATACTGATGTTCGGCCTTTAACTAAGCGGGGCAGTGGAAATAATAATATATTCTTCATCAAATAATTACTAATTTTATTGGTCAAAAAAGGCTTTAAGTCCCGCCCAGTCACTATCATTGGTGGGTGCAGCAATCTCGACTAGGTACCCATCTTCAATATAACATTGGATGTTTTTATGTTAATCTAATCATGTAGGTATATGTTTTGAAATCTGAATGATTGTTATGATAGTTGGATCTAGGATACTAGGTATACTTATGACTTTATGGGCCAGAATATTTCAGCTCCAAAACGAAAGATATTATATTTTTAAACACGTTAGACTGCCTCGTTGGTCTAGTGGTCGCTAAGCGGGTCTTCTGAACATGAGGTCTTGGGTTCGAATCCCGGGCCAGGTAAAGTATTACTCGGTTCTTCTACTAGGTAATCCTGAGTAGCAGCACAATGTCTGGATCTGTGACGACAATGGAGTCGCCCCCTATTACGTAAGTGGCGAAATTTGGGTATATATATTACTGTATGTTCACCTCTGCCAACCCCTTTGTAGAATACAGCCATTCTACAAAATGTCGTAAAGTAAATCAATACGAGTAATACACGAGGAGATAAACAAATTCCGTTTCCACAGCCCCCAATCCTAAACAGGCATAAAGTTCAACGTTTTGAAACATTTAACGTGTATTCCTAGCGGATCGTAATTCACGAATGAATTATTTAGGGCGCTGTGCTCTTAGTGCCCGATCACACGGCCTGCTGGCAGCGCGCAGCGCGGCGTCTGGATAGGTATTCATAAATGCTGTGATGCAATGTGGTTTTATTTTTTTAATTGACGTTTTGAATAATTTTGTTCTCTACCCAAAATTGTGATTATAATTTAATACTGGCATATATGCTTAGTAACGACGTATAAATGTATCACGACATGAGTGTCTACAAAATTCTAACATAATTACAGAAACGTCACGCACAATGACCCAATCAAGTGCGAGAAATTCTCAGCTGAACTAAACTACAGAAACGGAATAAGCAACATGACAATGTTATATAAGACTGCCTGCTTAGAAAAAGCAGGGTCAATCCCTGCACTGGACAAATCATGCTAACTCCAGACGTCGCCTACGTAAAGATGGCAAGAAAACAACAATTTTAATTAAGTTGTAAACATTTTATAAGTTCGTGCACACTATGAATGTGTTTCAAATTTCTGTTTGATTTAATACTGTCATTATATCTCTATGGCACTGTAACCGTGTCGTGTGACGGTGGTTTTACAGCGACGAGTCAACCTGGGAGCTGCCGTTCGTGTCGTGAGATAGCGTCTTAAGACTGAAGAGACAATCTTTGTACAAATCGTGTGTCACTTATTTAGCTTTATTTGACGTTTAAAAATAGATCCTTGTTTTGTTATGGTACAAACGTTGCTAGGATTTTATCGTTTTTGTTAAATATTTAGGCTTGTTTGGTATGGGAACTCTGAGTCGGATTTAATTCCTTGACTAGCTGTATCACACGACTTCTTCCACGTTTCTCTTTTATTAACCTTAATATTTATGAAATTTAAACTGACGGACAAAACATACAACTTGTACATATCTGTCAATGAAACTCCTGTCGAAATCCGTGCCACCATTTCAGGGATTATAATTAACCAGCCAAAAAGTCTTCAAGTAGCGACAAAAATGGTTTCATAGTCAACTGCGTCATCATTTTCTCTTCGATAAAACTTCAGTCAATCAAATATCTATCTAAAAACTACTTACTCGTTACTGGTCCTTTGAGTCGTTGGCTAAAACTCAGGCTTAATTCAAAAGTGAGGCACAATTTGAATCCTAAGTATCCGTTCAAAATTAAATTTTATCTGTCTCTGATTCAAGAGCTTAAAAGACTCAGGAACCATTAGGTGGGATAAAAACGCGAAATGTTCGCATTAGCCGTTTCTACAAAGGCTCGACGTACCAGCATGAATTTTTATATGATTAGAGTTGTTCTGAAACCTTTCTTAGATGTAAACGATTCCGTGTTCGTTGCTAAAGCTTTCATTTAAATTCGTAATGTTTCTCGTTGCCTAGGAAACGGATTATTTCCATCGCCGGGAAAGTAGTAGTTAGAAGTGTCTGATTCTGTGTTGATTGATGGCAATAGGCTTACCTTGTGCATCATATATGGAACAAATTATTATGATAAAGGGCAAAAAGCGGAGTATACATTCCCGGTACAGCCCCCGTACCATGAACTCATGAAGTCATAAAGCAGGACAATTTAAGATGTGGATACAAGACGCCGGGCCTGCGTCGTCTCGCTTCCACAACGTAAACTGTCCTGCTTCATGAGTTCACGGTAATGGGGCAAGAGAACATTTCTGTCTACGTTTTCGGGCTAAAACAAATTAAGCACCATGATAAGATAAACCTTTATTAGTATCAATCATGTCTAGTTAAATGGTGTTACATGTAATAATATTACTTAATATTTTCTTTTAATAATTTGTAAGACTTAAAGACAATTATTTTCGTAACGATCTTTCTATTTTTAGATACATTTTCATATGTGTCTTACATTATTGGTACGCTACGTAGCTACGAGAACTCCTCATCAAAATTCATGACAGTATCACCAATATGGCCCCCGTGAGAATCAAACCCGCGAGCTTAAGCGCAGAAATAACTACGTTTGCTTCTATGAAATATATCAGATAATTTAGTTACAACATTTTTATACGCAAATGATTTGGTTGTAAAATATTCACTAGATACCTACTATTAATGGGTACTATCTGGTTGTTTATTTTACGAAGATTAAACCCCTGAACGAAAAAGAAAAACCGATTTGATATTAAGAATAAAAACTAGAGATTTTATATAAGTAAAGAATAATATCGGTTTCATACATAGGTTTGGCACATATTGACTAAATTTATTTTTCATTTTGATTCTAGTTTTTATTTCGATAAAATATACACGGTGCTGTTTTTGTTAGATATTCTTGAAATGTAATATTTGTTCACTTTATGAAACTATCAGTCGAAAAAAAATCCAGTGAACAACCTAAAAACATGCAAAAATAAAGTGTTCCAACAAGACACGTTTTAAAAATAAGCGTTATTCTAAAGAGAATGTTTTCACCTGGTATAAACTACCTTTTGAGACTGAATCCGACTAGGAAATATAGAATGGGGTCAAAACGAGGGCCCTGAAAGACTCGAGGGCGTTTCAACGGCTTTTCAAAACTCGTACTGTTAATCTGCGAGATGTATTTCAGTATATCTATGTAGACGGCACTAAATGCGGCTGTAATTAGTTCTGCCAGCCTGTAAGCAAGTAATGTTGCTAAGATTTTAAATATTTGTTCCCTTAATTAAGCAGACATGAGTTATTAGTCCATTGTTTTTTAAGGCTGCCTCGAGGGAAACTTGTAAAAATTTCTCAAACACGTACGTTGATTAGGATTTTTGAACTAGGGTATTGTAGAAAAGGTAGGTTTATAAAAAACGCCTTGTTTTACATTATCTTAATAAAAATATAATGCTTTCCTGACTGACCGCTAAAAGTGCCTTCCAAAGCTCGACATGTGCAAATGGTCACCCATCATAAGACCGACTGCAACGAGCGTGGTTTAACCTCGCTGATCCAGTGATCTGTACGATAGCCACGCAGACGAGCCTAAAATAAAAATAATAACCTTGAAATACCGACTAATAAATAACTTTGTCCACAGCTAGAAACAAGAGCATTCAACAGCACGGGCATATCAGTGACGAATAGTTCGTGCGACCCGCGCGCGTGCGCGATCACAGTGAGACCGGAGCGAGGCACTGCCAAGTACACCTGTGAAGTGTCCAGCGAAGGCCCGCGGTTTGCCGTCGATAAGCGATCGGCGAACATGACACTAGCTGGTGAGTATGCTGCCCTGGTACTCTTAAGTTAGCTAAGAACTACTTTATCTTTTCACTATTTTGTTGGCTCTATCTAAGATTGTTGTCGATTTATTTATTTAAATATTGGCGCCCTCCACATAGGACATACACAATTATTCTTAATTTAATTACAAATTGAGAGGATCTGAGGGAGACTTTGTTCAACAGTGGACGTTTTTCGGCTGATGATGATGATTGCTTCTTCGGTTAGCATCAGGTGAATCCTGTTTCTAAGTTCCAGGCTAGATTTCTTTAAAGAAACTGCAGATGTGATTTTAGATGCATCATTGTATGCGGGTCATAGGTTTTATAAAGTTGATAACTTTTAGTTTGAATTGAAAAAATATCAAGCTGTAAGAGCCCTCTTGGAATCCAATCCGTCCAGATTATCTCGTTTGCAGTTACGTTTTGAATTTACTTATACATATTTATAGTACATTAATAGTTACATAATACAGAAGTCGTTCAACCTAAGAAACAATGGGTACAGCAATACCTATCAATGAATAATGAAACTACAATTTGGTATAATACACAATCCCACATAAGATAATCATCTAACAAACAAATATAATTTGCTTTTACCGAACGTTATCTCAATATAATGAGCCCAATAGAATATTATCTGGTTCTTACTGGAGATAATCGGATGGAAGCCAAAATCTACTCTAATGATACTAGGGAAGCAGATCTCGGAAATAGTATTAAATATCCCATCTCAGACGAGGATATCCTTCAGCAATGACTCGGGAAAATATAAATCTTACATAATAGAATGAGCTATAGGTACCTACATACGTTTGACTAAGCTGGGTTTTATTATTTAACTGGATAACAGTATTTCAAGGTTTTTATTATCTCTAGAATGTAATGAAAAAATATGAATACACGATTTTTTAAATAAATATATAAGTATTATTTTGCTTAGTCACTTGTGAGCAGGTACTTATGCTGCATCTCACTTCACACTAATATTATAAAGGCGAAAGTTTGTGAGTGTGTTTGTAAGTTTGTTACCTCTTCACGCTCAAACGGCTAGACTGATTTTGATAAAAAATCATATGGAGGTAGCTGACACCCTAGATTAACACATAGGCTACTTTTTATCCCGAAAAAATGTAGCGGGTAACACCGCGGGGAGCGGCTATTTTTCAATACAGTTGTATTGCTAATTAGCGTTTAATTACAAAAGACGCGCTGTTACAAGACGTAGATAATAAGAGAACTTGAACAGGTTAACAATGAATTATAGTGCAATCAGCATGAATTGCTCGTTGGTCTAGTGATCACTAAACGCGACTACCGAGCTCCACTGTACTGAACGGGCAAAGTGTTTTATCATATAACTCTCATTATCGGCACGGAATATGGAATTATGCCCGGTTAGTGGCAATATACTCGCCCTATACATTGGGACATTACTGGCAAACTGTGACTGTTAAGCTCTGCCTGCGACTACGAGGAATATAAGCAGCGTGATGTGGTGGTATCTTTAGGTTTTCAACAACAACAACATAATTTTTTTAAATAACTTTCTAATACCTTTTTGCTGATATCGGTATTTAAGTCTAGGAATTAACTGATAACTTGTTTATAAAAGTAAACACACATTGAGTACCTAGGCCATTTATATCAAATGATACAAAAATATACGTATTATTACATAGTTATGCAGCTAAATATTGCAGATGCTGTCCGCATAGCAACCTATATAGCCAGTCCAAATAGATCTCCAACATTCCGCAACTCTACGTATTTCAGATATTTTTATAGCTTACAGGAATTATGGCTTGCTAAAGTTCTATTTCGTTATTCGCACGTTCTATCGACAAATCCTGTTAAATGCTGTTTTTAAATCCAATAAGACTAACCTAAATAAGACGACCTGATTAGCGCAGTGGTTAAGCGATTGGACTGCTGCGCTAAGGGTTGCGGGTTCGATTCCCGCACGGGGCAAAACTTTGTGCGAACCACAGATGTTTGTCCCGAGTCTGGTGTTTGTGTATGTGAATATTTCATGTTTGTGAAACGCACCTACGATACAGGAGAAATTCCTAGTGTGGGGCGACGTTTTTTAAAAAAAAATGGAAAAAGTAATATGGGAATATTTAGATATTTTTGGCAATATCTTGTTGTGTCTCTACCAATAATAATGGCACTCAAGGAAAGGGATCGACTACAATAAATCCACTTACAGGACGTAGAACCTTAACCTTTGACTAACATTCAAGTAAATGGGACAAATAACAGGCAAATACTTACAATTTATTTGAGTTTTTAGTTTGGAAACAATAATAAATATATTTTTCAAGTAAAGCAATAATTACATTCACTTGTTACATATACTGGTTATACATTCTTATATATACTAGCTGCGGCCCACGGTTTTACCCGTTATATTTTCCGGAATAAAAGGAGCCTTTGTGATAATCCAGGGTGTCAGCTATCTCCATACCAAATTTTATCAAAATTGGTCCAGCCTTTGAGCGTGAAAAGGTAACAAGTATGTAAACACACAAACACACTCATATACTTTTGCCTTTATGATATTAGTGTGATGATTTTATAGGAAGACAAATGATTAACAGTTGGCTGAGTTATATATTATCATGAATTAAGGATTCTACAATAACCGCGCTAATTATAATTATTTTCTCCATCATCAACTAAATCATTTTTTTTTTTAACAGTGTTACCAGAATACGATCCGTTAATCACGGGTCTGCCAACATTAGTACAAGTTGGAGAGCAGGCGTTGGTGAACTGCACCTCAGACTACTCTCTGCCTGCAGCCACTATCGACTGGTTTGTCGACTCGGAGCCTCAAGAGGTAAGTCGAAATAATAATATTGTACAGCGCATCTTAATTACAATAACATACTATACAAGAAATTTTATAGTTTTGTATCAATCTTAAAGAATTGCATGTGACCGAAAATGGAACCTTGTGGCATTACTCACAGAAATAATTATTCAAAAGTCCGACTACATACATTCACAATGCTGGACAGTTATATTTATTTACTATTATATTAAAGCTTACGTCACGTGTCATAAACTAAGTACTTGTTAAAAATATAATATTTTTATTTTCAAAATTAAATTAATACAGCGCTTACAAATCTCACTCAAAACGTCCTGACAAGTCAAAATATTAATACATTAGTATAAATGCACAATAACTTTTACTACAATAAAACTTTAAATCAAATGTTGAATCAAATTAATGGAGAAAAGTGAATCACTTTAATTGGATAAATTACACAATTATAAGTCGTAAGTGCCTATCATTGTTGGGTCGAAACATTAAAAGTGCCATTTATAGGATCCAGTTGCCCACAGAGTGCGATTGTAATATTGTGTTTTAAAGTACCAACCATCGACGCATACCAACTGAACATTTCAACTTTTGTATGAGTGTAATATATGAATACTTGCCATCGTGCTCACCTTTTATTGAATTCCGATTGAATATAACTCTCAGTTTGTAAAAGCTGAGTTTACTGGCATAACCATCAGTGAGGTATTTATTTTATTGGAAACCTATAGCCATTCTCGTTGAAATGCTAACGTGTCGCTCTGCCGACGATTGATAAACGCAAACAGATTTTATTTTCAAATAATGTGCATAGCTACAGAGTTGTTTTATTTGGTTTGTATGGAGTTTGTGCTGTCGATTTACGTTTAATAGTATGTATAATAATAAAATAACTAAGTATGTTGTTTTTAATCTGTTGGTAAATCTAGACAGTATAATACTCATAGGACTTTATCACACTTAAATACTTATTTAGTATAAATTGTTATTCGTACCATATATAGGACGTAAGTGTTATTATTTTGCGTATCCTATTATTTTAAAATTGACCTGCTTAACCACAAATGTTAAGCTCAAATTTCTGATTTGCTAACTTACAAATAATTAATCGTTCATAATAATTTATAATCAATTCTAGTAATAATTACTGTCCTTCTTGCAAATTAATCGTGAGTACAACAATACTCCTGCAATGACAAAGTCATCTATCACACAAAAAGCCCCAGTTTAAACTCATTTATCAAACAAATTACACGATCTATCCACGGTTGAAGCGACCTGTTGTGCCAGAAATTATTTTAATTTCTTCACTCCATTGTTAGGCTAACGATTTTTCCTTTCAGTCTTGGCTCGTCGGTATCGGGCGTCTACGTTCGCCTTTTGTCAGTTTTAGCGCTCTAAAAGCCGGTATATTTGATTTCGTATAAAAGAATTTGTTGATATATTTTGAGAGTCGACTCGAAGAGAGTAAAGCCCCTAATGTGGTGCGGTTTTGCTTCGAAATGTGAAGCGTCAAAATGAAAGTTGATATCGTGATTTCAAGTGTGATTTCGTCTGTATGAGTTTTCTCGGCGGCGGCGTCCGTATGTTGTAGAGGCACTGATTTCTGGTATTGATGCGGTCGCGGCTTCAGTTGGAAACTCCGCTACTTCGTCTTTAGTTTTCAGTAAATTATCTTTAGTTTCAAAAATGTTCGAACTATTTATTGGATTACCCATAGATACGATTTTTGTTACGTAAATTAATATAAAGTTAATTCGCGAATTGGAAAAAAGTTCTTCTAAAATAGTAATAGATCGTAGGTGCAAACCAAGGATTTTGAAATAAATGGTATTCATAAACATAAATAAAATATAGGTATAGGTAATCTGAATGCCATGATAGATGTAACAATTATCTTAACAAAAACGCCTATATTTATCTCGTTCGACACGAAAAGTAAAACAAAAGATATCAAAAGGTTTTGATACAATTTTATTAGAAACATTTTTGTTCCCATCGTTACTTACCACAATACAAGAATTATATAATATTTAAATTCTGGAGTTCGTTTGTCGTTCGGTAAGGATAATAAGAGGCCCGTGTAACCTTTAGCTTTCATCTATTATATTAACGACTGTCTCGTTCGTTGTGAGAGCTGCAGCATCGTGTACGATACGTTTTTGGTTCAGAAATAGTCTAAAATTGTACCTTGTTTAACTAATTGGATGGAACTTTAGTTTGCTAGCTAAAAGAGTATTATTACAGGAATATTTTGTGTACTTCAAAAGAGTAGGTATATTAATAATAATAAAACCATTATTTCGGACCTTACAATCCTTAAATACATAAAGTCACGCCTGTTTCCCAGAGCGGTAGGCAGAGACCACGGTTTTTCATTGCTACGATCCTGGCATAATTATTTTGCCTCATTCATGTGATTATCGTGTGAATCCTTAAATAAATGTTTTCAAATTCCTTTGATATCTTATTATGTTTCTATAGCTTCTGCGATTTTAAATAATCCATTATAATAAGTATATAGGTATTAAGGTTAGGTCAGAACACACTGCACGGTCCATTTAGGTTTCCCCGCTGCAAACCGCTTTTCTAGTGTCAGAATAGAATAGTATTCTCCATCGGTCATGGAATCTAATGTATCACATACAATATTATCATCTATTATGTCAATATTAATGATGTATTTCTATAAAATACTCGAGTTTATTAAAAAAGTCTTGGAGGTATCAATAACAGCGTCGATGGACGAAAACACTTTAACTTTAGTTTACTTTTGATAACTTTATGTCAATCCTCAATGGGCTTCAAATAAATTAGATTCGAAAGTCGACGTCCGACCTTATTTCTCTATGGGCCAAATATTATGTTTAATGTCGCAGGTAGTAATCGTTTCACTCAATTGAATAAATAAATTTAAATGTACATGGATCCTTTTTTGTGAAGGACCTTGGTCTAGCAACGAAATAGGGCTAGTTAATAAACAAATACGTCGTATGAAAATTAAAATGTTTATTTTCATAAACATTTTTCCTAATTTTAAAGCTAAACGTAAAGTAAAGTAAACTATTTAAAGCTAAACGTTACTAGACACAGATTTTAATTAACAAATTTAATTCAGCTATGATACCAGGGCAAAATAAATTCCCAACATTGCATGCGCAGTTCATTAAAGCCAGACATTTAAGACAACAACAATCCTCAACATTCACCGCGGCATGTCCACGAATTCCGAACTCCAAATTCAATATTCCGAACTTTACCAGAATTTAATCGGATATAACAATAACTGTCTGTGAAATATTTTGTTTGACATCTTAACTTAAGTAACACATTTATATCGCCGGTTGGTTTGTGTTGTCAAATTAAGTTACAAGTACCAACTGTTTGTCTGTGTCTAGACTTGATCTGATTACCTATGGCCCGCTGACGTGGGATTAAACACATTGAGATAAACTTGGCTGTGATTGGGTTAAACTGTTTGTTCGTTGGAGACAATTAGGTACCAGGCGCCCAGAATTGTAAGGAGCATAAACGGTGCAATAACTTTAAACAGAGACTGATTTATTTGTAAGCATAACCGTTACCATTAGCTTGATGGTATTTGCGTTTAAACCAACTTCACTTTTCTTCTATGAATTGGATTATAACTGAGAGAGAACAGAGTGTGCTTATGTTTGCGCATTTATGTTAGAATTGAATTTTCTGGCTATATAAAACAATGGAAAAGAATAGATGTCAATAAAAAGGCATTAATCATATTTTCGGTTATACAACTAGAATATAACAGACGTCTGCTTCGCGTTATGTACTTACTTGTACAGTCTTGATACATCTTTAGAACAATTAATATCTTGAACTTGACGCAGCGACTGCAGCGCTGCCTGCGCTGCATTACCTCCATTAGTATTACAGTAAGCGCTTGTATCACATACGATTAATCATTGTTGAAATTAAAACAGTAAGCCATTGGATATCATCAATCTTCTAAATGTGGGGTAAATAGGTAGGTATGTAGCGAGAAGTCTTGACAGCCACAATGAAATATAAATAACTCTGGGAACGAGATCCAGATTCCTGTTGCCGGTTCTGGAGAGAATAAAATTATAATTAAATAATATTACTTGTTACGTTTGTTTGTTTTGTATGTAGACAAGTACTATAGTTCATAAGGACACACTTTTTTTATTGATTTTTGTGAAAACGTATTATTGTACAACGCTAAACCCAACAAATTAGTGTAGAGCCACGAGTGCGGGTTCGATTTTCATATACCTAGGATAAATATAGAGAAAATCAGAAATTTTACGTGTTGGATCTGAGTGTTTCCGCATATAATATGTCTATGAAACACACTTAGTATACAAGATTCGATAAGATATGTGGCTACTCGGCGCGGATCAGTCGGACTGTGTGGCTCACTGCGGTCAGTCCTGTGATAGGTGACTGTTTTCTGATGTCGAGACCCCCCGTGCTTCGGAAGCACGTAAAACTGTTGCTCCTGCGTATGATCTCCCTCCGGTCATGTCGGTCTACTGTTCCATCGGAGTATGACACAGGAAATAGGGAGTGTCTACGCACATTCTTGTGCACTACAGTATACTCTGCGTAGTTGGCTACTCTCAGATGAAAAAGGCCGCCGTGATCAAAATTCGGTCAGGAGAACATTATTATTATTATTAGAACATACATACAAGATACACTCTTGACAGGGCAAGATTTGTTACACACAAAATACAAAAAAAGTGTGTTTCCGCATGTTTCCACTCACACACCGTACCCTCTACCCTCCCCTCACAAGCAGGCGTGATGACCTCATTATATCTCTTACGCGTCACATCTCCAGGGGGTTAAAATAAATTGTATGTGTTTGTCATTGATCGACAAGGAGAATTTATTTAAATTACACATGACACGTGCCGACATTCTATCGCGAACAGAATTTTGATACGCAGAGTGTGGTAGGTACTGTTAGATATTCTGTAACGTGCCTCAGAGATGGGAGGCTGTCAAACTCACTGACAGCACGACGATTTGTCACGATTCCTTCTGTAGATGATGCTCAAAGACTGGAAAATATCTGGGTATTTTTTCTTCTTTAAACTTATATTTTTTACCTTACGGCTTCCATCTGTCTTCGTTTGGCTCAATTTGGAAGTATTCATATATTTTAGCATTAAGTTTATTCTACGCTTGAGTTTAGATACCTAATATTGTACTCTTTATCATTCCAAATGAACTCAGTTTATTTCAGACCTAGATAATTTGACATACCAACTTAATGAGGGTTCTTTATATACATAGAAGTATAACAACCTACACCGTGGGCAGTGTTTGCTTTATAATACCCAAACTATGAAGTGGAGGCTTCCAAAACTTTTAGCCGATAGACCAAACTGGGACAGACAATAAATAATTAAGTTAAACCTAATTACATTGTCTCGTTTGTCTAGAAATCGCTAAGCGTGACTGCTGAGCATGAGGTCCTGGATTCGAATCCCGGGTCGGGCAAGGTGTTATTGGGTTTTTATTTTTAGGTAATTTACAATAGCAGCACGGAGTCCGGATTTGTGCCCGGTTGATAGCAATAGGCTACTCGCCAACTACTACATTGTACTATAAGTACACCTCTGCCTACCTCTTCTTGTAGTTGCAATATGTTCACGTTGCTCTCTAAGCTCTAAATAAATTATCAAGCAACAAGTTTTCCGTACTTCTAAATATAGTCTCATTTGAAGCCACTTCAAACAACTGGCATAATTAGTTTAATGCAAAAGGAAAAGCTCGTGAGTCTGGCGAGTTCATCTGTTACAGTTTAGACTCAGAAATAGCTTCTATATAGTTTGTTTAATGAATGTTCAGGAGTGGAAAGGTTCGCTAAATGTATCCGTTCCAAGAATACTTGCTTATGTTTATCTTAAGAACTGTTAAGTTCAATAAGTGAGGTATGACTATGTAGAGTATGTAGGTTCATCATCACCAGCTGGAACACGTCCAGAGTGGAACAAAGGCCTGCCTCTTAGCGGGGAAGGGGGTGGGATAATTCTTACGCTTGATAAACGACTTAGGGATCGCAGTGTTGGTGGTGAAGTAACAGAAGATGCTGCTGCCCATTTTCTGGATTTCTCTAAGTCTTCTGCTTCGATACCCACGAGACGAAATATGTATTTCTAGAGCTAGAAAACTTGCAAAATGCTTGTATTTTTAATAATTGTATCGCTGCTTTGTTGTTACTTTGCTCGTATGTAACTGTCCAGTTCTGAGCTTAACTGTAACCTAAAGTCATAACCTAGTTGGGGTTGAAAAAGTCATATCATTACAGCAGCCTAGCATAAGCGTACGTTATCATAAGAATAATTAATGCTTTGAGTAGGAAATGCTGCTACATATGTTTAGATTACGCAGGGCTTTTTAGGGACAGGTAGAAAAAACAGAAAGCGTGCCAAAAATATACAATTTTGGAGGTACTTCATCCTTACCAAGTAATGGAAAAAGTATGGTAGCTCGAGTGACCCTGGTAGTATAAACGTAACGTTAATGATAAAACAACAAAACCCTTTTCAATGCCATAATACATCTACTGAGATCCCAAACAAAAACACAAATATTTAATCTGCCCCCTTCAAAGCTCATATTCGCAATATCACGCCGGAACAGCCGTCAATGTTATATTAAATTTAAAACTGCTAATCATCAAAAATCTCATTAATTTTGTAGACCTTTTGTCCGCGGATTATGAGGGCAAGGTCTCAATAAAGGAAATTAAAACGTTACTGCGAAGCGATCAGGCCATCAGATTTACTTTTGTGTTCCACGTAATAGTAGAATTGTGTTTAATTATTTAAATGAACTGAAAACAATTAGAATTACGATTGCTGATGACGGCGCGGGGAAATTAGTGTCCCGTCTATCGGACCCCGAGTCGTTATTTGAGAATTGTTGGCTTTAAGGCTCGGTGCCCACCAACGCGGAAGACACGATTAATTTACTTTTCTGTTTCCTCTTGAACGAAGGGGAGCTCACAGGCGGTACATTGGAGAAAAGAGTTGATTGGTATTTCTTAACCCTTCAGAAGATCCAATCGTCACAGATTGCGATGGTGTGGCGAAATAAAGAACAGATTGCAAAAACATTACAACATTGTGATTTTGAGGAATATATACCTAATATACATTATTATTTCGCCTGTAATATAAGCAACTGTCTTCTGGCTGATGATGATGTTGATGATGATGATAATTAACTTTTAAGTACCTATCATCATGTATCGGCCATAAAAAAAACACACGCTGAAACCTCTAAATCATCAAAAGACAACTTAGAGATGCAAAATTTTGTGCAAGAATTCTTTTCTGTTATTCTTTTCGCTCTCTACGTTAGTGGACGCTAATTCTTAGAGGGACTAAACTAACTTAAGGAAACGTATAATTTGTGTACGGACATAGCAGTAAAATTATTTAATTGAATGAAAGTTGTCTTAACTCCACCCTAAGTCCACTGAGGGATATAAACTATTGTCAAAGCGGTTGACCGTGACCCGGTTTTGCTCTCATTCATCACAAATTAGGATGGACAGCCATTATTCATTTGCCTGCACAACAATCAATTTTGCGGGGTTTATTTAAAGTTACTAATTTTCCTTATTATTTACTAGTCAAGTTTACTCATTCATGAAAATATTGACGTGAAAATCTGTTGACGTCAATAGTAATGTTTATCTTTCGCCAAAGCCTTTTACGAGGTTTTGAAAACGTTACAAATAGGTTTCGAACATTAATCTACATAACATACGCCTGTATTCCCCGAAGGGGGTAGGCAGAGGTGACTGTAGAGTACACCACATTTCGCCAGTTATGTTAAGGGTCCCAATGTAATAGAGGGTGAGCCTATTGTCGATTGTCCTCACCCACGCGTAAATGCAAACTTCGTGCTGCTACTGAAAAGTACCTAATCGAAAAACCTAGTAACACTTTGCTTGACCCTGAATTCGAACCCGGGCCCTCATGCCCAGCAGTCGCTCTACCACTAGACCAACTAAGCAGTCATGAAAGATTCAAAAATATTCCTAAAAACCGGATTCCTGAATGAAATTAATACCTCATTGAAGGGATTAAAGTACAAAATCATAGAAGTCCATATTATATATCATAGAAACGAGATTACGAACTTTATTTAATTACTTACAAAGCTATGATTTAGACACTGAAATTCTGATATAGTATTTGCCTAGAGAATTTAACTAGTAATGTAAACTAAAATATAGTGGTACAATGTCTAAACTTCGGCGCAAACTAAGCTAAACGATTTATTCGTACTCGGGGATACCGCTGTATGTGTTGCTTACGCAGTGCTTAGCTCACTTGTATTAAGTAAGTTACAGTTAACTTACAGCCTGGGTTGATGCTCGGAGTATTATGATTAAATTAGGAAAGAGATAAACATTGAAAGTAAGCCGAAGGAAGACCGACAGACTAATAACGTGCAAGTTAAATGAGATGAGAATTGATAGGAGAATGAAGAATTATTAAAAGTATAAGAAGTGATTCGAAATGGTCTTATGTGCAATGGAGTTTTAAATTATTAAGAAAATACAGATATAAAAGATCGTGACAGACTGCATGAAGAATTTCGAAATGTAATTCCTAAGAATTTGACTTGAGAGGTAAATAAAAAAGGACTATTCTGGACAGATGTTAAACTATTTAAAACAAACAAAAATTGAGTATTAGTAGTATTAGTTAATTACCTAGGTGATATAATAAACCATCTAATAATCCATTATCTGGCTGTTTTTTAGTCTTAATTTCATTATAAGGTGGTGTATAATGAAATTAAGACTAAAAAACAGCCAGATAAACTTCCATTTCTAAAACATCATTACATTTAAATTCAAATAAAAGTTGTCAGTGGCGTATCAAAATCAGATTAGCTGTGGGCGCCGCGCTCGGAGCCCGCTCGAACCGGATCCATTTCTCATGAAAGCTATCAGATCCGATAGGAGAGCGCAGACGAACACTGACAGATAACAGATGAATAAAAAGTTTGGTGTACTTCGTTTTAGGTAGGGTTGGCTCACCCGTGATGAAAAATGCAAATGATAACTTCTAAGCCATATTCATAAAACCAGCGTTTGCCTCGAAATTAACTGTGTTAAAATTATGCCTTATTATCATCATCAAACGGAAGACACCCATTGTTAAACAAAGGCCTCCCCCTTAGGTAAGGGGGAGGGGGCGTTGCCATAATCTATGTGGCATGTGGTTTGCGGATCGCAATATTGATGGTGACGTTAGAGAAGCCGCTGCTGCCCATCTTCTGGATTTTCCCTTAGTCGCCTCTTACGACAACCACGAGAGGATAGGGGGTGGTCGATTCTTGGCCGGATACCACTCGGCAGTACCATTTTAATTATCACGGTGAAATACTAAAGCATTTTTCTTTAAACAATACATAAATATTCCCATAAATACAAACGATGGTATTGTTACCAAATATTTGTTAATAACTGAATAAAGCATGAAAATCTTGATGTAGAAGACCCTAGATTTAGTTTACATTTATAACGTAATAATTTTGAAATTACCTAAAATTTCTCATAAAATTTGATGAACCACTCCCGCTTCTGTTACTCCAAAACATAGCGCAGTAAACACCTCAACACGTCGTCAAGTTGTCCAACAAAGTGTCCCAATGTATGGATCACATTTATTTGCATATAACAGCCACGTGTACTCGCTATGAATACTAACCGTTCCTTGAAGGGATCGCCGAGACGCCACCTGACTGGCAAACTTGATATTTGAACGTATTATTAAGGGTTGGCTTTGGGCAAATTCTTATATATTCAGACTTTGTGTATTTAAGTTCTAAGGATCAATTTACCAGTAGGGTAACAAAGTAAATTGATCGTCGAATTGGTTCGAAGGTTCATTTTACGAGCTGTAATCAAATACAGTAGGTTGAGACAAAAATTGACAACTCTTAGTTAACGTTATTTGGTAATGTGTGAGTGAGACAGAACTCTATCTATGTAGATATTATATCTATTCCTATCTGTGTAGACAAACACTATTGTAAACTAATTCAAACTCAGATCAAAGTTTTCTCTCATTCACACCACATCTAATTGCGCTTTTCTAATTCACGATATTAATTAAGCATCACTTCTTAATCATACATTTTTTTCACGAGCCCTATCTTATTCTTCATTTCATTACTAACGCGCATATCAACAAGTCTAAAAGAAGAAGTATTTCTATAGAATAATTTACAAAAGGACAGAAGTCCTTAACTTCAGGCCCAATAAACAGGAAACACGACAGTAAAAAGTACAATAACTTAGTATTACCGACAATAACATTTCTCTATAAACCGTTTCACGAATTTCGCAGAAATCACTCAAACTAAACGGTGCTAATGGAATTTCTAAGAAAAAATAATGTTGCAAATAAGTACGGCGGTATCAAACTACTTCGCCAGCCACGTTAACAGAACTTCCAGAAACTGTATCTGTGTCATAGGCGACGATTAGCTAGTATGCGACATACTCCAACCATGGAGTGTTAGGTTTTCCTCAGAAAAAACTCCTTATCACTTTTTGTTCGAACTGGAAATCGTTTTTACAAGAAACTGGAATAGAAAGATAGAAATATTCAGAGCATTGATCATCAAATAACATACATATTATTTAATATACCTTCTACATAGCATGTCCACTATACCTAGGTACCTATACGATTTCTTTTCACCGAAACAAAAAAAATATTATATAACGAATAGGATGGATATGACTACGGGTCGAATAAGGGATTTACTCGAGGGATTCAGTTAATAAAACCCTTAGAGACAAAGTTCTCGTGAAATTGGCTTTTAGCGTTACAAATTGAAAGGTTTGTTTCCCATAAACGATTTACAGGTACTTATGATACTTAAGTTGAGCCGTCGTGAGTGGCTTAAAGTGGCTAGTTTTCATATGCTGTCTATAACTGCATGAATGGAGACAGTAGGAGAAGTTAAGCAATAAAACAATGTTTTTTAAAATGATTTCCAATATGCGCTTGTGGGTGCAGGTTTCGTCTCCACACGGGTCAAATAATTGAATAATGTACCTACAAAATTTTGTTCCGAGTTCATGCGAGTCCATACCATACCTGAACTACCATAATTTCAAATTGATTATTAGGGTGTTTACTTCTTAAAATAGCAAATCTAAGAGCACACAAAACAATATATTAATAATTATATTTCTCCACTCCTGGCTCCCTTGGTCTCGATAATTTGCCAATACTCAGTCTAATAATCGTAACTAGACTCTCAAGACTAAGTGAAAAAGGTATGTACAAGAAAAAACACTTGGAGAACAACAGCACAATAGGATAACTCAATCAATCAATGTATTTACGGACGAAAATAGTGTATTTGGGTCAAGAATTCCCCACCTAAGTTATTCTCAATCCGAGAGAAAGTTTTAAGTGATGAAATTGCCCGTAAGTGCACAGTTTGCTGACAAACAGACACAAAGACAAACTTTCTGTATTCGACAACAATAATGGTGAACTATTGCGCCATCTATGTAGAAAGAAACCAGGGTTGTTGTTGATTTTTATGATTTTTAAGTGCCCGAGTTGTGGTTTAGTTGGGAATAAAATGAAAACTTTAAAGCATTGAAAGCATTCTCCGGGAACTGTAAAAGATCACTGGAACAATAAGTAAAGCAATCACGAAGTTTAAATAAGAAACAACACCCTGTAGCTGGTCGTGGAATCAGTTGGAAGTTTCTGAAGTCACTTATAAATAAATATTTGCAAAACAAGAATCAATTTTGATTGATGCTGGTCTCTCCAATCAGTTTTGTAATTATTTAAGTTTTTAAAGCGAGATGTTGACTAATGCGGGTTCTACTGTAATTAAACATATATTAAGGTAAACAGCAATTAATGAAGTCTTTTAACCATGTTTGACGTTTTGGTTTTAACAACACAAAATACAAATAGACTTTTTTTGTTCTGTTTGCTGTCTTATTTTGATTTTTACTATAATAGAATAAGTGTTTGACAGATCTGCAGGTACATTTTTAAGTCTTATCTATATATAATAATAATATTTTTTATATTATTATTATATATAGATAAGACATATAATATATAGAGGTATATAAAGGTACTTACATACATGTAAATTATAGTTTCTTACACTTTTTACTATACCGAAGGAGATCACCAAGTGATGGGCAATGAGTATACAAAACTTCCTGCTTTTTAAATCTTGTATTTAATTTCTTTTTTCTTTCAACAGGATCCGCTAATAACCGCGGAGACGGTAGTGTCGGGCGCTGACGGCGACGGGCTGCGGGCGTCGTGGCGGACGCTGCACGTGTACCCGGACGACTACCCCACGCACCGCGGGTACCTGGCGCTCAGGTGCCGCGCCACCGTGGCCACGCGCCCGCCGCACGTGCGGAGCATGTCGGTCCGGCTGTACGTCGCCAGCCGGCCCCATATATCGTCTTATATGTTTAGTAAAAATAGTAAGTATTCATTAAGTCATTAAGAACACGTGAATTGATATACATACATAAAGTCACGCCAGTTTCCCAGAGGGATACTACGGATTTCCATTGCTAGAATCCTGGCATACTTCTTTCACCTCATTCACACGCATCACATTTCTCGTAATGGGTACTTAGTCATACTATTACAATTTTAGTTACTTCGCTTCTTCGTCTAGCTAAGCGATAGCCCCTCTAAAGTACCGTGTGAGTGCAGAACAACTTCTTTATCACTTCAGATTTCAGAGTACTTGAAATTGTGACGACTATGTTATTTAACTTTTGTTGGACGTAGTTTGGAACTGCTTAAATTATTTAGCTATTGCAACACAACATTCTACGACTTCAAAATGTATTTCTTCAATTTTACACTCACAATATTAAAGTTTGAAACGAATTTTAAAACCGACGTACTGGACATGAAAAAAGGGAAAGTTTAAAGCCTCTTTGTTGGCAAACAAGCAATGTGTGACGTGACGTGTCGATTGACACCGCCAGGCTTGGCCCGCTAAACAACTGCGGATGTCCACATGTTACACACAGAATGTGATATCGGCCATTTTACAAAGGGTCTAGAACTGTGATCGTTGGAGCGCGCTCTACACGTAATACGGTTGCACGGAACTATAATATTTCTGTATAGTCATAGTATTATAATAATTCGCGCATCTTTTTTATTATTGATGTCGTTGGAGTAGCTATACAGGCTAATATAATACTAATTTTACCTAGAATCTCGTTTTATGGCTACGAAAATGTTGATGTTTTTTTTTTGTTTTCTCAAAGTCAAGGTACAATCCTAAGCCATTTCGAGAAATGCATAATTCCAGAGTCTACCCGCAACATGCCCAGCATTCTACCTTCACAGTTCATCAACAAACCCTGTACTAATACGCTCCTGTTTTATAAAAACTTTCTGTATTCCAATCCCCAGATCATTGGACAAAACATGGGCCAAATAACAACGTCGAACAATAGGGATAGTTTTCCAAAATTAAACATTCACGAATTAATTTCCTGGTTAGGAAAACGTATTTCTCTACTAGGAATTAAGAAAAATCGAATTCAAGAAGATTCATTTGATTTTGAAAATATTTACATTTTTTTTGTTAAATAAGCGCTTATTTTCGTCCAGTTAGAAAGTATTATGTAAAATCCTTGAATACCTTTTATCTGTACAAGAAAACAGCCCGGAATGGATATTTTCGAGTAACTAAAATGTACAGGAATTTATCGCCTTCTAAAATATTTTAGCAAGAATCTGGAAACCAAAAGAATAATGTTGATAACGCCGCTCGGTAAAAAAGGTTTTTGTTAATCTTCAGAAAAATACCTATCAGTCATCTACAGCGGAAAGTAGGTTTATACCTATCTTATAGGTGTAGCTGCAAAGTGAGAAAATATTAAGAAACATTATTTAAAAGGAAGATTGTTTTGACTCTTTCATTAATATTAGATACCTACAATCTACATAAGGAAAAAATTAGAATGATATCATAATAGGCAATGTTTGACTTAAACAACATAGTTTAAAACTGTTCCTATATTAACTAACTAGAAAAGGCTATGGTTGCAGATCACATAAATCGTGAGGAAATCGAAATTGCATAATCTTCGCATTAAAAGGCAAAACAACGAAAATTCGTTTTATTTCAGTGCGGACAAATGTACATGATTAGTTATATAATTATTACGCCTACCTATTTACTGATGTACTTCATTTTAATGAGGTTCTTGCACACACGAGCACACATTACAAGTCGTAAAACTACACTCCCTGCTGACAGCGGCATATAAACGAAAAAGTTTAGCTATGTAATTATCAAGTTATAAGAATCATGCTTAACCGACATGCCAGGGTACTGTCATGTTATAGTAGACCACAGAAGTTTAACTACAAATAGTACGGACTCATACAGACAGGTTGAACATTGATATTGTTTATAGTGAGTTTACAATCTAGATTTTTAATTAAGTTTGAAAGCGACAATTCTAATGTGTAGTGTTTAAATCTAGCGTGTAAATTAAGATAGTTATGAAAATTTCGGTTTACAAAATTCTGATAAAAGGATAATGTCTTTTGCATTGGGATTAAGAGTATGAGTTAGGTATATGTATAGAAAAACATGAGACCCTTGATCATAATAATCTTTAATTGCATCACGTCTTTCAGATTGGACCTTTTGTGTATATTTATTAGTTGTATCCCAAAATTTGTTATGTAAATGAGTTTGAGTTTCGTTCCCTGATCGTGAGTCTAACTGAGACTGACGTGGGCAATATATCGTTATAATGTTATGTTAAATTTTAGACAGATATTAGACATGTTCATGCTTTGTTTTTTTATTATTCGCTGAGATAGTAAAAGCTGTAATAACTGTCTGCGTCTATGAATTCAAGTTATATTTATGGCACGCACGTTCGTTGAAAGTTTTGTATTGTTTTTTAGTGTTTATTGGCTTTCTAGCTTTAATAGCTTTCTTTTTCAAAATTATTGCTAAACTAAATAGCATTTAACTTTACCAAAGATTTGCTACCTAATCATTATCAAGAGTTATAATCTTCTTATCGTATGGTTGATGAACGACTTTGTGTCAAAGTTTAAACCGCCTGTAGAACTCTAGCACGGAGTTGTAATTACTTTCTTATACCAAGGAATAAAGATCAGTAAATTTGAGAGGCCGTAAGGAATATAAAGGTATTTTGTTTTTATATTTTTCCGAAAATCCTATTATTTTAAATTCTTTATTGTCTCGCTGAGTTTTGAATTGAAAGTCTTTGATTCTTATTTTCAGACTGTGTTTGAAAGTTTGCCCACTTAGAGAAAATTCCCAAAAAAACAACCGTTATTAAAATAGTCCTTTTGTCCGCAGATGCAGTGGCGAGCAGTAGTTCTCGGTTTCGCCTAGAGACTACAGTGTGGACGTTGATATTCTTCCTCAGAAGACAAGTGCCTTCACTAGTTAAATAAAGTGCTAGTGTGTTGAGACTAACAGACGAACGAATTATCAAGCTGTGAGTGTTGAGACGTTAAGTGAGGCTGAGTGCGCCTGCGCTGAAAGACAGGATTATGTTCTAGCAATATGTTTTGTTTGGAAGATTAACTTGAATCTTATTGAAATACATCAAAGTTACTTGTATTATAACCGTACAAAGGGTTGCCTAACGTTTTCAATATAGCTTGTGGGAAAACGCTTTATTTTCAACTCCTTTTTGTTAATCCATATTTTTTTACACCCTTGCTATTCACATTCTTGAAATGGTTTTGTTTTTTCTTTAATATAATGTCGCCCCTACTTCTCTAGGTATCGTAAGTCCGTTTCACAAACATAAAATATCACCTACACCTGGACTCTGGACAAACATCTGCGGATTACACAAATTTATGTTCCATGCGGGAATCTAACCCGTAACCCTTAGTGCAGCAGTCCAATCGTTTAGCCACTGCGCCAATCAGGTCGTCAAGATGTGTAAGGCAATAACCTGATATTTTATTCCTAAAGCAAATTCGCACAGTTTGAGAAGTAACACTGCGTGTGGAGTCCACCCCGTATATTACTTAATTATGGAAGCAAAATTAATTCTCTATAATCCATCAACAATGGTGTAGCTTGATGATAGTAAGTTTAAATCCCGCCTAATGAAAGCGGTGAATACACTTGAACACACAGCTTAGCGGCGCGGAGTAAGTTATTCATACACAACTAGATAAAGTCCGTTTGTGAATTAATTAAGGACTTCTGTGAACTTCTGTTTCTCATTTAAAATAATCTTCTTTATATAGTTTAATTTATATATATTGTATATAGCCACTCTCCTACGGACGGATTTCTAGACTTCTATAATGCCAAGTTGCACAAGTACCCTCTTACTTATAAACGAGGATCATACCAGCATTAACTAAACCCCGGACTAAGTCTATTGATATCTCTATACTTAGATTTGCAGACGACAGTGACGTATATAATTTAGTTTAGGGTTTAAATTGACATCTTATAAATAAGTGGGCTCAAGCTTCACATCATAATGTTTGTACTACTATAAATCACTTTTATTTATTTTTATTATCTTCAGTTACCGATAGCCGCACCTTACCCAAAATATCCTACTTTTTTATATTAAGTAGCGGACTTCTCTCCAACCAGACATATTGCTATACATATAAGAGTGTAAATATAATTTCTTCCAGCGCAGACGTCACCCACTAGTGTTATGTACAAGAAAGTTATATATAAACCGCTGTGAAACCCGTTGACATGTATAGAAATAATATATTTTCATGAGGCTAATGATACACTTAATTAATCTGTTTATAAATGAGCACGCGATCTCTAACATTCTAAATTAGATAAATTACAAAGATATATCAAGTCCTTTGCTCAATTGTTATGTATTATATATTATGTTAAACTATTATTATGGTTTTAGAGGCTAACACTGCTTTCAGTTCTGATGTCACTGCTACCCAGATACCATATTTAATAACCAACTATTGAAATCGCTGAAACGATAGGTATATACGATAATACCGCAAGGAGTATTCGACGTTAGCATTTATAATTACCAACCGACTGCCGTCATAGAAAAAAAAGTTTTATAAAACATAACGTGGTTCGCAAGTGGACTACCTCTATGTGATATGTTTGTTGGAGATTATATACATACATACAACACATCGTAATATGCATAGGATCTGTAACCGTAGAAGAAGTAATATCGATATACTACTTGGTGATGTGTTTCAGACATTACGTAAAATATCACTGGCACAAACGCCTAGCCTCGAAAGATTTTGTGTATTTTACAAATATTCTACCCAGTATTAATTATTATCAAACCTTATTCTTTGCACAAATGGATAAAGAAGGTACACAATAAAAAATCCTTAGACACAAACTATCAAAAATATGAAGATTTATTACCAAAATCATGACCCCATTTGTGAAGTACCAGGGAACTATAAATATGATATTCGTGTAAGTATTAATTTACATATAGCAAGTTAACAAAACCCAAAGGGTGAAGTGTCAGGTGGAAGCCGCGACCCTCGCATAATCCCTTCGAAGCCTGACACCGACTCCGCCCGATAATACCTCTCTATGTGTGTATCGGTCAATTTCGGCCACAGATTATAATATACGTAGAGTCGTAGGTACACCACAAGGTAGGTATATTATGTTTTTGTCATCTGTATTCCCTGAAGACTTGACAGCTGATGTGTACACAATTACACATATTTAATTTTTCCAGACTCTTGATATTTATATTAATTAAAGGACTTAATGTATAATAATGGACTTTTTCGGTCGCAGACTAAAATATAATACCTATCTACAGTTTCTTTTATACGAAACTCGATAAAACCAAAAAGAAAGATCTAATGATCTCTTCTCGTCACATCGGTTTTCCTCTAAGTAGTCGGCTCTCATAGTTGCATTCACAATAATGTAATTCAATCTCTAAGTACCCTGTATTTGTGTGTGTGTGTGCTTTATTTTCTGGCTGAATTTATATAATTAAATTCGATTCTAAAGTAGGTACCTAATTCCGATTAATTCCAGGCTACTGCCATCTATTGAATACAATTAAAATTATTTGTCTCATTCAGCACGCCCTTATTTCTCTAATCTTGACAACTTGCCAAACTACAATTCATAAGAATGTAGTTGTCATATTCAGCTGTCGACCAGTGTACTAGTTTCAGTGAATGTGGGAATTATTTCAACACTAAGTTTTCTTGGGCTCAGCATTTGGCAAAAAGTTAATAAGCGGTCTTAATGCTGGGAAAACCATAATAATAAACACACAATTGTAATACGGCAAACTTATATAGTATCAAACCTATTCCACACACAAACTCCAATCACAACACTTTATTTTCTCTTAGCAAAAATCCTTGCACTCCATAACGTATTTTCCGTACACTCCAGCACTTTAAATCCAGCATTTCAGCAGTTTCAATACACCTATCACGGTATTCTTAGCGTTGGAAACGCTTGTGGCTTTTAAAGAGACCACAATGTCGCAGAACGTGACATGACTGAACTGAAAGCGGTGTCGGCCTTTGTCGAGTAACCCCACAGACTTGAAGTCGCCTCTAGATAGAATATAATATAAATTGTATATACTAAAACTCTAGACTAAAGAAAAACAAGATTAAATCTTTAATTTGCATCTCACTGCGTATTTTCTTCTACTTCAATTTTCATTATCTTATGAAAACGCGCAATGAACTGTGCAAATTAATTTGAAACGCCACAATTAAATTGTGTTTTTTATTTTGCAACAAAATAAAGTTAAGCTATGTTATAAATGTAATATTAAGGTATTAAAGTCAGACTCGGTCGTTGGTCGAGGACAACGTATTTAATGTATGGTAAAAGTAAAAGCAGACTGTCGTTTGTGGTCGTGTTATGTTCCCGAACTCTGAACTCGCATTAAGATCGCGTGAACTTGTAAAGCAACCACAACAAGACGTAGACGACCGCAAATGACTTCAAAGTTAACACGATGCGTGGTAGAGGGAAAAAGTCGGTTTAGTCAGTGTTCCGATTCACACCCAGGACCTACTTTTAATGAAGTTAGTCTCACGGGCCATATACAAGTAGCTAAAAAACGTTGAATCAATAGAAACCGAACACAATTTTAAATATATGGGATTGACATAATGGGCCTTAGAGAAGTGGCAAAACGCTATCCGAATAGCAATCAATTATAACGAAAATACGTGATTATGATTGTCGTCATAAATAACATAGTCGGAACATATTTTATTCCCCATAAATTTTTACCCGACTGCCGAAGAAGTGTTATCATTTTTATTATTTTCGTCTAGCACTTTGTCACCTCTCTATGGCCTTATATTTATGTTATTTAGTTGTGCGACCAGGTTCGATTCATTAACCGTCCAAAGCAACGCACAATTCCATTTAACCTCATGTTGAATATCTGATGCTCTGCGCTCAACTCCGGATGAATCTGCGCTAGCTTTAATAACAAACCAACATCCCGTTGAAACATAATATTATCCCAGCCTATGAAATTGTGTACCAAATATTACCTAATAATATCCGGCAACTTAGCAGTATAAAGTACAGTCCGCAGCAAAATGTATTTAATAACTTACACTTGAATGCAAGCGTGATGCGACTTTCTTTGCCGACCGTACAGGGGACTCACTAATTAATGCAGCCTTGCGGTAGTTTGTACACATTTAGTGTCTTATTCAACATCAGGAGGTAAACGAAGTAAGCACATACAGATAAAATATATACCTATACTATACGGTCTTGTTTGTGACTAGTCTTTTGTTTTTAGATTGCCGTATGATTTGAAAATAGACTCCCTTAGCGTGTAGCCTCTTTCCATGAACTCTTAATGCAGGACATTTTCCGCTGTGGAGAAGCAACACCAACTAACAGCACGTAGCGGCGGCGTTGCGCCTCCACAGCGTTACATGTCCTGCTTTAAGAGTTCATGGTATATATATATTTAATCTGTCAGATTAAATAATAATAAACAGAAATTAATCTGTACCTCAAATCTTCAGAATTTCAATGCCTATAGCCCAACAGATACTCGTTATTCCAACACTAATTCTTGTTATCCTTCGACTGACCTGTCTACCACGCATCTGATCAGAATACGACGCAGTGTGATAATTAACATGTATAATTATAATTGATTTGTAAATATAATTAGGTGGACGTGCCAATTTGTTATTAAGCTATAAATCACGTTATTATAGTTTGATTCCAATTTATTTGTTGATGTTTTCATATTTTGCATTAATGTTGTCAATTTTAAATTATTCTGGTGTACTCCTCGATTGTGGTAACATAACTCATATATTGAATAGTAGACGATTGCTTTTTGTAATTAGTAGATATAAAACGATTATATAATACTCATGTTTTGTAAATAAATTAAAATAATACAATTTAATTAAAGTACATTTAGGTATTATATAGCAAGCATTATAATTTTGTTTATTGTTTGTACTGCCCAAGGCACAAACATTCTGATACTCGTTTATGTTAAATAGGTTCTAACTATGCTTAAATAGACTGTGTACGTGTATGTACATTGTACATTCCATTTTCAATTTTACTCCATTTGTAGAGTATTGATACTCCTATTTCAAAGCACCCAATGTTGTCAACCACTTGAATTTCGCAACGGAATGCAGGTGTCACAAACACTAAAGCTAACGTCAGACACGTCGCTTGCGCGCCAACAGTTTATTTGTCGGGACGTCTTAGAAGGCTTTACAGTGCACCGCGATGGTCTGCGAGCCAAGACACGCTAGCCAGATAGAATCCCGGCCGACACACAAGGTTGACAACCACTGAGTAGAAATAACACCCACCTTTAAAGGAAAATATTACATCTAAGTTCAGCTTCAGGTTTTCTCGAAACATTCTTTAACGCACGTGACAAGTATAGTAGGAATCTGAAGTATTTACTCCGAAATTGAGTTCTACGAACTCATAAAATTTCGTGTCTATTAAACTGGTTGCTAATATAGAAGAAATTTTAAATGTGAGCCATGATGCCTACTTAAATAAAAATCTATACTCCGTCGTATTGCTCGTTCGTCTAGTGGTTGAATAGCGTGACTACTGTGCATGAGGTCCCGGGCTTGAGTCCCTGGTCGGGAAAAGTGATACTGAGTTTTTCTATCAGGTAATTCTCAGTAGCAGCACGGGGTCTGGATCTGTGGCTATAGATTCGCCTTCTATAACTGGCGAAATTGGTGTGTACTATAAGTGCACTTCTGCCTACAATTTCGGGGAATACAGGCGTGGTGGTATATTTTATTGATCGTGGTAGCCTAAACATTGGGCCTAATTAATATGATATTCAAATATGTTAGATACATTTATTTTACAATTAAAACTTAGATATGCGTCAACAATAAGGAAATTCTCAGTTACTTTATACATCGAATTATTAATTCAAAGATGTGAAGATACATCGTTCTCTATTTTATTAGAATACTAAACAAAATGTTATCCGCCCCGGGTTGGTGGCAGGACAAAACATGTCAAATTCGGACGTCACCGTCCGAAAGTGCGCGGTAACGTGATGCTTTGGAAGGGGCTCTGTTGACATGTGGAACTTACTGCAGCGTATTGTTAGGAATGTTCGCGAAGTTATTTTTGAGTTTTATCTAGTTTGCCTTTACGAAACAAGGCAATATTATTTACGAAGGTTTCTTTCTGTATTTTAGACGCACGACGTATTTTGACCATGCTTTTTTATCCCCTTTTTTGCGTTATAAGTTTTATGTCTGTCTGTGGCATTGTAGCGCCTAAATGTGTGGTCCGATTATGATGCGGTTTTTTTGTTTGACAGAGTGTGGTGGTCAAAATAGGTCTTTGTTTTACTTAAAATTTAAAATCTTTGTATAATTTTGTGTCTTATAGTTGAATAGTTACAAGTTATTCAAACATAACTATTCCATTGTTCCGGGTCGCCAAAGGTTCAAAGGGTTAAGCCCTTTAAAAAAAAGCAAGTGCATATTCTATGTCATAGGTAATCCAACCAGATTACAAATAAAATCTGGAATACTTCAGGTCCAGGCTTAGCAGATGTGGTTCAAACTCAATTTGCCGGCAGTCGGCAAGAGCCGCGGAGCGAGGCTTGCTCCGCATGACGTAATCAGATCGCGTTCGTTACCGTCTTCCGACGTTCGAAGGAACCTCGAGGATGGTAATGGAAGCCTGTGGGACTCGCGGGAGATAGGACAGATTTTTTTAAAGATAACCTGTACTGTCTTTGTTTGTAATTTTATTGCTTAAAATTTTATATAATATTTCTGCTCTGTATTTGTGCTCTCATGTAATTCGAAACGAAATGTTTTATACAATGGAATTATTATGATATCACTCGCATTGATTTTGTGGTCTTCTCCCGACTTATAGTTCGTTTGTTTAAAGCCTGAATGTTAGTGATTGTGTTGATTTATTTGTAAAAAGCACCACTGTTCGGTACGATTTTGTTGTTGTTCGGATTTTGTTGTTCGGACGAAGCAAACACTTAAATATAACAATTACCTATTTGTATTTTCAGTGTAAAACACACATTAAAAATACGAATACAAATTTACTTTTAAATTTAAAAAATTGAACTGCTACCTTTTGTATAATGTTACCAACATCGCAAGGGGTACGCCAGACGTTATAAAATACATTGTACATTGTACAGAACAAATTGAAATGTCTGAATGTCATTAATAAAAACGATCCCAGTACATGATTGTTGAGATTTATTTTTAACCTGACCTCAAATGACTGTAAAATGTCCGCAGATATTGTCTCAACCAATTTATTTTGATTAAATCTAGAGCAGGTCTGAATGGAATATGAAGCGGTTGGAACTTCACGTAATGGTTGGTATAATGTTTTTGATGGTTTGGCTTTGGAAGGCAAGTTAAACTATTGGTCCTGTGCCTGGTCTCTTACCAGTCGTATTGGTCTACCGTCCCATCGGACTATAAGAGAGAGGGAATAAGGAGTGCACTTCCCGTGTGAATCACGGGACTTGACGGGACAGGGAAGTTGTTAAGTCTACAGTTCAATGCAGTCACAATAAAATAATTTGCTTATAGGTACAGGCCATTTGAAGTTATATCATTATTTTAATATATAGATATAGATCCATAAAACTACTCTTAATCATAATAATTTATTTGTAAAACACAGGTAAACAGATCTTACAGTTAGGTATACATAGCGCTATGTTTTTTCTATGGTTAGACATACAAATATGAATAGTATTTAAGAAATAAAAAAAATATATACAACATTAAAGAGAACACATAGATAACAGTCAATTCACTTATAAATTCAGATAGAATTGTATTGACAACCATTCAATATAATATTGCTACAGAATGACATCGCGCTTTCAATCGATCACACGTTGTACTAAAATACCTGAACATAATATGATTGTGACACAATAAGAGTGGCGACACCTCCACACGTAGATGAAACACCTGCCGCAGCTCGTCTCCGGCGTTACTGTGAATTTTGTATGAAATTATGTGTCGTCGACTGAAGGTAATGTAGTAATATAGAGTGCTTCGAATATTTATAGTGTTAGTGTCAACTATTTTATTTACTTCACACTGTACATAATATATATCTAAACTATATATTATAAAGCTGAAGAGTTTTCACTTTGCATGGTTTAGTCTTATCTACAAAAAAAGCTATTCGGTAGTTTTGGGTACAATAAATAGCAAATAGTAACTGAAAATAAATAATAAAGTATTTATGAGATTGAAGAGTTATTAGCTGAGTTATTTTTGGCTTATTCTAAGATGCCCTAAACTTTGTTTTTGGAGTGACAAATTACATTCAGCATCCCACGTCGCTGTAAGACGACGGGGGTATGAAGGACTCTCCCGCATGAACCCATTAAGACCCCCAGCGGCCCACCCACTAAAAACCTTACATGGCCTGCGCTGCTGCTTCTGATGGCAAGGAGTGGGGATAGCAGAAGTATTCTGCCACCAACCCCTACCGTTAAGAAAGCGCTACCGTCCTGAAGATGTCTATACCTACATTTATAGGTTGAAATAAACCAATATTCCAACCCCTTCTGTATTGCTCAAATAATACAGACATGGCTAGTATATTGGTTTATTATTCTTGTTTACAAGGGAGTAAACAGAAATATGCCGTTGCAATCTGTAATACAGTACTCCCTGGTTTGAATGCCACTGTTTCGTACTAAAATTGCCACAGAAGTCTGACGTGACTATGTTAGCTCGAAAATGTTTGGGAATGTTAGAATCTGGTGTTAATTAGCTTGCTGCCTATGCTCAGGGGCAGGCATGTTGCTATATATCCGACGAAATTCGAAACCCTCGGCTAGCATCGAACAGAAAGCTTTGAGCTGGGCAGTGTTTCTACAATACCAATTACTAAAATGATGGTAACATGAAAAGTCGTTGGACATTTCTAGAATGAAACAAAGGTGGTATTATAATGAAGTCCTAGTACATGCTTCAGGCACAATACCTTTCTTTGAACAAACTGGTAAGCCTGCAAAAATTGTCCAATGTTTCTGCCAGTCGAACTCCCGAGTGTGCCTGACATTCGCCGCTATCGGCAATCAGTAAAGCTACCTTTGTTCGTCCCAAACCTGAAATGCGCAACGAATTTTAGGGAAGACTTTGATAGTGCAGTAGGTACTTATGTACAAAGTGATTGGTTCAAACCCCGGCTAGTATCAATGATACTTCTACCTAGTGTACTTTTTATTACATACTAAAATCAATTAAATTCAGTTCATTACTCTCTGAGATTAGCGCATACATACAGACACACAGATGCAGCTCTCTGGCGGGATGTCTACCCAGCAAAGTTGTCTAGCCTGCCTCACGTTAAAAGCGCTAAAATACCTCAACCTTATTGTTAGAGTAAACAACTTAATAATTATTATTAAGATTTTAAAAGGTGAGAGTGCATTCAACCCTAAGCCACCATTTTTACGTTCGCTCACGTTTTTCCTTTATTCTTAATATTGCACCGTACGGTAGAAACCCTGTTTTATTTTACTGTCGGTTTTTTATATTTAAAAATCAGCTTAATAATGAAAACATTCAAGCTAACCTAAAAGGCTTTTACATCAGTAGAAACAGTACTTGAGGACGGCGCAAATACACACAATTTTTGTTTCTTGTTTTTGGCTGAGATGAATAAAACTGTCTAGAAGACCTAGTTTCCGCCTAGGACTAATACGTCGTACTTAACCGTTAAATCAATATCTAAAGAATCAAATAACTTCTAGGACAAAACACTAAACTAAATTACCAATTACATCACCTAGGTTGGATTCTATTATCTTAATGCGAATTACAATGATTAATAGCAAATTAAAGTTTAATCTTAAGCATTAATTACTCTTGTAATAACGGACAAAATAAACATTTTCCTTGTGATCCTTTTCCCTGAACATTATATAAAGATTTATGAACGCGATTACAAGGTATATTAAAATTATATTGGCTGAGTGTCAACTGGCAATTTATAATTTCGGATTTTTAGAAGCTTTTTCAACAAGTGGTACCGTGATTTTTCTACTAAGAAATTGAGGTTAATTATGTAAATATAACAGGGCAATTAGGAGGCTTGAGATAAACGCGTGTAATAACTTCATCATCAGTTTAAACTGGCTGTTATAGACCTCTGACATGGCTTTAAACACCGTTGAAAAATCTCTCAGGTGTGCCGCATTCCTCGCGATGTTTTTCTTCACTGTTTTTAGCATTATCTCTCAGCTTATCGCAGTCCACTGCTGGACATAGGCCTCTCCCAAGTTACGCCACTGATAATTTATAGTACGCACATGAATTAGAAAATACATTGGTGCGTGCCGAGGTTTGAAATTGCGACCTTAGACTTGACAGTCCAACGGCAATACGGCTATCACTGATTGTACTGTCAACTTGAAAATGGTGTACCCACTACAAAAATCCTATTTAAAATTTGTGAAATAACTCACATCTGGTTATGGAGCGACTCTCTTATCACGCCTAACTTTAAACTCGTTTCAAGTTGGGCGCACCCTCACCAGTTCTGCTGATTTAATACTTTTACTTTGCAACTGACATCACTCTTCCACCATAAACATGTAGCTCATATTGTTTATGGACTCATGGTTATAATATGTATTACCTTATACTCGCTTTGCCTCATTAGTCCAGTGGTCGTTAAACGCGACTGCTGAGTGTGAGGTCCGAATCCCGGGTCAAGCAAAGTGTATTAGGTTATTCCAGGTAATTCTCAGTAGCAGCATGGAGTCTGAATTTGTACCCGATTGATGGTAATAGCCTCGCCTCCTATTACATTGGGGCTTATATAACTAGCGAAATGTAGGTGTACTTTAATGTCCACGTCTGCTTATACCTTCGGAGAATACAGGCGTGATATTATGTTTCCAAAATATCTTGTAGAGAAACTTACACAATATTTACTTGAAAATTCTATTGTTATATTCTTATTGTAATTTCTTTTTCGAGATTAATAAACAACTGATACACACACACTTTCCATTCTGGTACCTGGAAATGTTATCTAGAATAGAAATGTTTTTCTATGAATGTTCAATCTGATACGATGCCGACCTCGTCAACAGCTGTGTTCAATGCATTTACATGGCGAGGCTAGCTTCCAACTCTCTGATTACAACGACAACACGCTCCCATCGCAACATGGGTCTAAATACCTATTTTTATTTGTACTTAGCAGTTAACAGAAGTCCAAATCTTATATATAAAATTCTCGTGTTACAATGTTCGTTCCCGTACTCCTCCGAAACTGCTTGACCGATTCTCATAAAATTTTTTGAGCTTATTGAGTAGGTCTGAGAATCGGCCAACATCTTTTTTTCGGGTGCCCTCTATCTGGCAGAAACTTGTTGCTCCGAAACCTATTTGGCATAACTCACTTGACATAAACTTTTTTAAACGAACATTATTAAGGTAGAAAAAATATTTAATATAATTGTTTTTTGGCCTAATGTTTTTATGTCCGAATTTAAAATGGGATACTTTTAAGATGGCAGAATTGTATTGGGCATAATTACCTTTGTCAGAGTTACAATTTTGTATAATTTCGTTTAGCATAACGTTTATTTAGAGCGCCGATTATTTGGCATAATTTGACTTAGCATACTACGAAGATCACAGAATTTCAATAGAAATAATTTTATTAGCCATATTGAAAAAAAAATATTGTTTTAAAAAATCACTATGGTGTGCTACAAAAGTTAGTGACAGAAATGAATCGCTGCAAAGCCGACTTCACGTAGTCTTGTCTGCCCTACCCCTAGAGTGTAATCTAAACCCGCAGCGCCGGAGCCGTGACAGAAGCCATGTCTGCTGCATGTTGCATGCTTGCTGCATGTTGTATGCTTGTATGCTGCATGCTTGCTTGCTGCATGCCTGCTGCATGTTGCATGCTTGCTGCATGCCTGCTGCATGTTGCATGCTTGCTGCATGCCTGCTGCATGTTGCATGCTTGCATGCTGCATGCTCGCTGCATGCTTGCTGCATGCTCGCTGCATGCTTGCTGCATGTTTGCTGCATGTTCTATGCTTGTATGCTGAATGCTTACTGCATTATCTTACTGGCAGGGAAATAAAAACTACACAATTATGCTGAAAAATATAGCAATTAACATTTCTATCGTAATGTTGCGAATAAAAATAGTGTTCTTTAAATTTATTATGGATATGAAATGCATGCCAAAAGATGATTCTGGCTGTGAATTTTCTGCGATATGATGGTTCTATTTTTGATTATTATGGATATAAAATATATGCCAAAAAATGATTCTGGTTGTGAACTTTCTGCGATATGATGGTTCTATTTTTGATTATTATGGATATAAAATATATGCCAAAAAATGATTCTGGTTGTGAACTTTCTACGATATGATGGTTATACTTATTGATTATTATGGATATGAAATTTATACCTAAAGATGATTCTGACTTACAAAATTATGGGTTTCGGTGTATGGTAAATGAGTGTATGCCAAACGATTTTCTGCGAAAAGAGGTTTATGCTATCCGTGGCTATGCGAAATAAAATTATGACGTAAAAAGTTCTGCTATAAAGGGTGGACCCCTTTTTTTCATACCCCGGGTCAGCTAGTAAATATATATTATCTTATCCAGTTTTTATCAAAAACAATTGTCTTCGATGCAGTTTTCTAAAATATATGATAGTTGAAGAAAAAATTCAGCCTATTATTATTAAATTCTGGGTAAAGTGATTATTTCTTTTAACATAACGCCTGTATTCCCAAAAGGGGTAGGCGTATTAAAGTATCTACACCCACTTTTCACCAGTAATGTTATAGGTATATGTAATAAGGGGTGAGCCTATTACCATTAACCGGGCAGGAATCCAGACACCATCCTACTGAGAATTACCTTATGGATAAATCCAGTGTAACATTTCGCACGACCCGGAATTCAAACACAGAATTTCACGCTCAGCAGTGGCGCTTAGCGACCACTAGCCCAACGAGGCAGTCAGTGCCTAGTCCTATAGCTGCACATAAACATTATTCCAGGCAGTATAATTTCTTATTAAATCTCATAGAGGCTAACATTTTGGTAATTATCCTAAAGCTTAGACGAATCTTCAAAGTCAGGTAAATGTAAGCCCTAATTGATCCTTCACGGAATTACTTCAAATCCGCCGTTAAGCGCGTGTTTTGAGCATGTAGACATCCATCGTCCATTACGACTTCCCAGAATCACTAATCTAATTCTCATTCTAATTAAGATGCGATAAAATAGCTTTCTGATTATCCTAATGAACATTTTAAATTAAAGATAATTAAAATTAACATTTATATTTCGAGGTCATCAACCAGCAGTGAGCAAGCGTGGAGACTCATTCTGGTTCCTCCTTTCTATAAAAATGCTTTACCCTGCAGTGGGACTGCCGCATTGGTCTAGTGGTCGCTAAGCGCGACTGCTGAGAACGAGGTCCTGGGTTCGAATCACGGGTCGGGCAATGTGTTACTGGATTTTTCTATTAGGTCATTCTCAGTGGCAGCACGGAGTCTGGATTTGTGCCCGGTTGATGGCAATAGACTCGCCCCCTATTAAATTAGAACCTCAAAACATAACTGGTGAAATGTGGGTGTACTGCACTTCTGCCTACCCCTTCCGGGAATATAGGCGTGATGTTATATGTTATGTCCTGCAGTGGAACGCCGTGATATTCTATGACACCACTGACTAATGGTAATGGAAAGCATCGTGAGGAGAGCGTGGTGATCAATGTTCAATTAAAGTATAAGATTGTTCTCAATACGAGAAGCATTTGCCCTATAGTTAGACAGTTATAGGTTGTTATTATATAGAAATGTACAGTCTTAATTGTAAATAACCATCACCATGAATATCCACTGTAATATTTAACAATATTTCGAACACTTTCATTAATAAATGCTCCAATTTTAAACGCTGCAAGTTGGTACATTCGACTGTGTAAAGAAATTGCAAGAAATAAATGAATATGAATCGTCAAATTTATAGTTTCTTTTGTTTTATCGCAGTCAACGTTATTTGAGTTCGCATTAAACGTACGATTTAATGACGTCTACAGAAAGGGTTGCTCTCTGCATCGATGAAGATCGATCTGTCTGATACAGTACCTCGCAGGATTCAAATGTATATATATGTAATATTTATGAAATGAAATGTATATATATAATATAAACTTTAGTAAGATTTTGGTCTGAACATTTGTGAAGACGAAATTTAATGAATTTACGTATGTAGGTATTGTCAGAGTTGCGGGCAACCGGTGGATGCAAATGGCAAGTTGTCGTTCATTGTAGCGTTTGAAGGGGGAAGCCTTTATTCAACAGTGGACGTCTTCTGGCTGATGATAATGATGATGTATACATATATTATTATAATAAAAAAAATCGTTGATTGCTGTATATATTTCCGTTAAATACAAATACTGTTTTTAATTATCGTAGCCTGTACATGTGGAAGCCAATAAAGCCGCTTTCTACAACTTATTATGAGCGGTAGAACATGGCATAAATAGTAGAGAAATACTTCAATAACAGAGAGCTTTATTTGTATTCTTTTATATACCTATAAGTAGGTATACCTATGTGTTTATATCTATGCTATTTATGTAACTAGTATTTAATAAGTTATATTTGGATAGACGCCAAATACCTATAGGAACTTCACAAGCTTCTAAGAACGTGTTAAAATTAAGTAAGTTCTGTCGAACACTCGCCAGGGTTCGTATTAAAGGGTTTGGTACTTTCGTGTTATTAAATATTTCTTAAGAAAGAACCACTCCAGTTGGACTCCAAGCGACTTAATAACACTGAACTTAGTTAATAATATTTTATTAAAACACTAATTTTGTTTTGTTTGCGAGTTGAATCATATCTGTAATTGAAGCGCGAGCTATAACTTTAGAATTTTCTACAATTTCGTTATTTTAACTTTGTTTATTAGTTGTAGTTTTGAAGCGAAATGACGTTGCTATAAATACTAATAACAAACCAACGGTAACCATGGTGATTTCATGCTATTCAAGTATGAAACGATACTAAACAGATATCCAATATTATTTACTGCCGACTTTACACGCGAATACCCAACCAGTGAATTAGTTATTGAGTAGTAATTAAATACTTACAACAGAGAACAGACTCTAACAAAGCCAATATTTGATTTATCAAAAATCAATTAAACACTAAGTAAGCAACTATGGCGTACAATGCGTGTTTCTTTTCTATAAGTAAAAAAAAATTGTGAAAACCGCAGATGTTCCTCCCAAGTCAGGGTGTTTGTGTACGTGATATTTTGTTTGTGAAACCACGACCCAGGAGAAATTCCCAATGTGGGGCGTCGTTTTAAAAAAAATAGTAAAAAACTGCAAAGTTGTGATTTACAATATTATTTTTTTGAATTAACTTATTATAAGCCAAGTAAGGATCAGCAGCAATAGCCAAGAATTTTAACATGTTGTGGTCAATTTGCCGTCCGAATCCATCAATCTACCTTATTTGTGTCCGCCATATTGGCCACAAATTGGCTCCGAAGCTTTAATTGGGACATTGGCTAACAGATAAAAGTCAAACGAGAAAATATTGTGCTCCCAAACTGAATTAGTTTCGTGTTAGCTCTTATGTGGTGTTCTGGAATTGGCACTCGGCCACACGTCGTTCCATAGAGTTTTGGTACTTACAAATGATTTTATTTAATTTGCAGTTTTTGCAAGATACCTTAGTTTTATCAATTTTCTCATTTGAGTTTCCTTACGAGGTAAATAAAAATGTTACGGGATGGTAAAATTAATGGGATACCCAATCAACATCCATCCTAGCGCCTTTTTACTTCTCTAGTCGGTGGAACAATTACCACTGTTCTCTGCCTTCATTTAAGTCTATAATGCAGCTGGGTAGTTTGTTGCGCCGTTTCTTCTACCCAGCTCTACCCCTAGGAAGCGGTGACGGGCGGGTGTTTTGAGGGCTGCCTTGATGAAATTTGACGTTCAAAAAGTACTGGTTTAATTCGTACAATAGTTTTTTTTTATCTTTTACCATTTAATATCACTACAGCTTACCTCATATGTTTTACAAAAATATTTTTGCACTTTTCCATTGTTGTATAGAACAATCTATTTGATTACATGAACTCTCCTCACCCTGCAAGTCAGTGAAGACAGATAGAAATCCGATGTAACTTCGTTAGACATCGGCAGTCAGCTCTCGCTGAAATATTCACGCTGCACCAATTTTTTTATATATTTTATTCTGTCCCAAGCAGAGGTCAACGGGCTCAATATTTATTTATTTATTTATTTATGGCACTCCAACGACTTATTCACTAATACACTTTTTGGGGTACTTTAACAATTAAACATAAGATGTAGAGTGAATTTGTCACTTACAGGTGTGCACAGCACTTACATAATAAAGTAGAATTTTATAATATAATATACAGTAAAACAAAAAGACAGAACTACATAAAATCTGAATTAAGGACTAAAAAAAAAAAATATTTTAAAGAAAACAATGCAAAATAAAGCTACATGTACAGTTATCTCGATATTGTTGTTTTAGCGAGTCGATGGCAAAATAAATATACTATTTCTAGGTAATGTTAGTAATAAGAAAACTAACGAATTAAGTAATTAAATAATTATCAATGAAATTAAAACGTCCGAGTAGAGTGAATGAATGAGGTAGGCCTAAGCTCTGCAGTGGGGCACTATAGGCTGTTTTTTTGTATTAGTGTGTAAGATTTTTGCTTGGCCCAATATTCAGGGGCAAGAATTCCGTTTACTGAGGAGGTCATAAGATCCTCAGGTTTGCATGTAACAGGGCGACTGGAAAGATAGGAGGTGAGCCTTTATCGGCGGAGTGACGTCACGCACGCAGATCTGAGCTGATATTTGATTCCACACGATATTGTGAAACGACCAAATTAACAAACCAATTGGCGTCGTTAAGTGCTTAACGACTTTTGAGTCCCACATGGGGTATAGGTGTATTACCTAGTATTGATATCATCACACCTTTATTCCCGAAAGGGGTATCTACGGCGAGGTGTGCTATACTCTCCACGTTTTAGATGGTTTATGATATTATGTATGGGTTGTCCTTTGGGGACCGACCCAATTGCCATGTATCGGTCATAGTTAACTGCAATGGTGTTTGAATATAGTTAAGTACAAATTATATGAAAAATGCATTGGTATTAAGTTTGGATTTGAACACGTAACCTTATGCACGTGAAACCACTGCACTTTACTAAAAAACCTTGTATAAACTTCCACTACATTAAAATCCTATAATATTGTTTTAGCAAAATAGTCATGCAAGTGACAGCAACAAAACGACTGGGGCACAAATTGGGGCACAAATTGAATATACACATTTAATCTGTTCCATCAAATCCATTGGTCCCGGCGGCTTCCGCTTATTTTGTGCGTGACAAAGAAAAGAGGGACACGGCCGCACTGGAAAATATTCGATATATTTCGTAGACTAGATATAATATATTGGGGGCACAAAAAACCTCGTCTAAAGGTGCTCCCTCACCGAGAGCGGTCGCCTGTAATATAACGTTACAGAAGCGATCGTTACGCTAGTAAGGCAGGAGGACCGAACGTTAATGTCACACGGCTGTTATGTTACAGATGCATTACGATTTATGATGACGATACAATCCCTACTAATATTATAAACGCGAAAGTTTGTAAGTATGGCTGGATGTTTGTTACTCTTTCACGTAAAAACTACTGAATGGATTTTAATGAAATTTCATATGGGGGTAGCTCACACCATGGATTAACACATAGGCTACTTTTTATCCAGAAAAAATGTAGCGGGTAACACTGCGGGGCGCAACTAGTGTGTAATATTTTGATACAACTTGTGATGTAATGCTCAATGTCAAATAAGAAATGATGTTACATTTACGCATACAGTATACAGGTGCATGTTCGTCAAGTTAAGGAGGCAGTATTATAATGTAATCCTCAAAGTCGAATGTTACATTACAGGCGCATGTTCTAGGTGAGGGAGCACCTTAACGTGATCCGCCATCGCGCGCCGCACCCAGTTATCCACAAACTTTTCAATGAAATAAAAAGTCAACCCTTTTCTGCGAACCCATCTAGCGAAACGATTTGAATATTGAGGGTTATTTTTCAAAATTTTGACGAGCACTTTATTTATTTTAGTCGGTATTTAGATTGTGTGAGCGTTAGTCAAGAGTAAATCTATATTTCTAGTTTGTACCTCCAGCCTCCAGGGTAATCTTGCTAAAAATCTTGAATACCTATTTGTAGAAGAAAACGTAGTTTTTATCTTTTAAATTATACCTTTTAAAAGTTAAGTGGCGCACTGCCTACTGTATACTGTACTTAAAGGACCAACTATTATCACCAAGTTACAATATATATTCTGCACACCCATTCGGACTGACAAGCGTGAAGATGCATACATATATAAATGTACCTATATTAAACACTTTCAAAATATTTTAAAGTAATGTACAAACACAACAATACATTATAAACTCTGATCAAATACATACACACATTCCTTTGGAATATATTTATCGTGGCATGTTCGAGACTGTCGATGATGTATAGGTATCAGATAACAAGTACAGCGCAAATATATCTGTAACAGCTGCGGGCGTCCTTGTGGGTGAAGGAGCTCTGAATCAGGGACGCAAGCTATGCAAAATATATTTAGATATCTCGTGTATGACACTGAGATTCATATTCATTCTGTTTTCTATTTAATGAAGGCTTGATGGGGAATTAAAAAAAACTGTTATTTAGATAAGCTGGTTCAGTAATGATTGTGCGCTAAAATTTAAAAGACCTACGACATGAACATTGAGCATATTACTTGAACCTAATTCTCAATATACCCAGTTTCTGAATTGATGAAGGAAATTTGAAAATTATGGAACTTGAACCCGCGACCTTCGCCGTACCGTGGCGCAGCTCGTCCAACTGAGCTTTCGTGTTGCTGTAACAGCTATGCAATTGATCCCAATGTTATAGGAAGCGAGCCTAATGCCATTAACCGGGCATAAATCCAGATTCCTTGCTGCTACCGAGAATTACCTAATCAAAAACCCTATACACTTTTCCTGACCCGGCATTCAAAGCCAAGACTCGCTCAGTCTCTCTTAACGACCAACATGAACGAGACAGCCTTTCGAGAATTATTTGCAAATTGTTCTTAGAATATTCTAGAAATCTGAATAAAGTGTCTTCCATCATCATCAGCCAGAAGTCGACTGTTGAACGAAGGCCCCCCTTAGAGAAAAGAAAGAAACAAAAGTCCTTACCTACACCATATATTTAATCTCAGCTGTGGCCTAACTTCTCTTTCATCATCATCATCATCATCAGCCGGAAGACGTCCACTGTTGAACAAAGGTCTCCCCCTTAGAACGCCACAATGAACGACAGCTTGCCAATTGCATCCACCGGTTGCCCGCAATTCTGACTTCTCTTTATCCCCAACACAATTACGGCTACAATTTTACTTTTATCTCCTCCACTGCAGTCTGCGCCTTCTTTTGGCGATTCACAAAACAATATAAGCTGATATCAAAGGTCTTTGTTGTCCTAGTCTAATGTGCACTGTGCTTACACAGTGAACACTGGGACATTTATGTGATTATGCTGTTTGTATTTTAATTTCACCAACGGTCCGAACTTTTTGTGGACAATAGTACATGGTATTGTTTAAGTCTAGAGATTTTACCTGGAATTTGGACCATTTGTAGAAAATAATATAAAATTGGATTGTCTTTGAGCTCTGTGTTTGTGGTTTTGAGTCCATTGTACTGCGAAAACTTGGCTTTTGAAGTACATTTTGCAAAAGTATATTTTGTAACAGGAATTTTCATATGTACGTTTTTTATAGTTTGTACAAGCTTTCGTCGTATGTTTACAATATAAATAAGGCATTTAGGTTATAAAATACATGACGGAAGACGAAGGGAAAGAGGAGACTTAAAAGAACACTTCTACTCCTTCAAAAGTTGATAGGCCTAATTTTGATTTGTCTCTGCCTACTCCTCAGGAAAACTGGCGTAACTTTATGTATGTAATGAGCTGTTGAGGATTAACCTATAGGCAAACTAGGTATCATGTGCCAAGGGGCGCGCAAAGGTACCAAGCAGCTCACGCGGTAGTTGCTAGTTTTTTTTTTTTTTTTTTGTCAGAACATTTTTCGACGAAACACAGAGGGGGAGGGGAGGGGTGCAAAAGATTGCTGAAAAATCGCTTGAATAGGGTGCGATGTACCTTTAATTAACTACTGGTAATGAGTTCGACTAGAGCGTGTACTGACACTGCTAATAAGTGTCTAATTATTAATTAATTCCCACATCCAGCTTTGATATTAAAATCACTATTTACTACGAATTTCAATCAAAATTCACGAGCACATTGTTTAATTTCTACCTCTAAATTCACATCGATGTATCAAAAACGTTCCATGATTGTCACTCCCGATGTGTTTCCAATGTGGAGAGGATTGAGTGAGAACATTAATTTATTATCTGTAGTCCACAATAGTTCGGATATTATTTAAACCTAGGTGCAAATATTAATATCTAGGCTGTTTTGTTTGTGCATGTGATATATTTTGATTGGATAGTCATTCAATCCATACATTTTAATTATGTATATAACTAACTGTGACCCGCGGTTTCACCCGAGTCATTTGCACATGTGCAAACATCATTAGACTTCTGATATCCTGTACCCAAGGTTCAAAAATAGCAATTTTTAACATAAAACATAACATAACATCACGCCTGTATTCCCCGAAGGGGTAGGCAGAGGTGCAAATATAGTACACCCTCATTTCGCCGGTTAGATTGAGATTCTATGTTTCACATGAAATCATTGAAGCTTGAATATTTAGGCATTAGAATAGGTCTCTACATTCAAGAGTTCACAAAAAAATGTGCCCCGTGCCGTCTGATTGATAGCCGGGGAGCATCAATCACGGGACGGACATCGGAAAGGACAGTCCGGGGAACGGAGGCTTCAGACATTATCGGACTAGTTTTAACAGACTATTGTACGAATACTTGGGACTAAGAGGATACATGTACAGATACTTGTAGAATTAATTTATTATTACCTAGATTATTATACAAGTCTAGACTCCGTGCTGAATTACCGAATGGAAAAACTCAGTAACACTTTGCCCGACCCGGGTTTTGAACCCATGACCTCATGATCAGCAGTCGCGCTTAGCAACCACTTAACCAACGAGGCAGTACATTCATTTATCAGTACCACTCCAAAAAACATAACACAACATAACATCACACCTGTATTGCCCGAAGGGATAGGCAGAGGTGCATATATAGTACACCCACATTTCGCCAGTTACGTTTTAGGTCCCAATGTAATAGGGGGCGTCCCTATTGCCATTAACCGGGCACAAATCCAGACTCCGTGCTGCTACTGAGAATTACCAAGTGGAAAAACCCAGTAACACTTTGCCTGACCCGGGATTAGAAGCCAGGACGCTCAGCAGTCACGCTTAGCAACCACTAGACCAACGAGGCAGTAAAAAAATGATTAATTACTGAAGCAATAACAAAATTACAACCAAAAATATAAATATATTTGACTTTCCGTACGACAGCTTAATTTTATAACATTGTAGCACGTACCGCGTAGCGTCGTAGCTCACAGCATATAAATGTACGGCGTAGCATTGTAGCCACGTAGCAGTAACCGAGGAAATGCCGCCTACGCTCGTAGCGCGTAGCAACGTAGAGAATAGTGTCTGCCGTACATGGAATGTTTTTGTATTACATCATGTTAAATGTGTTTTGAGAACTTTATGAGTTTTTCAAAGAATATTTATATGTTTACTGTCACGCTAGTAAGCTCTGAAGGGGTAGGCAAACGTGTGTTGAACAATATTCAGTCTTTGGAATAGAGGCTGAATGTTTTTTTCATATTTTATAATTAGGCATAATCCTTTATCGATGGAGTTTTTAATTACTGGAATCTCAAGTAATATTCCCAACATTATTATTGGTCTATCTTTTTACAGTGTGAACAGTTGTAACATGAACATGTGACAACTAGCTTGCGCTCGCGACTTCGTCCGCGTAGATTTCGAATGTTTTTTGCTTATACCCTTCCACGATAAATGGACTACCCAACTTCCACTGTTGAACAACGCCCCTCCCTTATAAGGGAGGGGGGGCATAATTTCCTCACTTAATAGGTGGCTTGGGGATCGCAGTATTGGTGGTGAAGTTGCAGAAGACGCTACTGTCCATCTTCTGGATTCTCTTTCTATTCTCTTAGTCAGTAACGGCACCTACGGGAGGAAAGGAAGTGGTCAATTCTAGGCCGGACACCACTCGGCAAATACTCACCAATCACCATAGATATGCCTATATCGGTACAAAGAAGCAGAACTATACACAGCAATACGTGGAGTCAACTTCCCTTCCCACCAACCCCGCCCTCACTAACTCCAATAAGTTCAGTTTCATGCTCACCACAAACTATCATCGTTCTCTAACTGCTTTAGAATTCCAGTCTTCGTCTTAAATTACATTACATTGCCGGCAGGCGGAGTATTTGTATCCGCTTAAGTTGTGTGCCTCACTTTCTAAGTCGGTAAACAGACTATGATGCTTCCCGTATAAGATTTATAATATACTAACTTGCGCGCGCAACTTTGTCTATGTGGAAAGTTTTATCGCGACTTTTGATGAAAGAAGTCTGTCCTTGGTATCAAGATATATTTAACTGATAGAAGATATTTATTACTGATAGACAGACATAACTACATACCTGCACAAAATGTGCAATATAGAAATGTCTACATACCGTTCCAAACGTTACTAAAAAACATAATAATTAGAGCATTGCGACATGCTGTAATTATTATGTTTCTTTGATTTTATTTACTTCGTCACGTAATAAATAAAGCATTTTTGGCCGACAGTCGAATGTGTATTCAAAATTATTCAAAAACACATTTTTTTTTAACAAAACATATTTTTGAGTTCATGACATGAGCAAGAAACCTACGTTGCCAATAGACTACGGTAATCCAAACTTCAAATATAATTGTAAGCAAGCATTACTTAAACAACGTTTACCTAAAAACAAGGAAACATTCACGTAAACTGTCAGCCAAAGAACCAATGAGAACACGCCGAGGAAGCAGATATCGGAACCGGCGATAAATTTCACCGTGCGAATATTAAAACTGGAGATAAAGCAATAAATTGAGGAGGTCGTTGTCCGGTGCGGGCGATACCGTTGCCGGCCGCTTGCCGGACGCCTGCCGGCCGCTTGCCGGACACTACCCGGACGGCGCCCGCACGGATACCGCGCCCATTATTCAGGACCCTCGAAATCCGAAATCGAAAAGATTTTCTTTTATGTGATGATGAATGGTAGTCGTGACCTTGACCAAGAACCGTGGGACTAAATGTTAAGGTGATTCTTATGATTGAGTAGGAAATATTTGAGATAAAATTATTTTTCAAATGATCTCCACAGATGAAGCAGTATAGAGCTAAGAGTGCGGCAAGCTAGGTAAGAGATAAGATAGCACTGATAGCGGAATTGTGTGACCGTTGGACTGTTAAGTCAAAGCATGCACGATTACTTTTGAAATTAATGTGCGAACACGAGTTACTTAAACGAATTAGAAAAAAAAGTCACTTCGGCGATAAAATCTAAAACTCACTTCAAAAGTATCAACTACAAATAAAATAACACAAATACTCACCAGTCCACCAAATAATATAAGTTAAAGTTCAGAACAGTGCTCAACAAACATAGAATCAATTCTGTTCACGATTCTTCTATTTTTGTGTCCAAACCGAAATGTATTTCACCCTTTAAAACTTCCATTAACCTCCCATCTTTGAAACAACAAACTTGACTCCAGTTAAACGCCCGGTAACCGCACACCAGACAAAGGTAAAACGTTCCAAAACTTAATTATACGACATCTAGTTACAACACAAAGAGAATATCCCGGAAAAATAATTATTATTAATTGGAGAAAAACAGTGTTGAAATGTGTGGCGTTCTAGGGGGCCTTTGTTCAACAGTGGACGTCTTCCGGCTGATGATGATTATGTTGAATGTCCAAATTGGATAGCTCCTTTGGTTTAATGCTCACTAGCTACTATTACGTTAACGACCTGTCTGGTGGCTAAGCGATTCGACTGCTGCGATAAGGCTTGCGAGTTCGATTCCCGCACAATAAACTTGATAGAATAGTTGAATGATTAACATTTGGTAGGAAAAGTTTTACACTTAGTAATAAGAGGATTGTTTGGTACATATCTGGAACATGACTGCCTCGTTGGTCTAGTGGTCGCTAAGCGCGACTGCTGAGCACGAGGTCCTGGGTTCGAATCCCGGGTCGGGCAAAGTGTTACTGGGTTTTTCCATTAGGCAATTCTCAGTGGCAGCACGGAGTCTGGATTTGTGCCCGGTTGATGGCAATAGGCTCGCCCCCTATTACATTGGGACCTAAAAAACATAACTGGCGAAATGTGGGTGTACTATATGTGCACCTCTGCCTACCCCTTCGGGGAATAAAGGCGTGATGTTATGTGTTATGTATAACTGGAACATAACTGGCGGTATGTTGGTGTTCTATACGCCTCTATGTAACCCAACGGGAAATACAGGCGTGATATAATGGACGAGGTTTTAATAAATTAGCGTCATATAATAGGTAGTAGGACCGACGACACGAAATAGGTAACTGGGTCGGACTGGGCGCTGAAGGCGGAGGACCGGGTGTTGTGCAACTTGGGAGAGGCCTATGTCCAGCAGTGGTCCGCGATAGGCTAAGAGAGAGTAAGTAATTTGAAGTAAAGTAATCTTGCCAGTCCCATCCGATCTCCCGCAGTACCGACCAACACGTTATTATTTATGTAAAGCCATGCCAATGTCATTGAATACCTAAACAGCTACTAGACGAAGTTATTTAAAAATTACTAGTGAAACACAAACTTGGTATAACGCCGGCAGCTAATACACATTTAAAGTTACAACAACTTGAGAAAGCAATAGACATTGAATATTTAGAAGTTGCTCCACAGTTCGGGCGGATGGCGCGGGACACAGGTAGACAACCGTTTTGTTACTCAGTGTGAACCAACTCTTATGACACAATGGAAATATGGTTATATTTGTTCGATATTTAAAACGGCTTGATTTTTACGAAGTGATAGGTCGATACGATAAACATGTAATATACAATGAAGTTGAATTAGCAAAATGCGTGAGATATTGTCAGTGAGATTAATCAATAAAAAGCAGCCTATGTGTTAATCCAGGGCGTCCGCTACCTCCATATCAAATTTTATCGAAATCGGCCCAGCCGTTAGAGCGTGAAGAGGTAACAAACATGCAAACACACTCACAAACTTTCGCTAATATTAGTGTGATACCCGATGAAAATAAGTCAACAAAATCACAAAAAAATCGTGGCACATGAAAGCAGTTAGGGATAACTAAGGCCAACCTTGAGTTTGTTTCAACATTTCTTCTCAGAGGTAGTAAATTTGGAAATGCCGACGGAATCTAGTTTTTTTTAAAGAATGACGCGTAGAAGTGTTTCTTGTAAACCTATTTACAGAAATCATATACTAATCATCGTCACTTATACACACAATTATAATTATTTGTTATCTACCATTATTAACTTCAATAGTTTAGTGTCCGTGAAGAAAAAGGTTTGTGTGGTAAAAGTATGTAATGATCGCTCCGTCTGAACCCGAGATAACTAGGTAGGAACAGAGTGATGTCAATTTAAGATAACGACTGTCTGGACAAGAGTTCTGCACAAAGACAATTTAGATACCTATATACTATAGTATATACCGTGGAAATACCACTCATTCAAGGACTGTAAACAGTCCAAGAGAATACTAAAGTGAAAAATATTTAAAACACATTTTGATAAAAGTAAGTTCACGTTTAAATATTATAAAATAGCTATATATTATATAACTAGTGTATCACTACGTATTTTTATTTATTTCCTATGACTTATCTAATTAATAACGTCTGAATCGCGTCACATAACAGTAATATTAATTAAAAAGGTGACAGTTTGTATGTTTGATACTTCTTCACGTTTAAAAGGCTCGACAAATGTTGCTAAATTTTGGTTTGGAGGTAGCTGACCCAGCATTAACACATAGGCATGCAGCGGGTAACACCACGGGACGCAACTAGTCCTTACTGATATTATAAACGAGAAATTTTGTAAGTAGGATGGATATTTGTTACCCTTTACGTAATAACTACTGAATGGATTTTAATGAAATTTCATATAGAGGTAGCTGACACCCTGGGTTAACCCATTGGCTACTTCTTATCCCGAAAAAATGTAGCGGGGAACACCGCAGGGAGCAGCTAGTAAAATATAATTTCGAATCCATTATCAAACACGTTTCAAAGAATTACATTTATATTCTACCAACGCTCTACAATTCTCTTAGTTATTTATAATTATGTTAATATTACGCTTCTATAGACCCTGAACTAGGCCCGATCTCTAGTCCCTTGGGACCTCCAACAGGTCATAATTAAGTAGTTACCCTACACGGCCACATTACAAACGTAATTAACATTAATTACACCAAACTGATTCTAGCTGGTATTACGAGTATATTCTAAACTACAGGATCTACTGTATATTAAAACTTTCAAAGATTGGAAATTGCTTTGCAAAGGCTTCTTTGTTGGTCTAGTGTTCGCAAGAACAACTGCAGAATATAAGAAACTGCCCCCCTCGCTTCCACAACGGATAATGTAATGCTTTAAGAGTTCATGGTAAGCCTGAGATCATTGTCATCGGGTTATACATGCGACTGGATTTGTGCAATATGCTTGCCCCCTATTACTTTGAGACCTATAACGTAACTGGCGATATGTGGGTATACTATAGGTACAGCTCTGGCTACCCCGTCGGGGAATGTTTCAAAACATTGAGGATTGTATGAAGTCATTTTTCATTTTTTTTTAAACGTGTGCGTTTCTCAAACCTGAAATATCACATACACCCAGACTCGGGACAAACATCTGCTGTTTGCACAATTTTTTACCCCGAGCGGGAATCGAACCCGCAACCCTTAGCGCAGCAGTCCAATCAGTTAGCCACTGCGCAAATTAGGTCGTCGGTCATCATTTTCAAATAGTTCGTAGCCTAAGCTTCTACGGTACTTCGAAGAAACTTCACCCATTTTTAATATCATGTCAAGGACGGAAAGTGTGTACAATATAAGTAGGTACTTGTTTTAGCCGCGACCGCTCAACACCAGACGTACATAATTAATACGTCATACTCATCGCTGAATCGACTCAACAAACTTCTAGGACAGATTTTTAGTACTTTTTAACGCGACTTGCCGAGCACTAGGCAAATACTAAAAAGTCGCTTGAAGACTCAATTTCCGAGATGGAAAACCTTCTTAATTGCTCGTGCTGCTATAAAGAAATTCTTTTAACTATCTTTAGCTTCTTATTTAATAAGTTTTCTTTACAAAAGGAATACCCATGTTTCTTTGAACAGCTGTTTGTTTGTAAATGTTTGGGACGAAGTTGTCTTGTCTTTTGAATTATTATTAGTCTCATAAAAAGTTGAGAATTTTATATGAATTTGAAGAAATAAGGTACTCGGAGACTCTTAGAAGTAGTCACAGAAATGCTGTTACAGTGTTATATTTTTCTAATACTGAGTGGGATACAATTTGTCAGCTTAGTGTCCTTTCTATAAAGTAATGGGGCCTAAAGTAAGTATTAATGTACACACTATTATACATAATATAATTATTACTTAGTTATTTTGAGAACATACAATATCACCGTAAATTAGAAGACTGTTAAATCTAGCCATAGTGGCTTTGCTGTCTATTCACACCAAGAGTCGCTTTGTTTTAAGTCGTGGATAAGACTGTATGTACAAACAAGCATTATTTTAATATCGTAGGTATTAATAGAACACTAAGCTTCAAACATATTATTTTTTTAATCTTGAAAAAAAAATGACGCAATTTTAATCTCTATACATATTTATCACTAACTCCGCGGTGTTACCTGCTACATTTGTAGGCGTAAAAGTCAACATAATCCAGGGTGTCCGCTGCCTCTATACCAAATTTTATTAAAGTTGGTCCAGCGGTTTGCGCGTGAAGAAGTAACAAACACACTCACAAACTTTGGCCATTTTACCATTAGTGTCATTGTTGTGTGACATTTTCCTAGATTAATTTTAAAGGCTTACAATGTTAAACTACCATCATTTACCTGAGCAAATACAATAAACACATTTAAAGGTCACGCAGCGCCAACCCCCCACTCTCCACAAACAAGTATTTAACTCAATTGTGTCGTAATATTGAAAGTGAGCCGTTTGAAGCTTGTCCTAAATATTTTCGTTTTCAATATCTCAAGTATTGATAACAACAAGTATTATGGTGAATTCTCAGAATTTGGTGTCAGAGATATAGTGTTACTTGTCTACAAGTTGTTCGATATAAATAGAGGAGTGGTGTTCAAGGCATCGAAGGAAGTAGCTAATGATTTCAACGTCATAGAATGTCTAAGGAGTTTCCTGTTTATGATGGAAATAAGTCATCATCAGCCCGTTGCAGTCCACAGCTGGACATAGGCCTCTCCCAAGCCACAGAGCCCAGTCTGCTGCTTCATGCATCCAGTCGCTGCCAGCCCTCTTATGCAAGTCATCCCGCCATTTGGCCAGAGGGCGTCCAAGAACCCTGCACTCCAGAACACGCTATCTCCAGCGGTGATCGGTTCTGCATCCTGTGTCTGTACACAGGCGGTTTAAACTCTGGCACTAGGCTGTTTACCAAACATACGATAGGAAGACTATAAGTGGGTTCAGAAATGGCCAGTAGAATAAAATTTATGATAATTTAACCAGTCAATACAATTAAAACTTGGCTCCCATCTCATTGCTCCTAGAGACAAACTAACATGTTTTTAAAAGTTCAAAGCACGGAAACCAAAGCGTTCTAATTTTAGTTTGAATCGCTTAACCCATTAAGAGGAAGTTAATTCAAGAACGGTTCGCACAAAACTGGAGAGTTGCGGAACTTTTACCTTCTTTGGTAAAGTTAAAAAGTTCTTCGCTGGAGTTTGTATTTATTATGGAATTTCAATGTTCAGCTTATTTTTCGCTAGTCTTAAGTAAAAACCGTTTTCTATACTTATCATTATCAAACAAATTGAGTGGTTGGACTAATTAGGTGTCTATATTACTTACTTATTGTTTTACTGAAGGTACAACCTTTGATCAAAGCTTTTCTCCCGCGTATTCATTCAATTCCATTCATTATATTTAATATTCATAACTATATTGAAAAACGAAAATAATTCCAGATAAGTATGCCTGTATTCCCCGTAGAAGAAGATCCACATTTCACTAGTTATGTTATTGGTCCCAATTTCCCAATAATTAGCTGGCGAGCCTATTGTCATTAACTAGAAATAAATCAAGACTCTGTGCACCAGCGCGGATTTCCTCAAAAACTCAATAACACTTTTGGCTGACCCGGGATTCGACCCCGATGCTAGCTTGCTTAGCAACCACTAGACAACAACGCAGTCAGTAATTTATTTATTTATATTAAATGGCTTTTCGTAACAGGCAACACCATCACAACCAGTCTTAAGACCAAAACAATGGCGGAGTTATTTCAAGAGTCCACGTCCCGTAATATCCTGGTCCTGGAATTGCAATTCATCATTCAAATGTCTTGCGGCCGATAAGATCCCTCTGTTTGTCAAGCGCCGCCGACTCGCGCTGGATACAATTATTAACAGCCACAATTGTGATTTCGACCCTTTCTTTAAGGAGTTTGTTCAATGGACGCCGATTTGAGCAGGGTTTTCTTGGCTCTTGATCAAAGTGGAATTTGTTTCAATAAGATGGATGGAGGGTTAATTTGTAGCTAAATTGGAGATGTGGAATTGGGCTCCAAAAGTATTTTTTTTGGATCATGATTATTGTTTCAAAGGTATTTAATGAAGTATGGTCAATATTTATTTTAACTGCAGATTAGATCCTCACATATTCGCCTTGCTTCTTCTTCGTATCGATATGAGCCTATTGTCACATGGAACGATAGCGAGGTTGATCATCCAGGGTGTGCCGAACGTACTTAGGTATGGTAGTTGGAGGTTCTATAGTTGCACCCCTCACTTCTATTTTAGTCCATGTAGATGTAGCCTAGTCTATTGCCATTTACCGGGCTGACTCAATAGTTAACATAATACATTAGAAAACTCATTTTAATAGGTACTTATCTACTACAAATCCGGTCTGTAACCATAACGACTTAGTTTCAAACGCGTGAAGTATAAGTTGCAACATTGTGGAGTATTTTTGTATAATAACTTTGTACGAGTTACTAAGTGAACGTTGAAATGTGTGTTTTATGAGTTCCTGACGAGCGGTAATTTATGCTCTGTTTCATTCCGCGGCTAGTTTTATCCAGTTGTGAGCCGTGGCTGATGTTTGATGGCTGGTAAGCTACTATTTAGAGACCGGGTATAACGATAATAAACCAATTTTAAAGGCTTCGCGATTTACTAACATATTCGGGTTTTCCATTAGATCATATTCATATATTTATTTGCATTCCATAATGTTACAATAGATGTTAAAGAGGCTTAAAGCTAGGCACAATGTTATGGACCCTATTAGGGCACAGCAAAAGATCATTCTCAGTAGCGGCTGAAAGTTTGGATTACTGTCCAGTTAATGACGCACCCTAATACGATACGATATTTATTAGAGATGGGCTGACAATCAGTTTTATTGACTAAACGAGTAGCCGACTAGTCGGTCGCAAAAATGACGAAAAGTCGGCCGACTAGTTGTCATTTATAGGCGATTACATTTATAATTTGATGTTCCAAACATCAAGGTACCTATGGATACCCAATTGTTGGTCAATTTCATTAACAACTTTGAGCCCCCTTTAGTAGGCACGTATAAATTGAGTGCGCTTCCGCAGCTGAAACCGACATTTGACCAAAGCACTCACTTGCATATAACTGGCTATCAAACCCCACTGAGTGCGCGTCGCAACTAACGTTACGTTTAGATGTCCAGTCTTGGATGTTAGCTGTAAACAGTTCAAGCATGAACTGATGTCACAGTAAACAAGTTTCACAAAGTCTACAACAGTATCGATATAAATAGATAGTATATTGCTTTCTGTACATCATCATCATCAACCGAAAGACGTCCACTGTTGAACAAAGGCCAAGAACAAATTGTTTCTGTACATACTTCCAATATCTTTTATTATATACTTACTAGTTTCATTTACTATTATTTGAATACCAATAAAAATATATTTAAAGAGATTTATTTATTTCGTCTCTCATTTAGAATTCGACTCTTCACGTGACCAAAGGGCTGGCCTGTATTTTGGTCAAAGAATTAGCATTGCATTCAACGTGGCAATGCCGCCAGCCTTTTGGGCACCCTACCAGTCGACAGCGATGTGGAGAAATACTTCGATGCTTAATTTTTATATATTGTTATGTACATTAATGTAAATAGTTAATAATATAATATATTTTTAACTATTCATGTATAGAGACGAGCATAACTTTATCAACATGCAACTGCATAATAAACACGAAGAGAAGCATTAAGTACAGCATTACTGCTTATTTCATAAAGAAAATAAATGTTCTAACATATTTACAAAAAGCGAAGATAACAAGAACAGTATCAACTTTATTACGCGTGAACAAAAAACAATGGTTAGGAATCACATTCTCCATAGAATAAAAGTAAATACATCTTTACAAATCAAACTAACAATGTGCATTGTGTAAGTGGCTTAACAACGGAACAACAATAAGGAGATGACCGTGAATTATGATCCCTGGGACTCGGGGACTCGAGACAAGACTCGGATGGTTGACACAACACTAGATATGACCCTGTCAATATTTAGTTTAGGCACCGCCGCCCCGATCTCAGCCTAGATAAATCCTGAGAATTGCGATCAATATGTCTTAGATACTGAAGTATTATGTCTAGTTATTTTGATGGGCCTCGTTAGGTTCGATAAAGAGATTAAACATCTTTTCTAGGGGTCCGTACCCTAAGGGTAAAACGGGACCCTATTACTAAGACTCCGCTGTCCGTCCGTCCGTCTGTCACCAGGCTGTATATAGCTTGACAGTTGAAATTATCACAGCGATCTTTTTTTGTTGTAGCTATAACAACAAATACTAAAAACAGAATAAAATAAATATTTAAGGGGGCTCACATACAACAAACGTGATTTTTATGCCGATTTTTTATATAATGGTACGGAACCCGTCAGAAAAAAACTGAAGTTAGATAATATTTGGACTAGTTTACAGAAAAATGCGGGCTTTGAGAATTGGCAAACACCCCGTCCGCCCCAGGACGGAAAAAAGGTTTTGAAACCTATAACTGTGAGTTTAAATAGCAGTCGTTCTGAAATACCCCGGACTAAAAGAAAACACTGATGAAACTGGGACTAAACTCACTGTGAACGAGGGTACATTAACTCATTATTTTTGTACCTGATAAGAGGTCTGTGTCCTCCATTACAGTTACAGACTTAAATTATAATTATCATGTTTAGCATGACAATGTTTAATGTGACCTCGGCTTCACATCAAAGTCAGCTCAAGGTGTATTAAAATAACGTGTAATTTGTGCGTGTTAGTGTACTGCACGTGTAACTTGCACGCACGTGTACGCCTATATTAAAACACGTATTTTATATGGCACAGCTATTACCGTTATAGACATCAACATGTTACGACTTGTACGATTATTGTGTGATATTAAAGAATCATGTAAGTCATGTAGCCCGTCATCATCTATCTTACGTATTCTCTTAAATATAAAAATAATTGATGTTTGTTATTTTCGCGAATACTAGAGAACGGCTGGATCGATTTGGTTAATTTTGATCTTATATCAATCGTAGGGTATATAAGATTTCAACGGTGAGAAGGTAGTACGAAGTTTGCCGAGACAGCTAATCTATCTATCTATAGGTATATAAATATAAAATGTTGTACGTTAGTCTCGCCAAAACTCAAGAACGACTGGACCGATTTGGATAATTTGTGGTTTGGTTAATTTAAGCAAATAGGGATTTATAAACGGTTAGAAAATTCGTCTATTAAATAGTATAATCATCATCAGCTGGAAGACGTCCACTGCTGAACAAAGGCCTCCCCCTTAGAACGCCATAAAGAACGACAGCTTGCCAATTCCATCCACCGGTTGCCCGCAATTCTGACGATATCGTCGGTCCATCTGGCGGGAGGCCTGCCAACGCTGCGTCTTCCGGTTCGTGGTCGCCACTCGAGAACCTTTCTTCCCCAGCGGTTATCGGTTCTTCGAGCGATATGGCCTGCCCATTGCCACTTCAACTTGCATATTCTTCGAGCTATGTCGGTAACTCTAGTTCTTTGGCGAATTTCCGTATTCCGGATCCTGTCGCGCAAAGAAACCCCGAGCATAGCTCTTTCCATAGCTCGTTGAGTGACTCTGAGCCTCTCCAAAAGGCCAACCGTTAGCGACCACGTCTCTGAGCCATACGTAATCACTGGCAACACACACTGGTCATAGACCTGCGTCTTCAGACACTGCGGAATTTTGGACGAGAAGATGTCGCGTAGTTTCCCGAACGCTGCCCATCCGAGTTGGATTCTTCGGGCGACCTCTTTGTCGAAGTTGGACCGGCCTAACTGAACAATTTGTCCTAAGTAGACGTAGTGGTCGACAACTTCGAGGGTATCGTTCCCAACGACAACCGGTACAGGTGCGACATGGACATTGGACATGATCTTTGTCTTGTCCATGTTCATTTTAAGACCCACCTGTTGGGAGACTATACTGAGGTCGCTGAGCATAGTATTGAGCTCCTCCAGCGACTCCGCCATGATAACTATATCATCGGCAAAACGAAGGTGAGTGATGTATTCGCCATTGATGTTGATGCCGAACTCGTTCCAGTCCAAGAGCTTGAAAACGTCCTCCAACGCATTTGTGAACAGTTTCGGAGAGATAACGTCTCCCTGTCTCACACCACGCTGCAGTTGGATTGGTTTCGTACTCTCGTCCTGTAGCCGAATTGACATGGTGGCGTTACTATACAAACACTTTAACACCTCGATATACCTATAGTCGATATGACATCGCTGGAGGGACTGCAATACAGCCCAGGTTTCGATAGAATCGAAGGCTTTTTCATAGTCCACAAACGCTAGACACAGTGGCCGATTATACTCCTCGGTCTTCTGTATAATCTGGCGGAGCGTATGGATGTGGTCTATGGTGCTAAAGCCTTTTCGGAAGCCGGCTTGTTCGGGAGGCTGGAAGTCATCAAGCCTGCGTTCGAGACGGTTCGTAATGACTCTCGAAAACAGCTTATACACATGGCTCAGGAGCGAGATGGGTCTATAATTCTTCAATAAGGTGTTGTCACCTTTTTTGAAGAAGAGCACCACCACACTCCTGTGCCATGCTTCTGGCGTAGTACCCTCGAGTATGACGGAATTGAATAGCTTCTGGAGGACTAAAAGTACCGGTTTTCCACCCGCTCTCAGAAGCTCTGTTGTAATTCCGTCATCACCCGGCGCCTTGTTGTTTTTAAGCTGTTTCAGAGCCACTCTAATCTCGTACAGGCTGATGTCTGGGATGTCCTCGGTGTAGTGTCGGGTCAGTTTAGCCCTAGAGTCCTGAGCCAAACCGACAACGGGTAAATAGTATAATAATCCGTAGAAATAGTTTTGTTTCAATACCATTAATTGGTGGGAAGGTAGTAATACTGGCGTGTTCCTATCGGACGTTAAATGTCCTTCATTTGGCCGGCCGTGGGCTCCCCACATAGACAAACCTTCGTCAGAAAGTTTGTAAATTTAATTTCGGCTGTGAAAACACCTCCTATTGATATTGCCGTAAAAGGATTTCCCCGAATATCTAGATAAAAGCGAGCAAGTTACGTTGACTTTGTCCATTTCTGGTAGCTTTAGCTTTTTATATTTGTGTCTAGATCGTGGGTAAGCTGTGAAAATCGAACCCGCAACCAAAAACGCAGCAGTCCAATTGCTTTATTAACAACTGCAAAAATCAGGTCGTAAAAATTTTAGGTTAGCAATTCTTAGGCCTGAATTAACTAAAGATTTAGATATGATACACGTTTAATACGAACATATGCCTACCCGCATTTAAGTTACATTTTTTTATTTCATAATTTTTGTTACAAGGCACTAACAATTTGCAAATACCAGGTACACAAATAATAACCAAAGAAAGGTTTTGTAATAAAATTACGACACAAAAATGCAAACTCATGCATTTACCTTTACTGGCTTGAAGCTTCAACAAGTTTGCAGCGGTAGTGGTCGCAAACAGACCAGAATTAGTCCAGTAATTAAACGCGATAGTTTAAAAGTCAGTTTAAAAAGGTCGTACCTAAATATCATTGACATTCAATACGCAGAACAAGGTTTACAGCGAATTCGTTAAACTTGTAACATTATCATAAATTTGAACAGTTCCGTCATTGCTTCACTTCACTGCCTATGTTCTATGACTTCAAATGGTTAGGTAGGTACCATTGGAAGCTGGGAAGGTCAATATTATGCTTCCATTTAGGTAATGGATATGAAAGGCTCTCATAATATCATATTTCTAATTACTTATTACCGTTAAATCCGTATCAAACCACTAGCTAAACTTTCATTTGTTATTTTTCAATGTCTGTATTATCACGCTTGTACTTTCGTTATGAGTAGGCAGTGCTGGCAGGACTGCTACGCTAGGGGTTGCGGGTTCGATTCCCGCACGGGACAAACATTTGTGTGATCCGCAGATATTTGTCCCGAGTCCCGATGTTTTTTGTATGAAATAATGATAGGTCATGTTACACTCAGTCAATCAGAGACCAAGAAACAAGCTAGGTTTGTTTTATTTTATATTCAAAAAAGATATCTCAATAAAAAAACAAGTATTTCTTGTATATTTATATAGACCTTTGACAAACCACTGGACCTTTGACAATACAATCAAGTATGATCAAGTAAACCCTAACAATTATCCCAATTTCGGTCCATTGTACTCGAGCAAACATCTTCCACAACCGGCCCAATGTTTACAACATCAATGGCAGTATTTGTCCGAGCAATTTCCTCAATTATTAGCTCCACATGACGCGTTATATTCACTTAAGAAATACAATTCATTATCATTGTTCTGTTAGTCGGCACGACTCTAATGTTTACGAACAGAATCATATCAGCGAGATTATATTTATACCAGCTTTTGCCCGCGGCTTCGCCCGCATTAAGTAGCATAATTATGTCCTTTCTCGGGTCATAAACTTTCTACATGCCAAATTTTATCAAAATCCGTTCAGCAGTTTGGTTGTGAAAGCGTAACAGACAGACAGTTACTTTCACATCCCTACTTAATATTATAAATGCGAAAGTTTGTAAGTATGGATGGATGTTTGTTACTCTTTCACTTAATAACTACAGAATGAATTTTGATAAAATTTGATATGGAGGGAGCTGACACGCTGGATTAACACATAGGCTATTTTTATCCCGAAAAAATATAGCGGGTAACACCGCGGGGCGCAGCTAGTATTTTATAATATTAATATGGATACAACCAAAAAGACTTTCACAGTGTTATTATGTACTTTCTTATTTATATTAAATAAAAAAGAAAGTACATGTACACGCTGCTGAGAAAGTTGAATTGTACCTAAATTATTGGAGTTAGTCTAATTGACATGATAATTAGCTAGAGATATGCTCATTGTTCGTCTTCTTTTCAACATGGTCCTTGTAATGTTTGGCTGTATACGCCTACCTTGGGAAATATCAGATGTAAAATAATTATTTTAGTTTAGGTATACGTAGGAGTACATTATTTACCAGACAAACAGATTTTGGTCGCTGAGATAGTCTTAACTGTGACTATAGAACTAAACAGTAAAATGGTATTATAACTCACATTCACACTAATGTAAGTACATTCACAGGTTGAAGAGAGATCAGGCGTATCAAATAGTTAATAACCATATTTAATATGAGAAAAGTGAAAGTAACTCTGTCTATCTGTTACGCCTTAACCAAACCGCTGGACGGATTTTGATGAAATTTGGCAGGTACAAAGTTCTAGTCCCGAAAACGGACATAGGCTACTTAACGCGGGCAAAAGCTAGTCTACCATAAACGCAACATAGAAATTTGATTCCTTAACGTGCGTCCTCAATATTCAAAAGACGTGATTTCCGTTCATTTTATAACCGAACAAGTGTCTGCCGGTCCACGTAAATATTTACAGGTCGGCGCGGCGGGTGTCCGTTGTTTTCCAATTATTGTGGGCGGGCTAATTATACAATTTTGTTTTCAAGCGATTGTTTCTGCCAACTTGTGTGGATACATTACTTTTTATTTTTGTTGTGATCTACGAAGGTTGTGCTAGTTATTTTAGATCGTTTCCTGATACTGTTTTGTTTTACCTAAAGCTTGGTGAGTTTCAATTTGTGTGGGTGAAAAACAATTGACTATCAATTTTTAGAACACTTTTGATTGATCGCTGTATTGATTTAAGGCTATGTAGCTCATCAAAGACAGATACATTTTGCACTACTATTCACTGATTCATAAAATAATAATAATAACAGCCTATAACTGTCACACTGCAAGGCAAAGGCCTCTTCTCGTATAGAGAAGGATTGAGCATTGATCACCACGCTAGCTCACTGCGGGTTAGCGATTTCAGATAATTAAATCGAGGTTTCCTCACGATGTTTTCCATCATCGTTAGTCAGTGGTTTCTTAGAATATCTAAGAATGTATTTAAAACATTGAAAAAGTTACATTGATACCTTCCAGGTAATTCATAAAAAAAAAATAAGCTAGGTACTTGTCACTGCCGTTTGCATGTCACAGAATAGAGATAACAATAGACTTAAAACCGGTTTAAGTATATACAAAATAAGAGGGTTGACGACTAATGGAAAACGGTTGCGAAGTACAAAATATTACAAGCTTCAACTTATTTATTTTACGTATTTTAGTGTGGTTTACCTCGTGTACAAGCTAAAGGTTACGGAAAGTTAGGTCGTAACTGTTACAGAACCTTGTATGTAACTAAATACATGTTTCTGTATATAATATTATACATGTTATCTAAATAAGACGTGTAGACATCATATAAAGTTGTTTCTGTGCAAAGGAACAACTAATTTCATTTAGGAATGTCTTCTATTCAACCCGTGTTAGGAGAATTAGATTAAATTAGAGCTCAAAAGCCAGAATAATCTTGACTTTTCTTTGAATATTATGTGTTAAAGTCTGCCTGTTAATACACGTGACGTATGAAGTGGGTGGGGATTGGTAAAGCTCTCGTAGCGGGTATGGTAGTAGTTATATGAATTTGCTAGAATGATAATGAACATTATTTAATGAGTATGAAAATGCTTCATTTATCTAATCTAATTTATACTTTTTTATATATATTTTATTTATAAAAGGGGGAGGCATTTGTTCAACAGTGGACGTCTTCCGGCTGATGATGATGTATATTATAAAGCAGAAGAGTTTGTATGTTTGTGTGGTTGAACGCGCTGATCTCAGGAACTACTAGCTCGAACTAAAAAAATATTACTGCGCTAAGGATTGTGGGTACGAGTCCCGCGGTAAAAAAATGTGCAAACCGCAGATGTTTGTCCCTAGTCTGGGTAATTGTGTATATGATATTTCATGTTTGTAAAACGCAGCCACGACACAGGTTATATTTCTAATATCATTTATGGTACACAATGAAGAACTGAGAAACTGAGGTATAATATTGTGAAACAATGTTACTAACAAACAGACACACACAAGTACTTCAGCATTTATAACAGTAAGAACAGACCTTATCTATCAACAATCAAGAAGGTAATGGACATTGTTCCGAGGCAGCTCAGGCAACATTAATTCGACTTATCAAGATCCGCTTCAGTTACCAAATGAACACTAACAATTTAATGTATTAATTTTGTTGTTAGTTTCATTATTTGACAGCCCAATTAGCGTAGTGGCTGAGAAACTATTCGGTTTGCCGTATATACATACCTACTTATATGCTCCTAGAACTTTAGTTGAGTACATACGTAACATGTAAATTAATACCTAGCTGTTTCAAATGAGTCTACAAAGACAAAAGAGTATCTATGGGGTTTTCTCCACGAGTGACAATACTTATGTATGTCCGTCCCCCTGGACGATCAACCGCTACCATCCTTGTTGGCAGACCAATTTCTTCGCCACGGCATGACGCTTTCTATGTGGCTATTGGCTCATACAAATACAAAGAAGAAAAATGGGTTTTCTTGCCAGTTTTTCTCATGTATTATAACCATACTTACTATATTCTCTGTTTAAACTCCCGTGTCTATATCGGAACATCTAGCTCACAGCTCCACCAGCGACGTGACGTCACCAGCTCAAGAATTAGAGCTCCTTCCAGTCCGATATGAGCCGGGCATTCCTGAATAGGGCACTTGAATACAACCCGACATAAATATAAGTTAAGTAATTAATATTTATGTTTCGTTAATGCCCTTTTTCAGTCATTTATTACGACCTCAGCGGACCAAGTGAGGTTTTATAAATAAGATATTACATTAAAGTCAAATCTTTAGAATACACCCAAAAATATCTTGTTTCTCCTCAGATAACTGCGTAGTGATTGCTTAATGGATTGTCAACGCCCCCACTGAACCCGCCTGTCCCTTCGAAGATATGATGTCCTGGTACTTAAGGCTTTAGTAAAAGTGATAACGGAACATTATAAATATATTATTTAGTCAGATGTTTAAGTAATGAACAGCGATAAATAATTATGTATTTTGTTGAATCAGTGTTTTTCAAACGTGCGTCCGTTAAAAAAGTTGAACATCCCGAACGCTTTTTTAATTTCAACTGTTTTAACAAATGACTAGACCTAACTACTATGCATAAATATAATATAACATCACGCCTGTATTCTCAAAGATGTAAAGCAGAGGTGTTTAGCACACCCGCATTTCGCCTGTTATGTCATAGCACCCAATGTAATAAGAGACTGGCTTTTGCCATCAACCGGGCACAAGTCAATACTCCGTACTGCTACTGAGAATTACTTTATGTAAGAACCCAATAACACTGCCCGACCCGAGATTCGAACACAGGACCTCACGCTCAGCAGTCACGCTAAGCGATCATTCCCAACGCGGCTAGTTCCACAACAACCTCAATAAAGAAAACGTCTATCATAAATACAAACCCGCAAAAGATATAGGATCGGTACTAAGGTCTGGTGGACCGCTGAGTGTACCAAGTTTATTTCTAGGGCCGTGATGTAGGTCCTAAGGATGGCCAGCCGTGCGGATAGGCCCGACGATTGCTTTAGTTTTTATTGTTATTGGCCTACGATCCGAAAGTTGGTTCTTGTTTGTATGTACCTACATTATAGTCATTATATGTAGGTACATTGTATGTATGTTTATTTGTATGACACCTGATTGGCGTAGTGGTGAAGTGAGTTGACTGCTGCGTTAAGGTTCGATTCCCGCAAGGGACAACCACTTGTGTGATCCGCAGATGTTTGTCTTGAGCCTCTTTGCCCGACCCTAGAATCGAACCAAGGAACCAACAGCAAATATGATAACATAATAATAAGTATCATAGGATATAGTACACACATTTTAATTAGTAATTCGTCACTGAGTACCGTATTGTTTGAGCCCACCATTATTCCAAACACGTCTCCTAGCTTCAGTTAATTCCAATGACTGTTTACCTCGCTAATGATAATAAGCGTAATGTTATTTGTGTTTTACATTAATTTGTGGGTATTTACTGAGATGTATCGTATGCTAATTGGTTGATACAGTACAATTACGGAAAGGGGACTCGGTCTTAGAGACTAATATGTAAATAAAAATAATTAAAACATAATTTTCTGAAGAAAATAAATATGATAATTATTAAATGACTAGCTGCGCCCCGCAGTATTACCCGTTACATTTTTTCAGGATAAAAGTAGCCTATGTGTTAGTCCAGAGTGTCAGCTACCTCCATATAAAATGTTATCAAGATCGGTCTAGCCGTTTCAGCGTGAAGAGGTAACAAACATACAAACACACCCACAAACGTTCGCCTTTATAATATTAGTGTGATTAAGAGCAACTGCTGAGCATGAGGTCCTAAATTCAAATCGCGGGTCAACGTGTTACTGGGTTTTTTTCATTGGGTAATTCTCAGTAGCAGCACGGAGTCTCGATATATTCCCATTGATGCCAACAGGCTCACCCCCTATTACATTGGGATCTAAAACATAACTGGCGAAAAGTGGGTGTACCTTTGCTTAATTGTTTTATGTTTATGTGAAAACACTAATCTTAGCATCCCAACTTTTAATTTTAATTGATTTATATAATGCAGAACAATGTAATCATTTCGCAGCCAAGACAACTAAACTACAGTTTAACATCCATTCAACAATTTGATTGGCATTCACATTAAAATACGTCCATAGTAACAATGTACTAATGGCACCCATGTCAAACCTCAGAAACAATTAAACCATCCCTTAGTATTGTAGTAGCGTGAACAGATTCTTAATCTCCATCCTTTTTGCGAATTTCGTTTAAATTTTATCCTGGTTAAAATGTTCACAATTTATTTATGTTAAAATGAATATCATCAGTCAGAAGACTGTTGAACAAAAGCCTCCCCACGCTTGGCAGTATTGGTGGTGAAGTTACATGAGTCGCTGCCCATCTTCTGGGTAATTCCTTAGTAAAATTAATGTATCTAACAATTAGTATAACATTGTCAGGAGAAGGGAAAATACTAAATGGGAGAGGTTGTTGCGTCTTCAAACCGATGAAGGGAACAGACGGCTTTATGGCGATTTAACGCTAATAACACTTCGTTTGGGATACACAGACACCAACGTGGTATTTTAGTTTACTTATAATATATAATTAGGAGTGCATATGTATTGTCTTTTGTTACTTACGCAGTTTTGCATTATCACCGACGATATATCAGCAGGTACCTACCTACTTTGTCTTATCATTATTGAGTATCAAACGACACTAGAATGTAAAAATGTAGAGGTAGTATCAAAGTCAATATTTACTAAATAAATTCAAGATTTTATCACAATGCCAAGAAAACTATAAGCGTAGGAGCCATTTTCCCTTCTCCCTTACTTATCTGAATATAGTGAGCTCAAACAACAATACATACTCATCTAAAGATCAAGCTTACCTTAAAACCCTTCGCAGCGCCACAAAGAAATATCGTACATTGTCCACAATACATATCGAATGCGTTTTACATCCCACACACAATAATTCGCTTATTCAACCACTACAACTCAAATACAAACTCTATTTGGTTCCAATAAGGTGGTTTTCTCCTTGCAGCCTCGCTTCATACATTTGCCCCGGGCATACATTTTACAGCGGGTTTAAAATATGTCTCCGTAAAATAGATGCATGATTCCCTTACTCAAGCTGTCTGTTTATAGAACTTTACAAAGGGAAGCCATTTTGTTAGAGTCCTTTTTAAATGTCACGTCGGACACTGACGTCTGGCGCTATCTTTAGAAATCTTTATTTGGAGCTGCGGTAATACATATGAAAGTATATTCTGAGATGTATTTTTGAGATGGTAAACTGGATTTACAGATTGAGTTACACTTGAAAGGAAACCTTTTACAAAAGACGAGCCTATTCATCAGAGCTATAACTTATCGTGCACAGTGCTTAACTTAAGTTAACATCCATTAGCTAGGAATCATCTAAATAGTGTACTCGTATCTATTTTTTATTCAAGGAATTTCTCCTGTATCGTGGATACGTTTCATAAATATGAAAAACGCCACAAACACCCGCACAATTTATTGTCCCGCGCCGGAATTGAACCCGCAATCCTTGGCACAGCAGTTTAATTGCTTAGCTACTGCGTCAATGCAAGCAATTAGCCGTTTAATGTATATTAGCCTATCTACCAAACAATTCTGAAACAGAGGAGGAATGTCTGAAAGAATCTATGTAGACCACTAGAATTACCAATTTACAAAAATAAGTATCGTCCAATAAAAATGTGTATTAAAGAAATTAATTTCAAGCCTTTTTTATGTGATATTAATTACATTATTAATGGTCAGGGATCTAATTGGATATAAACGAACACAAATATTCAAATTTAATATTTATATTATCGCAATGATTACGTAGAATCATTAATTATCCCGTAGTGCTTGGATTTCATTAATTATAGATTATTACTTATTTTACTTGATGGTGATACATTCACGAGTAATTACTTGATTTTGTAAATAACAAAGTCGAAAAGGTTTGGACAATCTTGGGGTTCTAGGGAAAATCACGAAGTTTTAGTTTTCGATTCCCACTTGCCAAACATTTTTGTAATTAATACTATCTACAGAGTCCTCCAAAAAATTAATGTAATAATTATACTATTGTATTTTTCAACTGCCAGGCTACCATAAATGCAGCATGTTAACAACTAAAACATGGCGTTTACAAATTACCTTGCACACACGGGCAGCCTCTTTCATGTTATGCACTCCTGGTACCCGGCATTTTTGCTGCTTAATGAGCGTTAAACATAACGTACTGGCAGATTAATGAAGTGCCAGTTAAAGAGCATTGTATTTTAAATGTTTCGGAGTCCATGGAACATTTTGTTCACAAGAATATATATTATTGTGAAATGTTTAGCAAATAAAATTCATAATATGATATTTGACGGTGATATAGAAACTACGTATATTTAAATTAGTCTTATTTGAATGATTTCGTCCAAAATCGACCAATATGACATAGATAGTTTACTGTAACATCTCTACAAAATGTTCTCAGAAGAGGATTATTTACAACAATTCTATATAATATTGAATCGCTATCCCAGCGTAACAAACCCTCAAATATTTAAACACGTGCCAAATATTTGTGCAATGTCTCGTTCGTGTCAGACAACCTTCAGACGTGGTTGCCACATCTCAAGTTATTTCAATACAAAATGTATTATCGCGACGGTATTACAGTACACACAAGAATAACACCTACATATATCTACTAGGTCTCGTAATACGTAGGTTTTAGTTATACTAAGCCCTTTATATAAGAATCGTACCTATTCTGATTTATTGAGTTCCATTGCAAACTGAAAATAATTTTGACTGATCTTCGGTCAAATTAAAATTATCTTCGTAGCAATGATGACCCTTGCCGCAAGAATGACCTCAGAAGCACATAAAATACCTCCGAAGCAATGAATCTGTAATAATAATTGCCTCTGAAAGAAGAATAATCTCTTAGTAAGACAGGCTGCCGTTGTAACAGGTTCGTAGAAATAACAGTTCCTAGATATAAAAACCTACATTGCAATATCTTATATATATAAATTACGATGATCTACGTATCAAGAATGAACGTCGTAGCAATGAGGTCTCTTGTAGCCATACGACCTTTAGAGCAAGATAACCTCCTTAGCAATAATGACCATCGTAGCAAAAATAACCCTTGCTTCAGGGTAATGACCTTCGTAACTCCGAAACAAAAATGGCTTGAAAAGTTGAGTTACCTGGTAATAATTATGGTAATCCAGTGTACCCACAGAAGATACTCAAATTCACGGCCTAAATACGTAACGTACGGACATTCCACCAAAAGTATTTAGGTTGAAACTAATAGTTTCGACGTAAATACTTTTCGAGGATTTTAGCGTCGATTTATCTCGCAATTCTACCCAACCTATACCTAAAGACGCATGATATTACACAAAACGTTTACACAGTTCATTTCTATCAAATTATTGCGGCACCGAGTGCGTGGGCGTACGTAGCGTACCGACCCGTACATATTCGTACATCGGTGATGAATCGTCTCGATATATCGTTATAATAAACTATCGTATATTGGCTGTTTATTATCCTTTACGGGTTATGTTTATAAGTAAATACATAGCTTTGGAGTTTCTTGCCAGTTCTTCTCCATAAGAATGACATCCTCGAATCGAACTAGTGAATTGACGTTTCATCATCATCATCAGCCGGAAAACGTCAACTGTTGAACAAAGGCCTCCCCCTTAGAACGCCACAATGAACGGTTTGCGTCCACCGGTTGCCCGGAACTCCGACCATATCGTCGGCCGACCTGGTAGGAGGCCTGCCAACGCTGCGTCTTCCGGTTCGTGGTCGCCACTCGAGACCGTTCTTCCCCAGCAGTTATCGGTTCTTCAAGATTTTACTTGACGTCATAAGTGCCTGAAATTAGCGTGAAATAAATAAAAAAATAAATATATCCCAGTATTTTTAGAAGAGTGAGATTAAGCATTATTACTCCCGACCCTCAGTGAAGTGGCAAAACGCTTTGCCATTTGACTGGCTGGCATGTTACTTATGATTCCTACACATATTTAACAAAAAATCTTTAACGTGATTCAAATATGTTATTCAATTCCTGGGCTTTCACGTTTTAAATAATTTCGTTAAAATTGAGAATTAAAGACGTGGCATATAAACAGTTTAGCTGTGAAAATCATGACAGACTCCATGTTCGACTATGATTTTTTCGTCTGTTGCACAAGCAGTGTCTTGTGGGAGAAGGGGTTGGCTCTTTTTCGATGACTAAATAACCTAATTCTGTACCACATCGTACTACGTAAGACCTTGATAAGAATCCTGTCATAAATTTGGACAAACAATATGACATGATTATAATTCGCGATCACGAACATAAACAGCATCCCCAAAGGGTTGCTATGTACACCCATTTGCAAGACATTAAGCTATGGGCCGAACCTATATTATACCATTATTGCGGTTGCAAGAAGTTTAAGACTGTATAAGTGTATACCCAAACCTATCCATACAAGAACCGTTTTGAAGCAGCAAGATTATAGATTGACCTTCAATTTTAATTCATGAGGATAAAAAAAAATTTGTTAATATATTTTGATTTCTTCACATCAGCCTATTGCTGTATACTCCTGGACGTAGGCCTCTCTCAGGGTATCCCACAAGGCTTTCCTTTTCTCCCGTTTTGGCCCCCCAGTCACTACCAGCTATCCTCCTTAAGTCATCGGTCCATCTGGCCGGTTGGCGTCCAACACCCCGTTTGCCAAGCCGTGGCGTCCATTCATCCATATTTTTATTTACCACTCCATAAATAAGCCAAACCGCGGTGTCTAACAGTGGTTTGGCGCTGGTTTTAACTGTGCGTAACAGTCAGACATCGGTACCGTGATTTATATGCACATGTAAATGCAGCCTAATGTTTGTGCCAAAAGTGAGCACGTGTTAAATTCAGCATTCACGAAAGTTGTATTCTGATAAATGATCCGGTTTTAATGCTGCGGTTTGCCACTGGCATGCCATTTATTTAGCTATTATATTTTTAATTCGCTACATAACATATGCTTTTAGGTACTCTCTACAACGTAAACACATGTTTGCAATAGCACTTATTAATTTCATCACACAGCATGCTATGAAAAACCTAGCCGAAAATTCAGCCAAACATTTTTATTCAAAGAAGCTAGTTAGGGCCGCTAACATGATGGATCAAATGGACTATATACTGCTTGAATCAAGTGGCTAAGTGCGAAAAATATCCAGCACTTGATTCAATTTGATGGACTAAATATTAGGCCGTGCCTTGTTCAGTTCAGTGCTATACAAAGAGAGGCTTAAACAGTAGTCAATGTAAAGTTACGCAATCCTTGAATAATGATGTTTTATCAGCATCTAAAAGCACTCCTCACAAGAAAAACGAATTTTCATTTATTCCTATAAAATAAACTGATCGAACTTTATAAGAAGTAAACTAGGCAATCATAAGAACGTACGTACCGGTAAAACTGAAGTAAACTTGATAAGGGAAAAGTAAGGTCGGAAAGTTGCGCGCGATTGCCAATGAGAACGCCAACTTCCACTGATAACAAGGTTTTTAAGGGCATGTTGTGCCAAACGAATAGATTCATTAATTCGCTTATTGTTGCGTAAATATTGTATGCGTTATATTAATGAACCAAAACTTTTATTTTAATTTGTAGTCTTTACTTCCGAATAAAACTATCGGTAACAATCCAATATCAGTAGGACTTGTTTAATGTTCCTTTACAATTTTCTAGATGACTCAACATAGATAGGTAATTCTCATTTAAGTTTACGCTTAAAATGTTAATTAATTATAAGAAATAAGAATCGAATTATGCTGAGTTTTAAATAAGACATTTTAGAATAGCATTTTGTAATTATCATAAACGCAAGACTAAGAACAAACCAGCTTAAAATTTTAACGTTAGATATTACCATTCCAATAAGGTACCAATTGGACAAGGTTCAGTCACCTCATAATGAAAAATGTGAATGCAGATAAAGCCAGATTGTTCCGTAAATCCCAGAGAGCTCCGTCTTAATGAAACGACACTTATTTCACGGTCCGAATCGAAATTCAGTAATAAAACTAGTGAATTTGTTCGCAGCGCCAATAAATTTTATTTATACCCCACCCCCGGTCCCCCCCACCCCGCCCCCTATCCGGTCTTACGACTAGAATATTTTACTATCGTCACTGCATCATCTTTCTTTGTTATTTTTATTAGATGGATTCTTTTTAATATATTAGAAACCTTTGCGTTGATGAAAACTGCTGACAACACGAGAACGTTATGTTGGTCAAAATTATATAATATATTATATAGCTGGCTGTAAGACAAAAAGTGCTAGACAGATTGTTTTCTTAAAGATATACATATAATGCATACCAACGTGCATATACATAGGTGTCTCGTACGTGTGTATAGACACCTCTATATAATATTTCGTTAGTGGGATAATTAAAATGAAACATACATAACATCACGCCTGTATTTCCCAAAGGGGTACACAGAGGTGCACATTTAGTACATCCACATGTCACCAGTTATGTTTTTCTAGGTCCCAATGTAATAGAAGGCGAGCCTATTGCCATCAACCGGGCACAAATCCAGACTCCGTGCTGCTACTGAGAATTACCTAATGGAAAAACCCAGTAACACTTTGCCCCGACCCGGGATTCGAACTACACATAATATGATGTATGTACCGTATAACGTCTTTGTCGGTACAAATGCCTGACTCTTTCTATTTCGACCAGGCGAGCAGAAAGTAGAAGAGCTTTCAAAAACAGTGAAGCATAAAGAAATAATAGTCGAAAAGCATTAACCAACGTCTTTAGCCTCCATAAAGTTAAAATAAATCCAACTCTTCACTTGGCCGAGCACCTGCGGCGTGTCAGCTGAACTCCGGTTAAGTTAAATATTCAATAACTGTTAGTAAGGTTGTTTGTACGTTAGTTGCCGACAAAAACCTTACAGTTCATGTATTATGTATGTGTTGGGCCTATACCAAGTTGGAGCGGTGACGTCACTAATTTTCTATATAACCTAGCTAAACTTGTTGTGTACCTACGGCTTGTGAAGGGGTTGGATCGATCGAGTATTATACGCTGAGAGTATCGGCGATAAGTAGCAGTGTTAAGTAACGTTTTCCAGTATTTCATTAAGTTATCGTGGTGAATTTGAAGTTTACTGGCCAGATTTACAAGCACATGTTGCAGTGCCGAAATACATTCATTGTTGAACAAAGGCCTTCCCTTTAGGCAAGAGGGGAAAGGGAGGGGGGCATAATCTCCACGCTTGGCAAGCGGCTTGGGGATCACAGGATTGGGTGAAGTTACTGAAGACGCTGCTGCCCATCTTCTGGATTTGCCCTTAATCGCCTCCTACGACACCCACTGAAAGAAAGGGGATGGTCAATTCTAGGTACGTGTTGTTACTTAGAATTAATATCGATATCACAATATATACCTGGACAGTATAACTCTATATAAAACATAACAACGCCACAATATTCTCCGAGCTCTAGCAACACAAGTGAAATTGTATATCGCAATGCGTTTAAAAAATGGCAACATTTTAAAATACCTCCGTGACGTTCTATCGAGCGTACGTCGGTGCTCCAGAATGATCGAGTTTCGCAACTCGGAGCAACACGCCTCGATATGTGTACTAGTACAGAAATTTTCTAGATTTCATTTTCTTCAAAAGAAATTCCGCTGAATAGAGTCACGTGTCGAAAACATTAGTTTATTTCGATTGAATAAAAACGAAAACTGGTATCTGTTTGAGCGAAATGCTTTGGAAATTCTCCTTCTAGTGAGAATGTTGTTAATAAAATTGTATTGTTACGTTTTGTTATTTTTGGAATTTACTTTTAAAATAGTATTGAAATATTCTCCTTGTATTGGATAAATTATGTTTTAGTTTTTTGTTAAAGATTCCAAGAATTCCACACCTACATTTTTATAATATTTAACTTTTCTTACAAAAAGTATGAATCCATATAATATTTAAATTCTATGTACAGTGTTAAGAGTTCCCACTACTTTGTTAAACCATCAGTAACCAAAGGGTTAAGCTCCCTGTTGTCAGATTTACGTATATTTGACCTCGTAGCGACTACTGACACTTGAGTCACGCAAGGCAGAGGTATATAGATAAATTTTGTGTTAAATGAAACCTCCTTCTTAAATCTTCTTTAAGTCACAGGCGATATGATGTATATCATAGGTATACGTGCGAAAAGTACTTAATTGTATGTCACTATAGATCGTGAGCTTACCTACTACTACAATACTAACTAGGTATAACGACACACTCAATTGCAGGACTCATGATAATTAATAACCATTAAAAAGTGAATTTAAGAAAATGCCGCACACAATTATATATTCCATCTGCAAACAGAAATTAAAACGTCATGAATAACAAACCACGATACATGCAAACAAACCGGTGAGCAAACAAAACAAATGAAAGAGTGTTGGGCCAACATTTGTATTACGTCACGAAGCCATCGCGTGTTGGTGTTAGAATAATGTATTCCGTTCGTTAGGGGTTAAGTTAATTTATGATATTATATAAAGTTCGCACTTTAGAATTTATTATGTCGCGCCGGTTTAGGGTTAAAATCTGACGCCGTTCATAGGCTTCCGTATTCCGTGAAATTGTTAAATAAATACACACCTACAATATTTTTTTATTATCTCTACCTAGGTATGGCTGGTCGTAAAAATAATATATGTTTCACTTTTGTTTTCATAGGCGTTTTATCTTTGTTATTCAAATCCTGCACGAACTAAAAAGTTACCGAAGGTAGGTATATTAGTATAGGCCTTGATTTGAGCACGATTTTTATTTAATAAAAGAATACTTTGATAATGGTAGATTGATACCTAATGCCTCGAAAATAAAATGGCGGTGATAACCATGTGAAAATACCCATCAACATAATTACAGCAATATATTGAAAACAACATCACACCTACATTCCCCGAAGGGGCACGCAGAAGTGTAGACCTGTATTACCCACATTTCGGCAGTTATGTTATAGGTCCCAATGTAGAGGGCAAGCTTATTGCCATCAACCGGGAACAATCTACACAACGTGCTGTTATTGAGAATTACCTAATGAAAAAACCCAATAACACTTTGCTTAACCCTGGATTCAAACCCAGGACCTAATGCTCAACTGTCGCGCACCTCTAGTAGGCATCAACCAACAAATCATATCTCTTTAATATTTTTAATAATGGCTTGAAGCCCTTAAAATAACTAAAAAGTCTCCACTCCTCCTGTTTACAAGACACTGTTTGACCTAAGCATTTCATTTGAAACAACGCGAATAATTGATTATAAGTACACAGGGTGTTTGTTCCAATATTATAAAACAACTCCCCAAGCTTGTGTCATAACAATGAATGTTCGGTAAAAAAACTTATTCAGTTCAGAAACGACGATTCTACCATATTTACATTTGAGAGGTTAATAAATAGATTAGTACCATGTATTCAAGCCGCGCTTGGTGTGAATTTTCACAGTTTTCTCATTGGTTTGGCGTCTAATCACACTTACGTCAAATCAGGGGTTTGAAGGGTAGGAAATAATAAATATATCTTTTGTTTGCATGTTACAATTCGATGTCATGAATTTTCTTTATACTTATTTCTTGCATGTGTAAAGTCCTCGTAAAGAAACTCCTTATTATCTCCACCTGATCCCACTGAATTAGACACAAAATCAAACTTCACACAATAACGATCGCTAAAAGCACAACAAACACAAACAAACGCTGAATGTTCTTTTTTCAATCCGACACATAAATAAATAAAACCCTTTTCATAAACAAAGTTGAGTTCAGGTTAGCCTTATGATTAATTCAGGGCTATTAAAACTGTAGCCCGATAGCCGCAGCGACTAGCCTGCAGAGCCGCTTCAATAATAAAACGGTGATCAAAAGGTTGGCGGCCAACAATTCCCTTCGCCTAACGCCGGCTGAATTAGTTAGTACCATAGATTATATAAACTAAGGATGTGCCGAGAGTGTTGGCTATAGACGACTTGTTATGAGAAAACAGCAAAGAGGATTTAATAACTACGTGATCTTAATTTTGTTGTTAGTTCTTATTTGAATTATACGTTGCTTCATTTATATTTATATATTTAAACTAGCTGTTGCCCGCGACTTTGTCCGCGTGAATTTCGAATTAAGGGGTATGAAAAATAGATGTTGGCCGATTCTCAGACCTACTCAATACGCTCACAAAATTTCATGAGAATCGGTATAGCCGTTTCGGAGGAGTATGGGAACGAAAACTGTGACACGAAAATTTTATATATGTAGATAACGTTACAACACCAATTACATTAATTAATATAGAACTAATTGTATTGTAGGTACAAAGAAGAATACAGACTACTAAATAATGTTTATCACGTAGCTTTCAAGCCAATGAGGCCTTTCATATCCATCGGAAGAATATTAATAGATCTTATATTTACTCTAAAAAAATCTATACTCTCATGTCATAATTAGATTGTTTAATCTAAGAATGTAATCGAATCGAACCAAGAAACTATTGTAAATTAGTTATCAGTTGCTAAAAACGATGAAGGAAATCATCATGAGGAAACCGGCACACCCTAGAGATTTTTCAACGGTGCGTAAAGCCATGGGCCTACAGGCGATTTAAATTCTGACACCAGGTTGTTTATTTATCATACGATAAGAATAAGACAATGAAGCTACCATTTTTGTATTAGACTCACATAATTTCTTGATCCGGAAAAATAACGCATCTCCGTGTGTTCTATGATCTCGAATTACCGCTTGACCCTCAGAGACCTTTTACAGCGTTTTAACGATCATGGTGATTCAGAAGGAAACTTTATTCGTTAACATATTCATAATAAGAGCCACTCAAATAACAATTCCGTAGTACCCCACTTTAATGTTACGTTTTCAACCTTTGACGTTGGGTTTTAAAAACATAACTTTTCAAAATTTTGCCAATTTCAATTGTACTTACTATCTAAATAAAATAATTTAATATAATTATAATGATTACGTAGTGGTCGCGGGACTTCGGGGCATGAGGTCCTGTGTTCAAATCGCAGGTCGGGTAGTATTACTGGGTTTTTCCATTAGGTAATTCTTAGTAGCATCTGGTTGTTGGCTAAAAGCTTGCCCCCTATTACCTAAATATTAGGATCTATCACTTAACTAGTGAAATGTGGGTATACTATAGGTAGGTAGGTGTATAATTAGGTTCACAAAACATTTAACACAATAGGTAAACAATCGACGAATACTACATAATTATAATGCACTGCCGCCCTAAACTAGTAGCAAAATTCTTGACGAATATAAATCAAATACAATAATAAATGTATGGGGATGACATACTGTTTTGACTATATTATCGATGACAGATGTCAAACCCATATATTTTTCATTCTTTCTTATCTATTCGTCAAGTGATTTGCCACTTGTTTAGGGGGGTTGGACAGTCAAGGGGTTAAGGATTCTATACATACTCTAAAACAGTTAATAACATGTTTAAAAACATACAATCATATTTTACAAAGCAACATCCCTCTTTCTTTCAGATGTTGAGAAAACTTACTTTAAAGCTGAGTAAACACTTATACAGGTATAATAATAAAACTGTACAGTAATTAAACGTAAAGGATGATTGACACGATCCCAAGAGCTGCTTTGTAATATTAAATTAAAGGTTTTGTAATAACAAGGTTTGTGTTTACACACTTTGATAAATTAATTATTTAAGACAAGCCTATTTTAGAGCTTACTGTATGTTATGTGTAATTAACCTGTAGTTACCGAAGGTATATTCTAAGTTGTAATACAATTGGGTGCTTGATGGTGGTTCTCTAAACAATGCTTTATTATAGCCCAAAAAATCCCTACATATTTAATTAACTGTATAATTCGATTGTTATTTAATTTGAAATGAATAGATAGTAAATCAATTGAGTTAGCGAACTAGTGACGTCCAGGTTCCTAATTCCATACAAAATCTATGGATGAAGAGCGTTTTGACAGCTCTTAAAAAATAATATGTCAATTGACTGGTGGTGTCAACTACCCTAATAAATGGTAGGTATTATGGTACATGGCACGGGTATTTTATCATATGGTATAAAATACCCGTGCCATGTACCATAATACCTACCATTTATTAGGGTACTTGACACCACCAGTCAATTGACATATTATTTTTAAATATGTCTAAATGGGTAAGCATAAATGGGTGAGCACCATGTAACCACGAACCTTACAAGACCCCTTATGACTGGAGGGCTATTTACCACCATCAAGCTATATCTTCTTAATAAAAAAATTGGGCAAACGCGGAACTTATTGGCTTACGAGTATTATATGACCTTGGAATAGTTTTCAGGCTTCAGGCTAATTTGAGAGAAGAAATAGCACTATCATAATCCTAGATGATATAAAAATATAAAACCATATTTAAATAAAATAAAATATTTGAATATACTTCACACCACAATAAACAAATAAACCTCCAATAAAACTTTTAATAAAAGACGTTTCGGTTGGAGTTCGATGCCAAGCTCTTATTCAGCGGCATGGCACCACAATTTGTACGAGTGTCAATGTATGCTCGCGGACGCTGGCATGCCAATATCGATAGTTTTGCCACACACAATTTATATATTTGCATTGCACTGGATATCCGTTGCGAGAATTTTAATAGGAGGCATATTTCGAAAGAATTTGCGGTATTGTTCCGTTGGGGAAATATATCAACGTACTTACAAAAAAGGAATTTTATTCCGATATTGGTAGTTGATGAGACTTTATTTTGACTTTAAGCTACGTTTATTTTGTTCAAAAAAGTAAGCCAAATAATAACGCGAAGAAAATATATTTCGTCTAAACTTTTTATTTTTTTTGTCGAGATCAGTCTACCACCACCAGACGACACTTCACAAAGGGGAGCGGCGATCACAAGTGCTCTCGTTATTCTCACGGACAACATTCTCATTAGACCAGAAATCAGGCGCAAGGACCACGGATTAACGAGACACGAAAGGTATAAAACTAGGCTAGTAAACCCAGGGATTATAATTTGTTGTAAATAGCAGTAAACCCGTCCTAAATCACACAACAAATTAAATTACCGGTAACAGTAACTTTCTAGAACCCTTCGAGAATAAAAGCGTGAGGTAAAAACGAATTCAGAAATACAGAAAGTGTAAAAACATAACCATTTAACACCTGAAAACCATTAGGTATTAAATATCCAATAACCCTCGCGTGACTAACGAAGGTGAAAATAGGTCTAAATACGGAGTATGGAGTACCTCAAGGGAGTGTTTTAGGTCCGTTGTTATTTCTACTCTATATTAATGATCTCCCCAAAAACACTAAACATCCAACTGTATTATTCGCTGATGACAGCACAATTATTGTTAAATCAGATAATTCTTACAACTATGAGGAAGAGGTAAATAACACATTAAGACAAACGATAAAATGGCTTAGCTGTAATAATCTGGTAATTAACTTAGAAAAAACTCACATTATGCATTTTGAACAAAGACTTAGAGAAAATCATATACATGTAAATTATAATGGAATATCTGTTTCAGAAAAAGATGACATAAAGTTTCTAGGCTTATTGATAGACTCTAAACTTACATGGAAACCACAGGTAGAAGTCATTTGTAGTAAAATAAACAGCTTTTCTTATGCACTGTATAAATTATCAAAATTTGTGAATCGTGATACGGTACTGGTGGCCTATCACAGTTATGTAGAATCTATTATGCGATATGGTCTCATATTCTGGGGCAATTCAACGGATAAAGAGCAAGTATTTATAGCACAAAAGAGGTGCATTCGTGCAATACAACGCTCGCGACCCCGGCTTCACCTGCACGTTCGGCTGATATTATTTCTTCTGTGAAGGTAATTCTTGGTGAGTCCTCATACAATCACATACTACGGGAATACCCCGACATTGTCCGTCCACCTGGTATACATCGCACACCAACACATAATACAATGCATCACATACATACCACACCTGGCCCCCCAGTTTCATGCACACCACGTCGGCTGGCCCCCGATAAATTGAAAATAGCCAAAGAGGAGTTTGAAGCGATGCTGAAGATTGGCACAGCCAGACCCTCAAAGTCACCATGGGCATCACCGCTACACCTGGCACCTAAAAAGAATGGGTGGCGTCCTTGTGGTGATTACCGCATGCTAAACGCCAGGACTGTGCCGGATAAATACCCGATTCGGCACATACATGACTTCGCACACAATCTTGCTGGATGTACCGTATTTAGTACAATTGACCTGGTCAAGGCATTTAATCAAATCCGGGTATGTCCCGACGATATTCCTAAAACAGCGATAACTACACCATTCGGGTTATTTGAATTCCCGTTTATGACGTTTGGTCTTCGAAATGCGGGACAAACTTTCCAACGTTTTGCCGACGAAATGACCCGCGGATTAGACTTTTGTTACCCGTATTTGGATGATTTTTTAATCTATTCTAGAGACCAAAAATCACACGAGGACCACCTGCGCCAAGTGTTTACACGTCTGCAAGAATATGGGATGGTGATCAACACTGCCAAATGCGTTTTTGGAGCCAGCGAGGTAACATTTTTAGGTTATCGCATATCAGCTAGCGGGGCTAAGCCCTTACCTGAAAAGGTAGACGCAGTGTCTAGGTACCCTGTACCCAAAACAGTTAGGGAACTTCGCCGTTTTCTAGGCATGGTTAATTTTTATAGGCGGTTCATACCTAACGCAGCTCAACATCAGGCACCTTTGAACGCGTTGCTCACAGGTTCTGTTAAAGGATCACACCCGGTTAATTTCACACCCGAGGAGATGACAGCCTTCAATCAGTGCAAGGAGAGTCTCTGCGAGGCCGCAATGTTAGTACATCCTGACTGCGATGCTACGTTAGCATTAGTTACCGATGCCTCCGATTCAGCATTAGGAGCGGTTTTGCAACAGTGCAAAGATGGCGAACCATGGAAACCCTTAGCGTTCTATTCTCACAAACTTAGTCCATCTCAAAAAAAATACTCGCCGTATGACAGAGAGTTGCTTGCCATCTATGAAGCCATCAAACATTTCAGGCATATGGTCGAAGCGCGGAACTTTGTGGTCTATACGGACCACAAGCCACTCTGTTTCGCATTCCATTCAAGGAAGGAGAATTGCTCACCTAGACAGTTCAGGCACCTTGACTTCATATCGCAGTTTACGACAAATATTCAACACATTTCAGGAAAGGACAACGTCGTCGCAGACACACTCTCACGGATAGAGGAGATCACTCAACCAGTAGACCTTAATAAATTGGCAGAGTCCCAGAAGAGTGATCCGGAGTTAAAACAACTGCTGAGCGGCGATACTTCCCTACACTTGGAGAAGATTAAACTGCCAGGTTCAGGGGCTGAACTGTACTGCGATGAGAGAAGCAAGAACCCTCGACCATATGTCACGAAGGAATATCGACAAAAAGTCTTCGAAAGCCTGCATTCGTTGAGTCATCCTGGTGCCAACGCATCGACTAAGCTTGTTACCGAGAGGTACGTTTGGCCAGGTATGAAAAAAGATTGCAGAGAATGGAGTCGCTCTTGCATAGCTTGTCAGCGATCTAAAGTCACTCGCCACGTCTCATCACCACTGGGCAATTTCAACCTACCTAGGGCTCGGTTTATGTTTGTCCATATTGACCTTATAGGACCCTTACCTTTGTCGCAAGGATACAGGTATTGCCTCACCGCCGTCGATAGGTTCTCACGCTGGCCTGAGGTAATACCGCTACCAAATATCACAGCCGAAACTGTAGCCAAAGCCTTGGTATCCGGCTGGATCTCCCGTTTTGGTTGCCCCAGGGACATCATAACGGATCGCGGACGACAGTTCGAATCGACGCTTTTCAAGCATCTTTCGGAAATGGTCGGATGCCACCACAGACGTACCACGGCATACCACCCAGCCTGCAACGGTCTCGTGGAGCGATTTCACCGGCAACTTAAAGCGTCCATCGTTTGCCACGCCACAGAAAACTGGGTTGAAGCACTTCCGTTAGTACTGTTGGGTATAAGAAATGCGTATAAAGAAGACCTCAACGCTACGTCAGCTGAATTACTGTACGGAGAGACCCTTAGGCTGCCTGGTGAATTTTTCAAGTCCGATATCGATGACACATTAGACATGTCTGACTATGTGGCACGATTAAGGACCTTTGCAAAACGATTGCAACCTGCACCAGCATCCCGTCATAGCAATAGGACTACCTTTGTTTTTAAAGACTTAAGCTCAACCAGCCACGTATTAGTTAGGGATGATACGACTGGTTCGCTTAAACCCTCTTATACAGGACCTCATCAAGTCTTACAGCGCGGGGATAAGGTTTTTAAGATCTTAATTAGCGGAAAGACGGTTACCGTTTCAATTGACCGGCTCAAGCCAGCCTACATTACACGTGACACGAATACTCACACACAAACACTCACACAAAAACACTCAGACACTAACTCGTCACAAAAACCACCACCCACCACCAAGTTACCTGAAGACGGAAGAGATAATATCAAGACGACACGATCAGGTCGGGTAGTACATTTTCCTGACTATTATCGCCCGTAGTGACGGTCTCTGGAAGGGGGTGATGTGGCGTGTGCCACCTAGATATTAATGTCATGTAAAGAACAATTTGAATTGTGTAGCATCTTAGTGTTATGTAAGTGTATTATATAGTTCATAAATAAATAAAATATTGTATATTGTGTTAGGACACGCAAACCAATTTTGTTATTAGTGATCTGGCCTGTGCTCCGGTGTCGCGCGGCCATTGTCTAAAACCGGTCCAACGAGTAACGACTACGCCGCACTCCCGCTCCTCGGCGAGAGGCGCGCGCGCCGCGGTGCACCGCCGCGCAGGCCAGTCAGCTGTAGACACCGGGACGCAAAACCTGTGTCACTTTCGCTTCCGCGCACGCTTACGCTAAACCTAAATCTAGATACGCTATCGCCTAAATATTGTTATAACTCTTACTGTCCGTTCTGTCGCTCATCTATCATCTACTCCTTCTAAAACTTGATGTGTTGTGAACTGAACTGTGTCTGTGATTTCTAATAAACTATTTTTCATTCTTCCGTGCACGTGCTTATTATTTCTAACTCGCCTTCTTACACTGCACGCAAGCTATACCTGCGCATGCAACATCACGCCACATCTACATTATTATTAAAGAATATGTGATTATCAATAATATAATTTACAAATGGTTCATTTTTCGGCGAAATGCCGTAATTTCATCGATACAGCGGAATATTATGTTTCACCATATTTACCGGAATCGATACCTGCTGGAAATGGGCAATAATATCGACAACTACTCAGTATTACACATCAAACTTTCAACAATTAACTAGTAGTTAATTAATAGGTACTAATTAGATATCTCTAAGCGGTCAACCTCTCTACCATTCTTAATGAGAAATCCCTACACCTTGGCAAGACCTTCTTCCATGAGACAAGTATTTTATGTCGCCGAAGAAAACACCTAAATCTTAAGAATACCTGCTTTATCATCATCATCAACCCGTTGCAGCCCACTGCTAGATATAGGCCTTTCCCAAGGTACGCCAGCGCCCGGTCTACTACTTTATGCATCACTCGCTGCCGGCCCTCCTTGCACTTCGTCCCGCCTTCAGGCCAGAAGGCGTCCGTCGCTACATTTGCCAAGACGATGCTTGCAATCTTATTCCTTTCCCATGTTAACTTAGTTACACAAACTTGAACACCAGTTCACATTTACAAATCAAAGAGAACAGTTGTTCCGCGTCAAGCCCGCGGCGAGAACGTTTGAACCTTGCTTATATCATACGCTAACATTAATGTCATTCTCAATCGGTATATTATCTTAAGTTGTAACTAAGTTCAGAGTGTGTTTTGAATGTTTGAGGAACTATTACGTTAAGTTCATTGAAGGGGTAGGTTGTGGTATTACTTAAACACTTTTGACTACGCTGTATAGAAGCCGAATTGCCATAAACATAATATAACTTGCTGACCCGGTAGACGTTTTCCTGTCTTAACTATGAATATTGAATTCGACTGACAGTTATGTCAAACGCCATCATCATCAGGCGGAAGACGTCCACTTTTGACCAAGGCCTCCCCCTTAGAACGCCATAAAGTTACAATAAAAAAGTTTATATTGTCAAAAGCATTAAGGTCACATTAGAAAATTTAATATAAACGTCAAGATTTCCTAAATTTTGTAATGTTCTACGCAACAGCCCTGTTTTTTTCTTTCATAGGGACCTCCTGACAATAACAAAGACTAAAAAAGAATTTGCGGAATTGTTCCACCCGTTAATGCGTGATGCCGTGACTAAAGGAAATAGGGATTCTTTATATATTATATACATATAGATAGATAGCAAGTACCAATTATAATTATTATTGTATCCACGGATACAAAGATTTTGTTGTTCTTCTTAGAACTAAGTGGCACTTACAAATTTTTGTCTAATATAATGATAACCTTAATAACCTACCTACGTATCTCATCGTATTATTTAGAAATCTCAAGTCTATCGACATTCCCATCTAAATAAACAATTCCTTTGTATCAGTTAATCTCTATTTTGACAGAACAGTTCTCAAGCAAAAATACTACGGCTTTCTACGACGAACAAAAACTTGCATCTCAGATAATTATATACCCATTATATATACATAGAATTCTTTTGGAGTGTGTGGTTTTTGTTGTAGTGCACATGCCAGCGTTCACAGACACGTTAGAGAGACAGCTCGTTAAAAATGATGAGGAAAATAAAAAGAGACTGCAAGGGAGACAACAGGAATTAAGAGCTTCACGTCGTTAAAGATAATAATCCTTCGCCAAAAGAAAAATCATTTCTACGTTACACATAGAGCCTTGACAAAAGATTATGGAGTTTTTTCAAAAGCACTTATTTTAATTGGTGAGATCAAGTTGTAAGACTGCGCCAGAAGGAAGGTTATGTCTTTTATCAACTTACTAGGTACCAGCAATGCAAACAACTTCTCGCCAGTCTCCTCGCTACTACTCTCTACTACTCATTGTTTCAATTTTATTTATTAGTGACGTGTGTCTGTGATTGTTTAGAGGCGGCGCGGATTTAGAAGTGAGTTTGTACGTGATGTCTTTAGAATAGCATGGCTGTAAGTCATAGGTTCATTATGACAACTGGGACCTGTAATGTACTAAAATGGGACGTTATTATTATAATTGAGTGGAATATCCGATACTGTCTTATCCTATCAAACAGCTACACATAAACGCAAATATAGGAATACATAATATTATTCTATTTTGTATAATGAGAAGAAAAAGTCGCCTCAAACAGAGGGCCGGAGCACGGGTCTCTAATCCAGGATATTTGCTTTTCCTTTTCAAAATATATACTTTGTAGGATCAAGTTACATGCAGCCACATTTTTACCAGCTTAATGGAAAAGATTTAGTCATATGCGCTGAGGATAATTACAGAAAAATTTGGTATATTTTAATTCTAACCTTATTTCCTAGTTATAACAGTATAAACCTTCGCATACATTTCATTATGTATTCTAATTAAAAATACTTAAGTAACACAATCGACACAGGAACTTAAATTACATGTAGGGGTCGACAGAGATGTACAGTAAACCCACATTTTGCCAGTTATGTTATAGGTACCAATATAATAGGGGGCGAACCTATTACCATCAACCGCACACAAATCTAGACCCCGTGTTGCTACTGGAAAAATCCGATAACACTTTGCCGACCCGGGATTCAACCCCACACACAATGTACACAAACAGCTAAATCTTACAAGACTACGATATTTTTCAATATTAATCAAATAACATTCGCTACCACAAATTCCACCCAAAAACAGTTTTGATCATTGACACTCAACCCCCAAAATTACACGAAGAAAATGATTACATTCAACACTTCAATGGGATTCCCAATCTGGCGAGCTAGCCTCATTTCCTTGCTAAGCAAATCCCAATGGGAATGAGTCAAAGGCTCAATCGCTCGCGAACCTCGCTCGATGCTAGTAAGCTGCTGTAATTAAATGGCGAGTTCTTTGACAGTTGTCGCATGCTGGCATTCTGTCAATGAAAATTCGTTACTGATAGTAATTGATTAGGTTTTTGGGTACCTACCTGAAGGACGAAGGTATTAGGAATTTTTGTAGTACACAATTTTGGGTACGTATGTTTTATTGAATTTGTTTATTGTATCGCCGTGCTAAGCTCTGGTTACTCGCTTATTTTATTAAAGTCGCCCACAGTAGCAATCTCTCACACACAATCACCCAGGCTTGGGACAAACATTTGCGGATTATAATTTTTTTTTCTCCTGCCAGAATCGGACAAGCAACCTAATCGCTAAGCCACTGGGCCAATAAGGTTGCCGAGTCTGTAGTGGTGTAGTGAAAACTGCGCTGCCTTTCACCGCACCGCCAGGAAAAAGCGCTAAAGGAGACTAGCCCGCAGTAAAGGGAATACGCTCGTCACGTGGGACTTCTAATAAGCGTAACATGCAGTATTGACTCCTAGATAAAGTTGCTTCAGATTATAAGTAGATGTTACAGTAGACTATAAATCAACATACCATTTCAATTACATACCTACTCCAGCGCTCCCCCCTCCCTTCCCACAGCGTGATAGATCGCAGAATAATTATAAGCAACCCTTGCCGCGGTGATTACTCATAAGAATGTAATAAATATTAATAAACAACCCCACCGGGTAAATAGGGCAACATATAAGTGCGTTGCTGTAGGTACAATATTGAAGTGAAACAATATAATATGTGAGTTCCTTTACTTTAGTAAGTAAGTACACTCCTTTATATCTGATAGTCGAGTGGTATGACCGTTGGACTGGCTAGTCAAAAGTCGTAAGTTTAAACCCCGGCCCGCACCAATGCCTTTTCGAATTCATGTGCGTAACATAAATTAGTTACCAAAAATTGTATACCTACATTTTCATTAACTAACAAACTACGAACGTATGTGTACTTTAGAATTTTTGTTTTTCATATCGCATGAAATTGGAAAACGTTCTCTTAAAGACCCTAGAATTTTATTGAAATAAGTCCTGTACGGGGATCAAGTAAGTACCAGATACAAGATATTATTTAACGTAATAATATGCGAATGGAAATCCGTGGTCTCTGCGTACCCCTCTGGAAAGTACGCGTGTCTTTATGTGTGTATCTAATATGTAAATTAATTACAAATACTCTAACCACCTTGGAAGAATATGAACTTGTTTAATTATCCAAAGTCATGAGCTCTCTGCTAAAATACCAGGAGTTCAAAAACGAATAGGAGTCAGTGAGTACGTCCTGAAAGGAATGAAATCCGCTTCGTTCGGTGTGTGCCTTTTACTTCACTTTCAATCATGAGACGGAGACCTTCTATTTGTGCTTTTTAAATCTTATTTTGTGCATTGAGGTCACGAAGTATTATTTTAAATGGGAATTTATTTAGTGATGTAACGTGGTTATTTTTAACGTAGAGCACTGATAGTCGAGTGGTATGACCATTGGAATGCCAAGCCAAAGATCGCAAGTTCAAACCCCGGTACGCAGCAATGTATGTTCGAAATTAATTATCAGTTGCTTAAACGGTGATGGAAAAATATCGTCTCGAAACTGGCACACCTGAGAGATTTTTGAACTCTGACACCAGGTTGATCATCAACCATTACGGTAAGAAACGATTTCTGTAATTTATTGTGAATGAAAATTATGATAAATATATATTCATTTAAGTATCTTAATTTTCGTTATATTCCAATAGTACGTATATCCAAAATATTACGCTGTATAATATTATATTCATTAATTATAAGCCACTAAGTCAATAACTTTCAAGGGTTTGATAATTGTATAGATTAACCTAATTACATTGTTTGCGAGCGTTAATTTCATTGGGATATAAAGTTGTATATAATGTTAATGTGTTTATCGTATGGGTCGCTTTATATTCGTTTAAAACTATGGTCACGTATAAAAAGTAATTGAAATGTTAAATTATACACAAACAGTCCAACATGCATTATAGGTATTTATATGAGTTCATAGATATTGGTTAAATAAAAATAAAAATAATTTTCTTTTACAAGGTTATCTTAAACCTAGACTAAGTTGTTTATAGTGGCGAATATTAACGTAACATTGTGAGAGACTGTTACCTGAGGTAGGTTTTGGCAATACCTGTACAACAGTTCACAAGGCCTCTACCCAGTGCTAGCGATCAGTACAACATAATGTACAACTTTAAGCAGAGTTGATTTTGTTAGCTGCAGGATACAATATTTTTATAATTGCAATCTGATTGCTCAGGCAACACTGTCAAGGTTTTCAACAAATATAATCCTAGCTCCCTTATACTGCCTATAGACTGTTGACATAAAAACAGTGTTTCACATTTTACCCACAAAACAATAAAAACTAGAACAACCCGAAACCAATTAAAATGATTTACTTGTACCATACAATTTAGGACGTTGCTCTATTGTTGCAAATCAAGCACGATTCTCACGTGCATTCATAAGCACCCACAGAAACTATAACAAGGACACAAACGGGCCATAAAGAATAGGACCTACTTGTTGAAACTCCCAAAAATGCACTTTCCACCGCAGTCACGTAAGTCGTGCCCGACCCTTACCGGGACAAAAGAATGGGCCGACAATGGCCCGGCCCACAATGGCCGCGATCAAACGACTGAATACTCGGCCAAAAGCATTTTATATCTGGCAACGGCCACAATAAACACGACAACCAATTTTGTCACAACTCATTGGGCCTTATCTTGACCACGAATCCAACCCCGATACCCCCATCCAATATGTTAAACGAAATCGCATCGTTAATGGCAAAATACATTGCGTGTTCATAGAACAATGAAGCGGGGATATTCGAAGCATAAACAGTAATGGTTCTCTAAGTTAGAGAATTCGTAGCCACATTAGTAGAGGTTGAGAAAGCGTGCCAAAGGAAAAAATGGCCATAACTAGGCAGCGATCGTCGACATAATGCCATCTTATTTATTTCTTAATAGCAAAGAAAACAACATTTCAGGGTAAACCGTGTGGGATTTGAGCTGAGATGTATGGGAGACGTAAACAGCATCTAACTCGTGACGAAATGGCCACATTTGTACCGAACTAGGGCCGAAAGATATTATAGTAACATTCGTAATTCTAGGAATATTTTCGGGCAGCCACTTCAAAAGTTTTATCATTTCAGTCTGGGGTAGATTGTCTTAAATATTAAAGTGGAATGGTAACAAAGATATCAAAGTTTACTATCACTGAAAACTAGACAGTTTTGAAGATAGCCTAGGGAATAATAGGTTAACGTTAGATCATAATTATATTGAGATATATAATTATATGAAGCTAGGGAATTTTGCAAATAATTTTCTATTGCGTGCCTTCAACCGAAAACCACGCCAGAAATAGCCAAAAGGGCAGGCAGAAGTGAATATACCCACATTTACCCAGTTATAGACCCACGTCGTAGCGAGCCTATTGCCTTTAACTAGGTATAAATCCGAACTCCATGCTACTACTGAGAATTTCGAATGAAATATCCAATAACGTTCCAGTTGATAATACGAATTTGAAAAATGATGGACATAAGCAGGATTCAACACCGCGACCTTCGGCGATTCGTGACACACCTCTGTCAACTTCCATAAATTAATTTATAGGCGTATTTATTTTTATTTCGATGGGGATGAATTCTTTGATGCTTTTTAACTTTTTATTTTTGTATATATTGTTTATATTTTGTATTCGAATTTAGTTGTATATATTTGTAAAATAGTATGTTTATCTAAGGCTACTTTAGTTAAATAAACTTTTTTATAGGCGTAGCATATGCATCATGCTAAAATGTTATAATATAAAAAAAAACCAATGTCTTTTTTCAACCCAACAATCGAATACAGGACCTAACGTTTAGCAGGCGCGCCTTACAACCACTAGGCCAACGAGGCGGTCATCAATCAGAATAATATATCCATTACCGAACGTGCTCCACAGCTGACCACACGATGTTCTAAGGGGTACTATTATCACATCTGCAGACCAACGCTGTGACCGCATGGTGTTATGGCTAGACAGACATTATACTGCCATTCTACCCCCTTACGATAAAACAACACAACCCTTATACAATAAGGGAAAAAAACATAATAAAATGCTCGCCAATGAACATTTTTTATTGTGACGTAAATGGTGTCATGATACCTGATTAGCGCAGTGGCTAAGCGATTGGACTGTTGCGCTGAGGGTTGCGGGTTCGATTCCTGCACGGGGCAAAACTTTGTGCGAACCACAGATGTTTGTCTCGAGTCTGGGTGTTAGTGTATGTGATATATATTTAAAAAAATATATATATATATACATATTTATCCTCTAATTATTTTTAAAACGGCTGTGAATGTATTTTAAGCTCTTGGTGAGTTGTCATTGCATGGGTTGAGTAACACGGACTGAAAAAGCAACTCACGATAGGTTTATTAGAAAGCTTGGAAAAAAGGAATCAATATTTTTTTCGGTTTACCAGACCTTGAAAGGTTTAACTGAAACCTACTAGACTCCGAACAAACATTACATATTTATTATAGTTATATCAAATCGAATCCAATTTATTAGTTCAACATAGACCTATTTATAATAGTCTTGGTCTTTAATATAATTGGCAAGCTGTCGTTTATTGTGGCGTTCTAAGGGGGAGGCCTTTGTTCAACAGTGGACGGTTACCGGCTTATGATGATGATGAAATATAATTTGGAAATGTTTTATTACATACTCATATATACAACATTAAACCTTAAACCTATTTATATAATCCAAACAAAGATACAAAAAGAAAAAAAATATTCGAAAAAAAGGCAAACTGATTAGTGTCGTCAAGTATACACTACAGAAGTTTCATATAAAACCGGCTGAATGCCCACTCGACATGAACGCTAAAAGATATGCTCTAGTAAGCTCCGAGTATTATTCGCAAGTCCAGACCGGCTAGAGCCATCTCTCACTCAAATAACAAATGCGAGCAGGAAATGCGGCGGTAGTTGGCAAGACACCAAAAAATACTACTTGATAATTAAGTTGATATAATGTGCACTTTAATTAACTGGGCCCATTGTGCAGTAAAGTGCAGAAGATCCAGGGCCCGATAAGCGGTTCATTATAACAGCCGCGTATATTAATACACATTTATTTTTGGGTTTGTTTTTTTGTGGATACATAACATCACGCCTGTATTCCCTGAAGGGTTCGGCAGAGGTGCACTTATAGTACACTTACGTTTATATTATTATTATATTATTAGTCCCACATTTAAGACACCTGTTTTATTGATTCAATTTTTGGAGCACTTATATCAAACGATAAAATATACATAAGTATTACGTAGTGGCAATATCTAAAGTAAATAAACTGCATTCTGCAGAAGCATAATATATTTATTATAATTCATTTGTCTTTTATTTGCTCACTTAATATTGAATAGTATTTTTTATTATTTAGTTCGTTCTCTAATATGGATTAAGTAGGTAACGCTTCCATTAGAGTTCCAGGTAAAAACAATATATGGTAAAAAAAACTTACCAAATGTTGGCAGCAGCAAGTTTTAACTGTTAACTACATAATAGTACACAAGTGTATGTGGGAACACAGGTCAATTCTCTACGGACACTCTATTTAGTCCAGAGAAATTCAGGCACTGGATAAACGGTCTCACCTATCTTCAGTATCACGGATGGGTGAAAAATAGTCAACAAATCAAGACTAACTGTAGTGAGGAGTGCTTAACTTTACTCAAAGATCTATCAGATTCATAGCTATGTAGCAATGAGCCCCTAAAAAGCCCAAAGTTTCCCAAAAAGGCTCAAAGTGAGGATATAAGCTTAGAGGCCTCTCTCTTTCCTCCACTTGTAAAGTGAGACTTCTGCCATCTTCTGTACCATGGCATGTAGTTTTGTCAGTAGTCCGTGACTATATTTCTTGTGTGCTGCTGCTTCGTTTTACATTTGAAATAAGGGTGTCTTTGTCTACACTTAATTTGTGGTCTTTCAAAATGTATTTATGTATACTTTGTTTAAATTGATAAAATTTAAGACTACATAACATAACATCACGCCTGTATTCCCCGAAGGGGTAGGCAGAGGTGCACATACTGTACACCCACATTTCGCCAGTTATGTTTGTTAGGTCCCAATGTAATAGGGGGCGAGCTTATTGCCATCAACTAGGCACAAATCCAGACTCCGTGCTGCTACTGGAAATAATCTAATGAAAAAATCCAGTAACACTTTGCCCGACCCGGGACTCGAACCCAGGACCTCGTGCATGGCAGTCGCGCTTAGCAACCACTAGACCAACGAGGCAGTCAAATTTAAGACTATGCTTAGCATTTTCAACGAGTAGGTTTTGTGTCGTTTGGAACTAACCCCTTACCAAGAACTCTTAAAGCAGGACAGTTTACGTTGTGGAAGCGAGATGCAGCTACGTGCAGTGTAATGCGGCGTCTCGTTTCCACATGGTTAACTGTCCCGTTTTAAGAGTTCTTATTTTTTTTTTAATAATAAAATATTTATCTCGGTAAGAGAGATGGTCAATTTTAACCTTAGTTAACAAAAAAGGTTGCAGATACTGCAAATATAATTCTACGTCTTTTAACATACACAATTTCTTAAAACTCTAGACCTCATAGTTTTAGAATTTTCTAAATTAGGACCTAGTTTATATTTTAAATAATAGTTAGTTTTTTGTATTTTTGCAAGATAATAATTGACACCTACATTACCTAAATAATGTATGATCATGAGATGCCTAGCCCTATGAAGGGTCCATCAAATACAATCATAAAGCCTAAAAGCAGAGCATCCTAAGATAATCCTCATCTTCCTCCCAATTCTGCTGCATCATACAAACCAGTAAAACCCTATTTTTCGCCTCCAATCCACGTCCAATCTTTAATTTTAAGGATTTCCCGGCGACGCAGCAAATTATAAGACGGTGAGCCTGTTACTGCTCGATCATTTCCGACTCATTTCAGCCATTAGGCGTGGGAGGCTGCTGATCCATCACACCATATATATACAGTAGGTGGGACCTATGCAAGCTTCGACGTTTAATATTTAGATTTCTACTTAATCGGCATACACTGACTTATATGTCTGAATGAAAAAAATACACTCCTTTTGGGCAGTAATGTAAGAATAATAGCTGATGATCTTGAAACGGCTGAACTGATTTCGTAAATCGTAGCTAATAACCATATCAAATGGACCATATAATCGGATACAAAAACCGCATTATAATCGGTCAAGTTCTTTTAGACAAAATTGGCAAATAATTTGTCTAAACAGACAAACAAACAACCTCTCACCCTAAACGGATATACCATCTCCGTTCCGTCGTGGGTAATAACTAACGAAAAATCTATATGGATTTATGAACTTGACTTGATTTGACGACCTGAATAGCGCAGTGGCCAAGCGATTGGACTGCTGCGCTAAGGGTTGCGGGTTCGATTCCCGCACGGAGCAAAACTTTGTGAGAACCACAGATGTTTGTCCCGAGTCTGGGTGTTCGTGTATGTGAATATTTCGTGTTTGTGAAACGCACCTACGATACAGGAGAAATTCCTAGTGTGGGGCGACGTTTTTTTAAAAAAAAAAAAAACAAAAAAAAAACGTGATGAACTAACATGTAGTAGTTATGACATCATTCAACTTTACTGCTACGTTTGCTACGTCGTAGCAAATATCGTAGCATGCTTGCTACGGCTACATCATATTCTCTTGAATATTGTTTTGCATACAATTTTCATGTTAACTAGTGTGTTAATTAGCTTGAAATAATAGCATTTAATTACATCTAAAGTCTACCTTTCAACGAACAAATCTTTCGCTACAGATAAAAATTTGATTAATTATGAATTATTTGCCCAGACCTTTTCTTTCAAGACTGTTTGCCCTATCCTAAGTAGAGTCGTACAATATTTACTTTGGTTTTGATATTTCAAGTCAGATATTTCAAGGTCTAACTCCTATAAAAGCTACAAATCTCCAGACTCATGTCTTATGTAAGAACTTTTTCTTTTAAGATTTTCTATGAAGGTCATTAATCAGTTGAGCAGTGGGCACATAAACAGTATTTTGCAATATATTTAAGGCATACGACCACCACTCAAGTTTTACAAAAGCTACTTGCCGCTTTGGTGAGAAGATTGTCGATTGAGATTAACAACTGCTCCAGAGAACTCCAACTCAATACAGTTGGACGACGAGATTACGTCGCTTTGGGCCGAGAGACCAATTTGCTCGCCATCTTTGCTTCCGACTTAGTGTTGAGCGGTGAAATGAAGGTGCATTGACCCCAGGTATATACATATTGCCAAGTGGTATCCGGCCTAGAATTGACCTCCCCTTTCCTCCCGTGGGTTTCGTAAGAGGTGACTAAGGGGAAATCCAAAGGATGGGCAGCAGAGTCTTCTGTAACTTCACCACCAATATTCCGATCCTCAAGCAGCTTACCAAGTGTGGGGATTATTGCAACTACATCCGTTGTTCAATAGTGGACGTCTTTCGGCTGATGATGAATACATATTGAAAAATAAATAAGCATATTCTAAACGACAAAATCTCCTAAACGAGTAACGCTTAATATTCCCCAATAAATCGTAATAATATGGTTACATTTTCCAATCACACTAATCTATACCCGATCAGATTCATGCATAATGTAATTAATACCGAAGCCAATTAATGAGTGGAGGCTAGCCCATCCAAACTATGTGTTTCACTAATCGGTACAGTTGAGCGCCGCTGTACACTGTAATTAGATGGGAGGGCTGCAGTGACAACCAGTAATCAATATTATAATGGTTATGTGGAAACAGAAGGTTTTAAAACTTTTGAATTGCTTCATTCTGTGCAGCAGCAGTGATAGCCGAGTGGTATGACCATTAGACTGCCAAGTCAAAGATCACAAGTTCAAACCCCGACACGCACCAATGTCCTTTCGAATTCATGTGCGTCCTATAAATCAGTTATCACTTGCTAAAACGGGGAAGGAAAAGATCGTGAACTTTAGTTAATCTCGATTGCAATGCTTGCTTATCTTATGGTTGATGAACAACCCCGTGTCACACTTTAAACCGCCTGCAGACATGACTTTACACACCGTGTTAAAAAATCTCTCAGGTGATCCGGTTTCCTCAGAATGTATTCCTTCGCCGTTTATAGCAACTGATAACTAATTAATAATACGCACATGAATTCGAAAAGACAGGTGCGTTGGAACGTGTTTGAACTTTCGACCTATTACTTGACAGCCCAACGGTGTTAACTTTTAGCAATTAGTATTTAAAAGCCTTTTTATAATTGATTTCTTAATGTATCTATAACATATTTTGACTCAAAAAAAGATGGCCGCGGTATTAATATCTAGAAGCCATTTACGTCGTTATTGTCAATGAGCTCACCTCAATAGGCCTTCCGAAAATACAAAGAAAAGTTATCAAAAGGTATAAATAAAAATGTTTCTGAAATAAAAAACGTTTTATAAGAATTTTACGCTTAAGTAGGTACCTGTCTATAAATATTGATAGAACTCGACGTTCTTCAATAATTTTTATTATTTTGAGTTACTTCTTCTCAATTAACTTGTGAATACGGCGGTTTTGGGCTATTAATATCTATTGAAATGTAACAACAAAACATCTTCATGGTCTGAATAGTCTTTAGTAAAATATAGGTACCGTACACTATAGTAACTATGAAATCTTATCATGTAGGGCTTCCATAGATCGCCCCCTACTACGTTGAGACCTATAACATAAACTGCGGACTGTGACTGTACTATACACTGACGTCTAACCCTCCGAGGTCTTCAAGGTATGACGCGTGATTTCATTACATGTTTATAAGAATGCCTTAGTCCTTTCAAATTAACGACGATGTCAATAAGTCGAGATGCACCGGGAAGGAGAAGACCTCGGCGAACAGAGACAAACCTAGAAAAATTTTAAATGTTCTGCAAAATCATCAAATAAGGAGTACCCTTGACCGACGAGCTTGTATGGTGCAAAAGAAGTATGCCAGGATGGAAATCCGTGGTCTCTGACTACCCATTTGGGAAACAGGCGTGACTTTATGCATGTAAAGCACAATTATTCCTATCTAACACCATCCTGGCCCGTCGAATCTATTCACAGCCACCACACGAAAAGCTTCCAAATTGTCGAGCATTATTCAAATCCAGTTCGCATTGAACACTGAAATCCAACTAATGAATCCGTGACTGGAGGTTAAACAAGTGATCTAAACAATGTGTACCACTAATCGCTACAGTTAATCTGCTCACTCGATCCCCATTGGAGGGCACTCGTGCCTTGAACACGCCCAACTATTCCCGGACAGTGAATAAAGCTATTGAATTTGAAGTTCGATGTAAGAAACATTATGCTTACGACCATGTAACTGCGGGGCAGCGTTACGAAGTGTGGGCTGTGTCGTGACTTGAGTGCTTCGAATGAGTAGACTTGGCTGTGAATGGATCGGATCGAAACTGTAACAAGAGTATTATTGTGATATTCTATTCATGTGTATACCTATGTATAAAAATATTGTTTATAATTGCTCTTTATGTTGGCTTTTATCGATCTAGTGATGTGGTTATTACTCACGTTATAACATATAATGCTACGTGTTCACTATGACTATATAGTAACTTTCAATTCATTTGTGCGGTTTTGGGAAACAAAAGAAAATTTTGCTGCTTTTTATTTCTAAGGATGACGGTTAATCGTACAAAAAAAACAAATAAATCTCGTCTGATTCATAGCCTGACAGCTGGAATAAAATACAGCAACTTGATACGTCCATACAAAAACTAACGGTGTAAACCTCAACAAACTACCCCATCTATCGTTCCGCACACTGTAATGGGATGGCATTCTAACATGGCTGCAGTGGATGCGACGATAACCGCCGCGTCCGGCGCACTGCCGCCCCGGGCCGGCCGGCCGCGGCTCGGACCGAGCGGAACGCGCAATGTATCACAACCCTAACACCCGTTTGATTTACACTCGGCCTGCGTGACACACGCACACGCCGCAATCGGCATTTATCGTCCCGTAAATAAACCCTGGTTACGAAAGGGTAGTTGGTCTTAACCCCGTAGTAATTCGGGCTCACTTCGATCCGCACTCGATCAGCATCCATCCTGATCTAATCAGTTGTATCGTGATCTAGTTTCAGACATCGCAATTATTTTACATGGTATTTATGTATGTTACTATAGCGGAGAATTTAAATTTTTTTTCTTCTATTGTGGTAATGGAATGTAAACAAACGTGGCTCTATTTATCTTTACCTTACATCTGCAAGCTATCCTTAGTCTTAGGTTTAATCCTGGTAGGAAAGAATAGTCTCAATATTGGTCTTAATTTTGAATTACATTAGGCTAGGATCCTGTTACACTTGACATCTAGCTAACATAACATCATGCCTGTGGTCCCTGAAGGGATAGACAGAGTTGTACCTATAGCAGCCCCACATTTCGCCTGTTATGTTATAGGTCCCAATGTTATTACATTAAATTGTGCCCGAGTATAAAAACCAAACTTCACGCTGCTACTGAGAATTACCTGAAAACAAAGTAACATATCACTTGACCGGGGATTCGAACTCAGGACCTCGCACTTAGCAACCACTAGAACAACGAGCTACTTCTAATATCGTGAATATAGATGTAGCGTAACTGTAAATAACGAAAACCAATCCCGGCTGCAGACAATTATAACACACGTGCAATATTCGTGGTAATCTAGATCGTGATACCAATATCAGGATATTTACAGCACGTGTAGCGTTCGCTTATAGGAATCCCTTTATATAAGTAAGTTACCGCACCGATACTAGCTACAGAGAAAATTCCAGAGAGATTAGAATTTCTTAGGCCTCCCTAGTATTGAACATCGGTCAAAGGCGAGTGCTATGAAATAGTTTCAAGATTACTGGGTACCTACTGAGTAACAAAAGTAAATAACGTATTTTCGGACTGCCTCGTTGGTCTGGTGGTCGCTATTAGGGAGTTTTTATCGTCGTGGTTCTTCTCAGAATCAGGTAATTTTCAGTAGCAGCGTGGAGTCTGGATTTGTGCCCGGTTAATAGCAATTGGCTCGCCCCCTATTACATTGGGACCTATAACACAACTGGCAAAATTTGGATGCTTATTATTTACTCCTCTGCCTACCTCATGTTAGACACACGGTTTCAAGTTAACTTCCCCTACCTTATTTTGAAAAGAGATTTTTCTTCGTAACTCCGTTTGATGAATTTTGAATGTATATCTTTACTACGTCAACCAAAAATGAATAAGAGGCTGTGAGAAATAAAAAATAATTGCCAGACAACCACTGCGTAGATATACTTGAATAAAGCATAAACAAAATAATTAAACAGAAGTCAAACAATTGCAGGTATTACTAAAAGCTAAGTCTTATCTCTACTTACTTTACACAAAGCATATTCCACTATGAACGAAGACTTCATATCTTCACTAACACTGCAGCATTATTTACCAACTTCTTCCATTTTTCTCCATCAACTATCTGTGACGAAGTGACGCTGAGCCAAATTAGCCGTTCCATTGCGCTCACCTCATTAGACGCCGCGCTACAAACTTCACAGGCACCCATAAAGAGGGGAGTAAATGCATAAGCCGTGTCGGGAGTCCCGCGGTGATACCACGGTAAAATGTTTAAAGTAACTTACCATGTAGATTTTGGCATAAACATTGTGATGTATATTAGGATTTAAATATTCTTAGACTTAAAATGTGGAAGAAAAATGGCTTGAGTAGTGGATAATAAAACTGTAGTAATAAAAGAATTATGTATCTTTTATAGGTATAATAATTTCGCGCGAATCTAATTTGAGTTTTATGTCAGTGAAAAATATAAGGTACCTACTTAATGTAATAACATAACACACCTACGGATCAGCGAAGGTCGCAGGTTGAGAAATCCCACTCATGTCCATCATTTCTAACTGACTTAAAAAAGGCGAAATCCAATAATTCATTAACAAATTAAGACATTCAAATAATATAATATGTGCTGTATCAATAATTTTAATGCTAAAACTATAAACAAAGCAAACACATATAGCGCCGACTTCGACTTCGCTTATGCAAAGTGAAATGAGTAAAGTGTTATTTTTCACTTTTGAGTTTAGGTTATGAAGGCGGTTGTTTATTAATTCGAATTTCCTTCATTACTTTGAACATCTAAGTCCACCAGTATTCTTGTTACTATGATCGGACACTCCGATTACAACCACCAAACACGTATAAATCTAAGTACCAAACCAGTCGTGAACAGTAAATTAATACTAATAACCAAAACCAGACAATACTGTGAGTCTCACTCGCTAAATTGTCCTGTTTATGAAGACGAATCTTGACGTAACGATAGAAGTTATCTTGTAATCCGCTAAGTTTGCGACGTGCAGACTCGCGTTGCAAAACTTAGACGCAACTGGCTGACCACGTGTTGGGGATGTAGTTGTATATTACCACGCCGATATTCGTCTGTGGGGTGCATAGCGGTGTGCGACCGGGCATCTAGGTATACGTATAAAATGACTTAACAGTAAAAGACCCAAAAACTCATGTGTTATAAAGGCTTTTTGCCTTTTCACTGTAGTGTAGACTAAAATTGTTGTCGATTTCTCCTTTAAGTTACTCGTATATGTGAGTACTAGTCTGTTTGATATTAATCTTTAATTAATGAGTGGTATTCGGCCTAGAACTGGCCACCCCCTTTCCTCCCGTGGGTGTCATAAGAGACGACTAAGGGAAAATCCAGAAGATGGGCAGCGTCCCTTGTAATAAAGGCGTCCATTGTTAAACTAAAGTCTCTCCCTTAGAACGCCACCAGTTGCCCGCAACTCTGACGATATCCTCGGTCCACCTGGTGGGAGGCCAGACCGCATCGTATCTCATTACCTTACTTGTATTACGTTCATCTGCAAAACTGACTAAACCAAACAATTCACATCACACACCCGAGAAATTATAATCCAAAGAGAAAACAACAAACAGCTATTTCATGAATCACAAAACTGTTATATAATCAAAATAAAAAATTCTAAACTCTGCAGTGTGGGAGCCATTCGGGGGAAATTTTTGCGATCAATTCTATGTAGATACAGTCAGCAGCATAAATGGCTGCTCATTTACCGAATAACTTATTACATAGTAAAAAGTTTTGAATATTCTCAAACCTCTAGACGCTCCTATAATTTGAAACGATAAGTAGAATTGTTTTTTTTAATTATTTGACATAAGGTTTCTTAATATGTGAAGCTACTTATGTTGCTGACTGTACCAAGTTCAAATTAACTGGATACGTTCCGCCGTCAAGCTGAGGGCCGAAACACTCCGGGGCAGCAATTAGGAAGTTTGGCCGTCCGCGTCGGTCGGACGACAAGTCAATAAACAAGGGATGCGAAGGAAGGCTAATAAAAGGTGTAATGACTGACAAAGGTTTTTCTTTCCCTTTTATCTTCCGATCGAGGCATTCAACGAGAGTGCCGTAAAGTTGAATATTGGTGATAAATTGCTACTTATTCTGTTGTCCATTCTCGAGTTGAGAATAAGCTTCAGGCACTTTTTGTTGGTGTTGTCAGATAAAAGAAAAAAATGAATTATTTGTTTGACTTGAGGACTGAGGTCCTTTGACCGGACTAGAATAGACTGTTGACAAACATTCAATCACGCATTTGATCCCCTGAGGTTCTCCAGAGTGTAGTCTATACATATCGATGCTTATCATAAATCCCAAATAAACTGTGGGAATCCTAATACCGTTTATCAAGAAAACACTGTTTATTATCTAAGAAAACACTATAAACTGCCTCATTTGTCTAGAGCTAAGTCTGAGCATGAGGTCCTGAGTCCAAATCCCGGATCGGGCAAAATGAAACTGGGTTTTTCCATTAGGTAATTCTCAGTAGCGGCACAGAGCCTGAATTTGTGCGCGGTTAATGGCAATTTGCCCGCCGATATTACAATGGGACCTATAACATAACTAGCGAAATGTGGGTGTATTATATGTGCACCTCCATCTGCACCTTCGTGGAATACAGGCGTGATGTTATCTTATATATTTACTACCAAAATTAAAAAGTTTTGTATCCATATTGTTTGTAACATGGCAGAGGTAGGTAGGTACCTAAGCACAAAAGTGTTGCTACTGAAATATCAGGTTCTACGGCGACTGCTTATTTTATAAGAAATACAACTTCTTCCTATACCATTACAAGAGCTAGAAGCCACACAGCCACGTCCTGACCGCCGTAGTAGAAGGCTAACAGTTGTCTTCGCTTGTCAAGCCAAACTACATAATTCATAGCGGTGTTGAAAAATGGTCAGTCGTGGTCAGCGCAGCGCAGCAGCTTTATTCAGGCTACAGAAACTTTTACAACTGTTTTAGAGTATCTTTCATAATTGTTATTACTAAGAAGCCCAAAGGAAATGAACCAATCAGAACTCAATCACTCTCTCAGAACTATAAACTAACGCAAAAAATTAAAACTCATGGGAATAAAATACTTTAAAAGAAATGTACTTGCTCGATAAAATAATATTTAGTATTAATAATTAAGTGGTTCGTAGCTACGTGGCTGCCGCGCAGAACAGTCGATTCTAGTGGTTAAGCCGTACTCGCCGCGGTCAGTCTTGTGATGGGTGACCGTTTTCACATGTCGATACACCTCCGTGCGTCGGAAGGCACGTCAAGCTGGTGGTCCTGCGCCTGATATCTCTCTGATCGAGTCGGTCTTAGGAAGGTCGTGAGGGAATAGGGAACGCACTAAAATATTTCCTGCGTAGTAGGCCAGTTTCAGATGAGACTAACCGCCATGACCGAAATTCGGTCAAGAGTACATTATAATTAAGTAAGTATATTAGTATCTTACCATCGTCACCTTGCTAGTGTCAAATCTCACTGCGGTATTAGAAGTGAGTTTGTAAGTGATGTCTTTAGCACGGCTAATAGTACCTATTTCAAATGTGCTAATTAGATAATACAACAATGATAAAAGTTCCTAAGAAACCAAGACCAAAGTGCAGATCGTAGTTCTTCAATGCAGAAATCGAACTCACAAATCTCCATACATGCTAAATAGGTACCTACAAAGAAGCTCATATATTACAGTAAACCTCTCCAGCCGAAGTGAATACGCTCAGGCTGAGTGCTAGGATTTAAACTCAGACCTCCCGATCAATCAACGTCTTAGCAGTTAGGTTATTGCCATACTCCGAAACTAGTTGTGAATAACAGGATGTGTGTAAGAGGTGGCGAGTTTTTTTTTTCGGGACAAGCTCACCACTCGTACCCTTCACTGCAACTCTTGTACGCTAGGATCTACAATGATAATCTTTGAGAACCATTGAGGCAATGAAGCTCGAGGCGTCTCAGAGAAATGACTCAATTGTCTTGGATACGTTATTTGTATTTTATATTTGTAAATTATGGGAGGAGTAGGAATCTAGGGGGCTAGTTTATTGCCAACTATTAATCCAAACTTCGTGCTGCTAATAAAAAAATGTACAATGGAAAAATCTGAAAATTTCACACTCAACCATTCCGCTTAGTAACCACTAAACTAGGCAGTCAATAAATAAATAAACTCACATTAATAAATACCAGCCAAAATATACAAACAAAAGTATCCGCCATTACACCCAAACGGTCTCCCATTCCAAATAATATATTTCAAAAATAAATTCCAAGTTCGAACTTGGATAATGTTCGTAATTCCGATGATAGCCGAACATGACGTATCGGGCAGTAAGTTGCCGAAGTTACACGAATGTGCTGTGACGTAACGACGGCCTTGTAATATTATTTTATCTGCAACTTCGCCTGTAAATCAAATAAAAAAGCATTTATTCCCTCCTGTAAGACAGTTTCACTTTTAAACTTACTTTATTGGTTTATGAAGGTTATACTGGTCTTGTGGGAGCCAAGAAATTATAATAATGATTGTTTTTACTATTGGATATATGTTTCTTATTTGTTTCTTTTCTTATTGAAATATTATACAAAAAACTATTGAACTTTTAGCACATTGATATTCAATCGACGAAATCGTATAATTTATGACTATTAAGAAATTGTAATAGAAGACCACAGCTGATATTTATATTTATACTTAAGTCATCGAATTTGTCTTCATTAAAGACAATCTTAAAGTTCAAATATTGACTGACAAGTATTCTATGAATTCTATGAAGGTAGTGAATAATACAGTTACAGTGGCATATATATTACTAGTTATATACACACACGGAGGTCAATTCATGTGTAACATAAGCAAAAAATTACAAATTACACGTTCAGGCAAATCCATAAAAATGTTATATTTAAAGCGCGAAAGTTAGAAATGTAATTCATAGTGTGCAGTTTATAAAACTAATCTAAACTTGGTGTAAGCAGGAGTTTTATGACTTCAACTCTCTCTGTGCAAGCTACAACTGAAGCTACTGTTTCAATTGCGAACACCCGACAAACGCGATCTCTGAATTGATTATGAAAGGTACTGACTTTTGTACTAATTAATCCAATTAAAATATTATTCGCCGGTTTTTCTCACGGGTGTATTCGGGAATGCGCGACTAGTTCCGAACTCGAACAGAGCCCTTATTCATGAGCTGGTTACGCGGCAGAGTCGCGAGCCAAACAGTGCGGCTCACGACTCCGGCCCCAATACACACGTGACTAAAACCGGCGTATGAAGTAAATAATATGGATAACACTCACGAAAGTTACTACAATAAAAATAATTTATAAGAAAGAAATTGTGAACTACACGTAGTACTACGCTCTTGTACCTTAGAAAAGATGGGCCTTCTGCCAATCTTTACACATCACATCGTGCACATTTATAAACCACACATGTACCTTATCAATACATAGTATGGGCCAAGTAACAACCCTAAATCTTTGCGCTCGACGTGACGTCATAACTGGTTACTAAAACTTATATTCACATAATATATGTAGTTGTACAAGCTACAAACATTGCCGACGCTTCGTCACAATAAGACCCACATCACTGGCACAAACCCACAGTAAAAGATGGCAGAGCTTTGGTTTCAGTGGATTACGCACGTGTCGACATGACATGACATGTGTCCTCTAGGCATGTGTTGTGTTAGCGTTTTTGTACTAAATAACAAAGCCCTAGGAGTATGCGTTGAGCGTGTTACTGGGAGTTTGGGGCAGTGGTATTTTTCCCAAATTAAATACGAAAGTTGTATCCGGCCTAGAATTGACCACTCCCTTTCCTCACGTGGGTGTCGTAAGAGGACTAAGAAAAAATCCAGAAGATGAGCAGCAGCATCTTCTGTAACTCACCAATACTGCGATCCCCAAGCAGGGTTTATCGCACTCCCCCTCCCCTCTTACCCTTATTTAACAGTGAACGTCTTCCGGCTGATGATGATGATGAAATACCAAAGGAGTTGGATTCGGTTGCTCTTTTGTTTCAAAGTTCATAAAATGTATGTCATAACATAACATAACATCACGCCTGTATTCCCCGAAGGGGTAGGCAGAGGTGCACATATAGTACACCCACATTTCGCCAGTTATGTTTTTAGGTCCAAATGTATGTCATTAAAACAATATAGCACCAATAAGTTAGTAATTATTGTTAAGTAACTTTCAACCCATCTCACTACAGTGCACCGGATGACTTATGATATTACCCTTCGTTTGCCTTTTACCCCTTTAAGATTAGCTTAAAAATTGCCTGCAAATTCAAGTCAAAATTAAACAGTATTTTTTGCTGAAATGACAAGAAAAACCCTCGATATGGTGCCGCAAACAAACGTCGTTGAAGTGAACTAAGTGAATTATGTCCAAACACGGCAGTACTGCCAGTATGGCACTAAGAGAACACTAACAGTACCTAGACAACAAAAGCGCAGAAAGCTCATTCTAAAGAAAACAACCTCACAAAATCAATGTTCAGACTTCAGACTCGGGATAAAGGTCTATAAGGATCACTCACATTTTTGTCGCGTGTTTTAATCGAACCCGCAACCCCCAGCGCGGCAGTCCAATCACGTATCCACTGCGCCAATAAAGTCGTCCAATTACTCACACACTCATAATTAAGCCTAATGAGCTAATTTTACTATGTACTAGGTACTGATTTTAAGTTTTGTGATTAAATCAGTTATCTTAGCAAAAATATCGCTGTTTTCCTAAAGTTAATTCCGATTGACACTCACGCCGACTATTCTTAATTCTCGGTATTTTCTATGTAAATGATGTATAGTAATTATGCTTATTTACTGCATATACCGGTTTTATTCTCGTGTATGTTCGGCAGTGCCTTGCAACCCTTCTGCAATTCCCTAGTCTGTGGCAACAGGACACTAACAAAGACACGTTCCAGATACAATCAGACTGAGTGCTCCCGCGGCTGGCTTTGTATCAGCGACGAACATCAAAAGGCGAACGAGTCCGTTTTGGTAACGTTCCGAGGTGCAGCGCAGGATTGGAGGGGACTGCCGGGTGTGACTGTGAATACTGTTTATTTGCGATTGTATGATTGACTGTGTATGAAAATATTTGTTTGAAATTCACAAGTAGGTAAATATGGTAACGGAATGGCAACGGGGTTTTTAGTAAGAGAGTAAGAACATGGAAAATTACTTAAAATAACAGCTTAGAGCATATAATTACAAAAGCCTCGTCTTACACTATTTAATTGTTTCTTCTGAATTATTGGCAGCATTTTCATCATCATATAAATGTTCTACTGTCGTGAGCAGAAATCAAATGCGTCACAAATTGCACTGAAGTCACTAGTCTAAACTTAGTACTTACTCACAATCTAGATATTCAGTAAATAGATTTTTACAGAACATTTCATATAACTATATAGAGTAAACTAAATGTTTCGTCAACTTAACGTCTTTAGCTAGATTATAAAGGAGACAAACTTCTTATTATCATAAAATCTAGGAAATAGTCCTTCAATATCGCTTCCTCAATTTTTCCGGTAAGTCCCATAAAGTAGAGATGTGCCCGGCGACACGGTGGCAGGTGCTCAGTGCTCACCCCGCAAGCTGTAAACTCAGCGGTTAAACTTAAATGCAATATGAAGCTAGATATTCTACCTCGACAAACGTTCGTAGTAACTTGCACTACGAACTATATTAAAATCTTTTATAGTTTAGATTTCATTAAATGTAGTTGTGTCTATAAAACATAGAATTAAATGTTAATAACGTAATGGTAGCCATTTAATAAAAAAAACATCTGCATGTTACACCATAGACTAATGAAAATTACTGGTATTTTCTGAAAATGATAATAATATTTAGCCTTGTAGGAAAGCTAAATCAATAAATTTTTAATTATTTACCTACTTCAACGTAGGGGAATTTTCGGAGACGTCCTTTATTATGCGCGCTACAGATCTCATAATTAATTCATGTTCATGCTGAATCAATGGCCATCAAATCAGCAGCTGCAACAATATCTCTGTTGCAGCAATGTACCTATTTCTACTACGAGAGCCAATTTGACAATCCCCACGGAGTAGCTAATGAAGCTCACTGAAACAGTGTTCAAATATGGTTGACTTCCACGCGGGCTGATTGATGAATGACGTGGCTGCACGCAGGCGCAGAAATACTCCTTACAAACACATATGTACCATGATGTGTGTAGCCAGTTATTTAATTTAGAAACATGTCGAAAGCAAATGAGACAACAGATAATGCATATTATCTACTATATATACCGGTTGTACTCACGTCGATATTCGGGAATGCCCGACTGGTGGTGACGCGGCGGGGTCAACCGGTATATATAGTAGATAATATGGATAACACTCACGAAAGTTATTATAGTAAAACAGATAATGCATGTTGATCTATATACTTATTTCAAAACAAATGTGTGTATGTTGTCCTCTAAGCGTTCGTTTATTGATCAGATTGTGATGAAACTTTGGCGGGGATTTCCAAGAACGCCTGAGAAAGAATCTGACCCGAAAAAAAAATTATATGAAATTCACGCGGACGAATTCGCGGGCAGTACTCCTATACAAGACGAGGTCCTAACACCGCAACAAGAAGAAATACATGATATTTTTATGTTATTCCCAAGCAATCTTATCAGAGTTACCGTGAACGAATGAAACAAACGGCTCGGATATATTTCCAAAAGCTTTTACTATGGGAGGCGTTGCAATAGTCAGGAGTCTCCAGGGCGGGTCACGTATCGGCCCCAATATCCGGCGCCGGCTAATGGACGCCGACGGAAACGGCAGAGCCGACGAGCTGCATCTGAGATCCACTTTAATAAAAGAATTGAACACAAGCCCTCCTCGAGGTTTAACACGGCTTAACCTGAGAAGCTTGAGACAGATTTTTGGAGTAGGTATTTTAATAGTCTAATGCATAAATTTACGTCAAATTGCTCATTGTTTTTTGTTGTCTAAGTTTCTCTTGTAACGTCGCCCTACTCTAGGATTTCTTCTGTGTCGTGGGTACGTTTTATAGATATTAAATATCACATATACAGACTCGGAAAAAACATCTGCAGTTGGCACAATTTTTGCCCCGTGTGGACCCGCAACCCTGATTTTAAACTCTGCACCTTACAGCTTAAACCTCAGTATATTTCACAGTCACGGCATTTTACTAAATAATCCTTTGGAAAGCTGTATTCCGGAACAAAAATGGTCCAAGTTAATTCCATATCCATTCTCAACATGGAATCCTAGTACGGTGCTACGAATGTACGTTTAATATCCGCATATACAACGCGCATACAGGAATAATCCGCAACTGAATGTTTCTATCCGTTACCCTAAATACTGGTATTACGGAACAGGTTCACTGGAAATATATTACGCGTACAACACAAACTAAAATGCAATGAACGCTAAACTGTTAGCATTACTTCAGCCCTCGCATGAAGGGGCCAATTGTTTCTGCTGTACCTTTTGTGTTGTTGGGGAAATAATATAGAGGTGACGGTAGTTTTTTAACTTTTTTTTTTAATTTACGTTAGTTATTTTTTTATTTTTCGAATTTTATTATCAAGTCAATGAGACAATGATAAGGCAATAATTTTTACGTTGCAACATGCACAAGAACACCAAAAAAAATATTTGGACATCACCTGATCTCCTACGAAACATTCATAATGGGATCAGGTGATTAGCAGTATACACAAAAATACACTACAGATTGGCCGAAGAGGATTTTTTTGAACTGTCGATACACACCAGGAATGTCTCTTGAGTAGTGGATGCGTTTCACAAATATGAAATATCTCAATCACAAACGACTCACGACAATCAGACTCAGGACAATTTATATCCCATGCGGTAATCGAACCCGCGATCCAAGTGCAGCAGCGTCAGTAGATCGTCACGTTACAAAGCAATAGACAATTTAGCATTTTACTTTGACCTTATAAAATGTATACAGATACATTCTATTAATAAAATATTGAATACTCGACGAAGCCAATTCTTGGAGATACTTTCACACCCGCCTCACAGATCATGAAACATTCAGAGATGTCTTTGTAAATTTAACAAAAGGAGCTTTACGTGAATGTGTTTGACAAAAGACGTCTCTCGCCAGCTTAGTCCCAGGTGAGAGATATTATCATATCTTACAAATATAAACAGAACTGTCCCTCGAGGCTAATGTATCTTATGAAAAAGGGAATTGGTGTCGAGGATTTCTTTGTTATAATAACACTATACTTAAGTTAGGGAATATCGTTGAATGTTTAAGCCCCTTTGTGAGACTTGTGATCTCAAGCTGGTTATACAAAGCAGTGTAAGTGTATAGATGTAGTTCTTAGTAACAGTCCGCCCAAAATGCTACCTTGAATAAATAAGAAAGTGTTTTTCAGAGACGAAGAGCAAATTCTAATAGTTTTAGCTATTAGTGTTAGTAGAGTATCGAAAAGGGGAAGACCTACGCGAACATACCTAGACTAAATCGGAGATGTTCTGCAAAAAGGGCAAGTGAGGAGTATCATCAACCGACGAGCGTGTATCAGGAATGTGATGCGTGTGAATGAAGCAAAAGAAGTATGTTAGGATCGTAGCAAATGAAAATCCGTGGTAGCTGCCTACCCCTCAGGGAAACAGGCGTGACTTTATGTATGTATGTTAGCTAAAAATACAGTAGAAGATTTTGAAAGAACTTATTACAATAGAGACTTCCTTTGTAAAAAAGACAATGTAATGTAAATCTGGTTATTCATTAAGAAACGTCTAAATTATTAGAATCTGAACTTTGTCTACATTAATATTTAAATACACAACGTGTTGGTGTTATTGCCCTCAGATAATTTCGAGAAGAAAATTGTTTTAATACATAAATAATTTTATTAAAGTAAACCTAAGATAGGCAAATTGAATCAATCCTTGCAGACATATTCGGGACAAGAATAATCCCTACTAATAACCAACGAAAGTTTGTGAGTATGGATAGATGTTGTTACTCTTTCACGTAAAAACTACTGAATGTTAATGAAATTTCATATGGAGGTAGCTACCTGGGTTAATACATAGGCTACTTTTTATCTTGGAAAAATGGAGCGGGTAACACCGCGGGGCGCAGCTAGTTATATATAATCACTAGATTTATTTATAATCCATATTAAGCAACATTCAAATCATTTAAAATGCATTGATATTATATATACATTCAGTTCATACGCGTATTATTTACATACAAAATGTAAATATTTCAATAATAACGAAGATTCGAGACTGGAGTACAAATTCCAATAATTTACTTGAATGTAAGGAATACTTACAGTATTCAGACTGACTCGTTGCGGCTGGCTCTGCGGTCGCGATGCGATATGCGCGACTGCTTAGCATAAGGTCCCGGGTTCGAATCCTGAGTCTGGCCAAGTATTAGGTCTTATCGTAATCACAAAGTCTAAGCTTTTTTTTGTAGGAATATTTTAAAAATGTTAAATAGTAGTCAAGCTAAGAAATATATTCCATGAGGTTATGTCTCCACGCTTTTGACACCTCTCCTATAGGGGAGAAAGCAGCAGCAATTATGTATATTTTAGAAACGGTTTCAAAAAGTCCTTTACTTTTTACTTCTTTGGAATTAATGAAGTGCTAAAAGCGAGGCACCAGTTAACATTAACCAAAAAAGTAGAATGTTCTAAAATCGTCCAAGAGATGTATTACCGATAACCCTAGTACTTGGAAATAACTTGGGTACATTCAAAGTGCAAAAGAACGAGTTCATCAACCCCAAGCTTTTATATTTATGAGACTCAAATATTGTTATAACAAACACCAAAAACACATTCTCATAAAAGCATCACAATGAAGTGTCAGTACCAGGACCCTTCCATTTCAAAAAGCTTTGTCCTTTCAAAACAGACATTGACTTACAGGACACGTTACCCAGTTGACGTCGCGTGACGTCGTGACGTCGTGACGTCGTGGCGCAGTGTGATATCGGCTTAAATCCTGTCCCAGCGGCATGATCCCTTGGAAAAACAAATGGAAAATAAGTTGAGCGTGACTTTAGTTGAAGTGACATGACAAGACAAATCTGTGTCCACGACAAGGAAGCGGCTGGAATGAGGTCGATTGCGCATGACAGCAAAAACTATTGCTTTGTCGAGGGCTACTCGTTTGCTTTGTTGAGTGGTTTTCCTTATTACTTGATGAGATATGTCTGGTTTTGTCCGGATGGAGTTCCTAATTGTTGTATGTGTATCATGAAGCTCGGATTTCTTGGCTGCACGACATATAAAGAAGACTTACTGCCATAATATTAATTTGATTTATATCCATTTAACTTATTTATTTATATCATCATCAATCTATCTCAGTCCACTGCTGGACATAGGCCTCTCCAATTTTTTTCATTAATAGAATATGGTTTGTAAATATTAACGTAATTTACATATGTTATTTAAGTAATCGCTAATTAACGCTATTAAAACGAACTTATAAAATGTAATCTACGCACTAGAATCAACCCGTCAGCGAATGGATAAGTGATCGTAAAATAGTTTGAATACTACGACCGTCATAATAAATCTTTTGTCTAATCGAAATGTTGATGCTCCAATTGGCGTAGAGGTCAGCCTTTTTGCTCCAAGGGTTATAGGTCTGCCAATATCACTTGAAGAGTGTTTACACTAGAAGATTAATGTTAGCTAACGTACTTAGTAAGAAAATGTATCTAATTGTAAGTAAAAGATACCAAGAATATAAAATGTCCCTCACAAAAAAGCTCATTGAAAACTTTTGACATATTTTGTTAAAATCAGATAAGTACCTACATACTAATGAAATTTCTAAGAGTTAATCCAAAACCTGACGTACCATTATAACCATGATACAAAAAGTATTTATTTACTCAAGTTAAGGAAACAATCGCTGCAGAATTTCATAACCATTGCATATCCCCAGCATCTAATAAAGGAGCTATCAACTGGCGAATCCAATATTACTCTAAATTGAAATAAGAATCGTCTCTCACCAATATCTACCTTCATTTGTTATTTATTTTCCCAGTTTCGCCACCAGATATTTGTTATTTCATCCCGTCCATGTAGCAGCGACCTTATCAAGATAGATAACACCGCAGAGGCCTGGAGTAATCTTCGAGCTGTCAGACATAGCTAATGTCGCTGGATGGTTTATTTAGGTCGTGCTCAACGTTTTGGTACTAGTCCTTACGTGAGCTTGTAATAAACTTTTAAGATGAGGATGAATGGTTGCGTTGTAATAAAACTGGTGTTATGAAAGGAGATGAAGGTTAAAGCGGATTTTATTCTTATTTTTTTCGGCACTTAAATACTTAAATGGTGGTAACAAGATACCTAGTAGATTTAAAAAATACTTTTATTATTATCTATGCTATTGATATTTAAATAAAAAAGTGCTGCATAAGATGCTAGGTTCCATATCAAACTAATACCTATATTAATATGACTGATTCCCACATAAACGATATTCGTTATGACATAGTCTGTGGCTACAAGGGTTTCCAATTAGCTTCTGATAAATAAAATTCCAAACACCAAACGTACACAGAGTAAATGATAAATGTACACAAAACCTCCACAAAATGTTTCACCAAGTGAAGGGTCCAAATAAACGTCGATATCCAGACAGCAAAATCACTTCCCCAGCACAATGAATAATATTAGGACGGGATATCTGCTCCTCTGCGGTTTAATCTGGGCACGGATCGCGCCAGATAGACGAATTCGGAACGTGTTCTCGAACTCATACGTTCAAATATTTTGCTATCACAGTGTAGACAGTTTCACACATTTGTTCTTGGGGTTCTATGTGTGTGTTTTGTTCGGACACAGTGTCTCTGTGTGAAGAAGGAAAACGGAGAAAAGATGTTTGAAAAATGATCATATTTAATTGCTTTTATATATTATAATAGTCTTTTATCTAGAGTTGTTGTTTGATTTGCAAAACTGATTAGTTTGGAAGAAGGTTGTCGTATCCGCTGTACGTTATGCGGGGCCTAGGCAACCTAACTGGAGCACTACAAATCCTCTTTTTGGCGCCGCACTGCCAAAGTAACGCCAAAAAAGGCCGTTACAGCTTTCTGCATTCGACGGATACTTTATCAGGTTGCTTAGAGGCTGCCTCACACTACGAGACTTAGATCCACAATTTATACGCGTACTTGCGAAAATCTTTATTCAAACCATTTGTAATATTTTTGGGAGATTTCCGCACGTGCTTCACGCACGTACGCATAGCTATCGCACAAATCAGGAGTCAAGCTGCAGTAATTCCTTGGGTGATCATTGATCATACTGTGACTCGAAGAACAAAGATTTCAGAATTTATTTATATTTCAACAGATTATATAAATAAATTTTATGAATTTTTGGTCAATGTTTTTAATACAATCAAAACAACATTATCTTCTAAAATTCTAAATGTTTGGACAATAATATCTTTTCGTTTTAATTGCTTTAGTTCGTATTTTACTGCGTGATCCAAGATACCGCATGGTCCTAATGTCCAAAGTAAAACTTTTGTGTCCCTTTAATTGATCGTAGTTTACCACCAATGACAAAACGAGTATACCTACTTATATAAACATTTGTATAGAACACCTACAGCGCGAGGTTTGAACAGAACATTACAGCCGAATTTGCCTCTGAGATAATGCTAATGGATTTCCTTCAATTTTTTTCCCTTTACCCGTAATGGGAGCTAATGAAGGTACGGCAAGCCTACAGTTAAACCAATAAAAATTACTACCATATCATTTTCAACCTTATTACTTGTAATTAAAGTCGAATGTTGCTTGCGAATATTGTAGACACGTAAACACGCTTTTCATTTTTCCAACTCAGCACGACTGCTTCGTATTTTGACACGCAGTGTAAGTAACACCATTGTTGTCGACAGACAGTATTGGAACAAATGTTTGGACAAAGGCTTGGGGCCAATCAGCAAGGTTTTCATAGCCTTTTCTTAACCTTACAATCCTCCTACCTCCAGACGCTATATTTCTTAGAAGAGCTTTTATATTGGGTGATTGTGTATCTGGTTTTGACCTCAAAAAAGGGGTCGTTTTTAAGTCCATTTTGCTTGACCTTGCGGTATGTCGGCAGGTGTCTTGACGACCCAATTGGGACCATGAGTAAGCGCTTTACGCATGAATATCGGGACCGAGGGTCGTGAATTTAATACCCACATGGTACATTCGGTGACTTTCATTACTAATAGCAGTTTATTGCATTTCGTCTACAAGTCCTTCGCACCGTACTCAATTAATTTTGTTCTTCCTTTGATCCTTTACTTGAGTGGTAAATTGAAACGATAGCGGGCTTTTACGATTTGTCTTCGACAAGAAGAAGGCAATCACAAAATGTCAATATTTATTGTCGTTTAAACATTTTTTTTCATTAATATCATTTTTCTTGCAGCGTACGATTATAAATTTAATAATTAAACCAATATTTGGTAGCGAATAAAAAAAATACAAACTTAAATATTTTACTTACATTTTGAATGAAGTATTTTTTTAAGTCATATTGGGCTATAGAACCTTTTTATAGAATTGAAATGAATGAAAACTGTATTATTTTCGTAATCACAAAACTATTCCAATAGATGAATAATAAGTTAAGGCAATAATAACACATAGAAGTATAACTTAATTTACATCACACTGCACAGTTCCACCTACAGTGCCTACAGTCCTAGGCAACAGCCCAAACTCAACACTAATATAATTAGGTCAGAAAGTTATCTTCTAATTTATCTGACCGCTCAGGTGGAACTCCTAACTTATTAGCAGACAGTAATAAACTAACGCAAGAATTGCGAACTGAAATAATTGATGGCCTAGTTCGTGGCTATCTGAAGGTTTAACTAATTGTTGTTCTTCTTTGGTATGGGCTAATTGTCTCGTGGAAACTGGTGATGTGGCAACTAGGATGGTTGTGTCGATCGCCCGGGTGTGCCAGACCAACCGAAGGAAATACTGAATCGAAAGCAAGCTTAGTCTACTTCGGTTCGGTTATCGGACACCTGCCCACTTTTTACTTTATCAAAACCTTGGGCACTTTCTCTGTCTCACGTTAAACTCTGTCTCCGTTATTTATAAAAAAATCAATTTTAAGCCATAGATTAAATTATACTTGTCACGGTTTTTTTTGTATTTTTTTCTTGTGGCAATTGAGTAGGGTTGCCAACTATTATGCCAGAGTAGAGTTAAGACGGCAACGTTTGTCATTAGGCATTTTTGTGGAGCTGTCACTGTTGTTTGAATGTCAAAGAATCATTATCATCAGCCGGTCCATGGTCCATTGTTGAACAAAGGTCTCCCCAAATAATAGAGGTGACAAAACATATGATGGGTTTAAGTTAATACAAGTATTATCCTTGTTTATGTATAAAAGGATGTATGTCTTAATTTTCGTGTATCTCCAATACAAGTTTCTAAAAACGAAAAAGTTATGCCGTACATAAAAATCCCTCACTACCTAACAATATTTCACAAAGAGGGCAAACAGTTTTTTTCCTTACATTAGGCTGCAAAACATCACACTCATTTAATATTACAGTGAAAAAACCATTCAAGAAGCATGGCACGTCCAAAAGTTTCGTCACAGAGCGAACATAAAGGCGTGACGTAGAAACAGTCGCATCAATTGCACGCCTTATCAGTTACAGCGAGGAGATTGCGCAAAAAGTCTTTAGCAAGGTGAACAAACATTGACCGTGTTCAACATTAAGGGGGAGCGCAGACAACAGACACTTGTCTTGTACGACCTACAACAATACACGAACGGTGAGTTGTGGAAAACGAAATATGGGTGAGATTTTGTCTGCCTACGCGATCTAATTTGGCAATCTCTACGTTTTCGGGTATTTTTGTTTAAAAATTCAGCTGAATTGATTTCACTATTCCTCCTTTCTATGTTACTCTAGAGTTCAAAACGCTTCATCAAATTAGTTTAGAAGTTATATTTGCTCTCCAGATATTTATAACGCAAAAGGTTTACGAACATGCCTACAGTTTACAGAGGATCACACAGATATCTATTCAAATAATATCACAATTGGAAAATGATATTTTCCACAAAAACATATTGTTTCATTTTCTGATAGTGCTTGTTGAGTTAAACCAATATTCCCCACCAATTACTGGCGCTTAGAAACCATTCATGTTACATAATCAGTTTAATAGTCTTAGCTGTCATTTCTGTGGAAAAGATCGAGCAAGAATCTCCTCTTTTGAAACGGACAGTATGTCTAATAAATGTTCCTTTCGACCGAACACAGAGCTAGCGACAAATATCCTGTGATTCCCTATATTCGACATTTGGTTTGGCAGTAGAGTAAATTTTTGCCAAAGAAAAATCTCCCCCCGATTGTCGGTAGCCTGCGCTCTACCTAAATGTGTAATGTCTAGAAATGCCTTCAAGTGTTGTGAACTGTGAGCAAAGCGATGTCCAACGTTATTTACCCCTGGATACTAACACAGTGCAGGTGGGAACAGTAGCTCAACGGGTGTGACGTAAATGGACGGTAGGTTTGAAGCTAGCAACGTTTACCTAATAGGCATATTGGTTATAAGTGATTTGCAGTGGGCAAATATTTTTATGCAACACAGATATTTTGTTCTGAGTATAGGTAATAACTGTAATATTGTCAGTCGAACTCACAAAAAATATGAGAGAAAATCGTAGCACGCTGCAAACATTGAATAACATAAAAAGTTTATATATAGCAATTTTTAGGGACTCTCCCATATATCTTTTTCATTCCAAGCTTTTTTTCGAATACGAATCAGACTTGTCTCTCTGCCTTTTCCCACCCTGGATAATGTTGGCCCCTCGTGAACCACTTTGTCGGCGTTATCGCAACGCCAGATGAATGCTATCTCGCTCTTTTGTGCGCTGCCGGGAAATTAACACGTTTTGCGTTTTAGCAAAACAATTACACACGGCCATTGTGCGATACTGCGGGTAGTCAACAATTGTGAGCAAAAGTGTGTGTAGGTATTATGTCGCTGTGACGTTAAGAGGGAGACGAGAGATGCTGTTGACTTTTGTAAAGGTTTCCTTTTTAGAATGGGCCCGAATTCAAGATAACAGTGAGAGGTTCAGGGGCCTTACTATGAGATTGAATTGCAGGTCATTTTCCGCTGTGGAAACGAGTCGCCGCTATGTGCAGTGTAGTGCGGCATCTCCCTTCTACAGCGGAAAATCACTAACAATGAAAGTTCATGGTAACCCCCGCACGACTATTAAGCTAGCTCAACAGCAAGGTATCTATATGATTGTAAAAAAATGTGGCACTCCAGAATAGACCATGATGAAGATATTTATATTATTATGCCCTCTTCAGAACGCGTTATGTTGTTAGCTAGATTTGTACACAATCCGTGCCTAAAGTTTCAGTTCCGTTGCGTTTGCGACTGGAGTTAAACTATTGATACTTTGATACTGAGTGATACGTAGAGATTCCAAAGCGACATTTTCAGTGTGTGGAACTATCATTATTATTATTATTAGATGATAATGTATCTTTCTTTATTGGCATAAAATATACAATATTTAAAGAATTCTACGAACCCTGCGCTAGTTATAGAACTGTTGCAGAGAAAACAAACTGCCCTAACACTGGTTTTATAGAGTAGTTCTATGACTACTTAATCAAGTTATGTTTTATTAGTAAAATCCTGTACTGTGTAGGATATAATAATGTTCTTATCCAAGTCTTCTTCTGCTGTTACTCTTCACTTATCAGCGTGCCTGGCTCCCTGCCAGGGTCGCTCCGACCAGATAAGTTAGCTTAATACTCCTGTATTTATTTAATTTGCATTCTTACACGCTTGTTTACTAATCTGCAACCCTCTTACTCATAAATGAGGATCATACCGGCATTAATTAAACTATTAAGTCTATTGATATCTCTATTCTTTGACATGCAAATGACAGTGACGGGTATAATTTTGTCCGGGTATGTATTGTGCTCATATACACATTACACACAAGTCAATGACCTCTGAAGAAGTAGGTTTCTGATTACCTACTTCTTCAGAGGTCATTGACTCATTGAAAGTTTATAACAACACCCATAATCACAGTTTTTTGCTATTCATATTGTGTGTGATAGAAAGGAATTAATACATCCATTTCCTCGCGCACATTCATTTATATTCAAGACCAGCTGCTCCCTGCGGTGTTACCCGCTACATTTTTTTACTGTCAGCTACCTGCATAGCAAATATTACAAAAATTTGGCCTGCTATTTCAGCGTGAAGAAGTAACAAACAGACTCACAAACTTTCGCATGTATAATAGTGTGATTTACCTTCGACTGTCTCGGTGTACTAACGGACAAAAAACGCGGCTGCTGAGCGAACTGCTAAAGGTTCCTACGAGGAATAGAGATGATGTTATAAGTCTCTTTCAATAGCCTGTACCGTCAACTGGTGATATACTAATGACCCGCACACAACAAGTAAATCACCGACACGCCCACGATAAACAACAGCCGTACGTTCAACTTAGGGACTGCTTTGTTCGTCATAATGGCAGCATTGTGCTGATGTGTGCCAAAAATTTATGTTGCCAACATAATGGCGAGTGAGTTACTAAGGTTGGTATGATTTTGAGTGGTGTAGGGTTTATCAAAGGAATATTGTAGAACTAGTCTTTGACCGTAATGTTGACTGCGTGTTATGTATTCTCTGGGGCAGTGGTTGGAATAAAAATGTTTTGTTGTTCCTCGTTCTCGTTGATTATGGATAGTTAGGTTTGGTTAGATTCCCAGGTACCCTTTTTTGTCTACAAGGATAGTCTCACAAGGTAGAATTTCCTTGAGGGTTTTTAGTAAGGATATTGGTATTTCAAATTACCTATAACATTGTTTTACCGGAACCCAATAATCTTACTATAAATTCACTATAACACTCGTTTCTAGTTTACCGAACAACGAATCTTTTACATAAGAATGTTCAAGAAAAAACGAATGCCTAATTTCAATATCGTCTTATATTATTAAAAGTATAAATCTCCTAATAACGGTGTTCCCACCACTGAAGCAATCACTTACTGTCACAAAACGGTCTACTATGAATTACTTAAGAACCCTTAAAATTAGAAGGACCGTCGCAGAGATGGCAAACCTTTTTACATCCCCAAATCTATATTCGTTAGTCTCGCTAGAACTCGAGAACGGCTGGCTAATTTTGGTCTTGAAATATTTGTAGAAGTCCAGGGAAAGTTTAAACCGTGAGAAGGCGGTACGAAGTTCACCGGGTCAGCTTGTAATATGATAAATACATTATTATTTATGTACTATATAAAGGTGAATATTTGGGAATGCCGACTAGTTTCGGACTCAAACGGAGCCTCACTTCATAAACAAGTGATGAGGAGGAATCACAAACCGAAGCTGAAAGGCACCTAAACTTGATACCATATCTGAAGATTACACAAATAGTAGCGGCCGGGCGAGGATTGTACTGACAACCATAATGGTCCTGACTCCCGTCTACTCACTCTGCCAAAGATAGTTTTGATAACATAGACTTTGATACATAAACATAACATTATCCACGAAGGAGAACACCAAGGTGGCTGTAAAGCACGAGACAAACGACAAGACACCCACATATCACCAGTTATGTCATAGTTCCCAATGTAATAGGGGGCGAGCCTATTGCCATAAACCAGACACAAATTAATGAATTTGTATTGTTAATGTACTATTAAATAATAATCTCAGTTAATAATATTCTAATCTGATATTTATGTAATAATAAGGTAATAGCAGAATTGTTGAAGAAGACCTCGCTATAGGCACTTACGTTGGAAAAAGGTCTGCTCCCGAGGGGTGTGATAGCAATCGACTAATTTGTAAGTGCTTTTCATTGGTTCAAAATTTAAAAGGTTTAATAAAAGCGTCGTTACTTTAATAGATATAATAAAATAATATAAAAGGTTTGCAACCTCTGAACTACTTTTTTGCTTGGTGGCGCAGAAAATCGTGCTTTTCACATTTTTCAATGGACACATTTCTTATCGAATAATATGAGGAAAGATGCCAACATTTACGATATTTATAGTAAGTCCATTACTAGATTGCACATACGTCATGTATGCCTATGTATTGAAAAACATCCATCAACAAAAAAATATATTGTATGTTATACCGTAGACGAGAAACTAGATTGGGAACCTAAACCGGCTGTCTCAGGGTTCTTCGGACGCACCAATATACCTATTTGACGGTAAGACGGTACCCCGTCTTTCCGGAAATGGCATGACCGTTGGACTGCCAAGTCAAAGATCGCAAGTTCAAACCAATGCACCAATGTCTTTTCGAATTCATGTGTTGTCAGCTGCTAGAAACGGTGAAGGATAACATCGTGACACCTGAGACATTCTTCAACGGTGTGTAAAGCCACGTCAGTGGTCTACAGGCGACACCGAAACTTTAAACTCTGACACCAGGTAGTTCATTAACCATACGATAAGAAAACACGTGTAAAATCTAATAAATAATTATCAATTTAGGTTCATTATTGTGGTTACAATATTTATTATGTTTAGTGAAATTCTGGTTAGTCATAATCAGCAAGTCACTTCAGTCAACCGATATTGCTAGCCGAGGAAGTGACCCGGGCAGTCCCTCCGGCATTTAGAACGTGTCGCCACTCCCTGACAGCTGACCACCAACTGCCCTATCTGTATGGGACATATTATATGTGTTTTGGCCCTTTGGCTTCTCCTACAAAAAGAGATAAAGATACAAAAAACACTTATCGTTGAAAACGAAATTGTTTATTTAATACATACCCCACACTAGATATTACTCGGGCATCGTAGGTGCCTCTAACAGACTTGTGGCATATACAATAAAATCTTCAAATCGCATCAATATTTGTCCCATGTACGACCCAGCCCATCAGGAAGCGCGAACCAATTGCCAGTCATTGCGCAAATCTCACTAACTTACTCAGTACAGATTTCCTGTAAAATATTTACACCAAATCTGTAAGCTTGTTCTTCCTTAATGTATATTCCAACAATCAGCTAAGCAAGCCTAAACCCTGCCTCACGAATCTCATCAGACACTAAAGCTCCTGTGTCATCTCTCCTAACGATAACACCGACTTATGACACGCGGTTACCACCCTTATTACAAAGGAAATAAGCGAGGAAATAGCGTGAACATTTCTAACACTTCAAGCAACATCTGGTCAACACTGCAGCTAGTTTCTTGAATCTTATTAAGTAATTTGTTTTTGTTGCTAATTGTTGTAGGACAGTGGGATTCCGTTGTAACGGTCTTGTAAATAGTGTTGTGTTATTTTATGACGTTGTGTCGCAAACATTTATTTGCATACCAGCGGTTCAGAAGGAAGGCAAGAACCAAAATAACTTTTATATACACGTAGATAAGGAAGATATTGTTTATTTTCTATGCACGGCTATACAAAAGGTACAAAAATGTTCTCATGGTACATATTTAATGATAACATTCTAAACAAATACCTGATTTAAATATTTTATCATATTCAAGCTTCATCATTCCACAGACAATACAAAGCGCATAGATTAACAAAAATGTAAGAAATATTATCCACAATCTACAAACCATCTTTCGATATTTTTAATCAAGAACATTTGAACAAGCAGAGCCGAGCGCATCTCCAGTTCAGCAAAGTTATGACAGTTTTAATTAGTGTCTCAACCGCGCCTAATAACAAGCGACGTCGCGTTCCTAAATTAAGTATTCGTTAAATCTGGTTTTAATGTCATTAATTACGGTAATGTTAATCTAGATTACAGGGATCGTGATTTAGTCATTAAATCTGTCAAGAGTCTGTTGTAGCTTGTGACTCTAGCAAGTGACAAACAATTTGTAAGGTCTCTCGTAATAAGACCATGATAAAAAGGAAAATATATTTAAATTAAACACAACATTTTTAAACATTACAATTAGTACGCGTAATACAAAAAGCACAAATTAGTAGTCAGTTTTTAAAATATTTATTTAAGAGCCATAAAAATGAAAACGACCATGTCGAAGTGAACATTACAACCTTTTTACTTTACTTTACTGGCGCTTAACAACCTGGCTTCCCTGTCCAACTTAACCCTCAATCCATCAGCCCTAACCAAACCAAAACGCTGACATTCAAATAGCCAAAAAGCACAATGAATGTCAAGAGATTAATCACAAAATACCAGAGAGGGAATGAGGCAAATCTTGGCATTGTGGGATGATCTACGGGTTAGTTCAGCCGGGCGCTGTGCCCGCACGATACCGGTTTTTACAGCGCCGTTTGTAGGGTTATGTTGGCAATTACAGGAATGAATGATAAGTTAGAGGTATGCTGTGTTATTTTCGTCTCGTTTTGAACTCATTTGACTAATTATGTAGAGTTCTGAGATACCTTTCAAAATAAAATATGAAAGGATCTTTAACATTGTTTGCTGATATTTAATTAACAACGTTAGGATTAATTTAATAAGATTATAGATGAATACACTACTACGTAAGTCTTTGGCTAATCACACTGTTGTAAGTTGGTCCTTAGTCTTAAATATTCTAATTGTAAATAACAAATATGCTTAACAACCAAAAATGACAATGTTGAGCTATTGATGAAATTATACCTGTCACTGTCTAAGAACAGATATCTCAATACACTTAAGACCTGTTTAGTTACGTTAAAGGATGTTTTACTATAGCTTATAAGTAAAGAGGAATATGTATATGATACTCATGACTTTGACTCGTTAAATAAACACAACCGACCAACACATAACAAGATTTACAACAGTTTAAATAAACTTAAACAACATGAAATGCGAGCCGCGAGGGACCTCTAATAGAAAACAAAGTAAGCGTCACTCTGAAATAGGTTACACACGAAAATCGTGGACACATCGCCCCGTATCGAACAACGGAACAATACTGTTTGCAAACAATAATAAATTCACGCGAGGGGAACTCGAAAACAATATAATAACGTATTCAGAGCTCAGCAGTGGGTAGGCAGCGGATATTTGGTGGTATCTCACTGTCAACGGGGAACGAATCACGTTCGGTATGCGTGCTACATTGTGGTGCTTAGAGATGTCCAACTTGGTGGTTGGAGACAAGACGGCATTCGTCGCAAAATGTGGCATTGGAGTCAGTTCCTGGAAGTAGAAAACAAGACTACATAGTTAGCATTCAACAATTTAATTTCTTCTACTAGAATGCTAAAATTAAAGTGTCTGATTATGAGTCATAGGAATCGAGAACGACAAAACCGTAAGAACCAACGAAGTCGATAAATCAGAATTGCACCTCAAACGTGAATAATTTAGATCAATCATGTCATTTAAAATGTTCCCGTGTAGTACCGGCCAGAATAGCATATCCACAGTGAACGATGGGCAGTTAAAACACGACTGCTTTCTTTCAGCATAAACCTTAAAACTCAACGATGACATATTCCAAGAACATTCGTTCACAGAAACTTAATTATCATGTCTCTGGTTTCCTCATATTTTCTTGTACGCCTTTAACTGAAGCAATTCAATTTCCTGAGAGTGGCCATAAAACAAGTTGAAGCTATTCTACGGCTATAAATAGGAATGGCACACCATATACCATATGCTATTACTGTTACTATGGATCATATATCTGTAGACCATAGAGTATTGATACCAATCAACTTGTTGGTCACGTGGTCACAAAAACATAGAATTTCATAGTTAAGTTGTTTTGTATTAGACTCGTATGTACGTTCGTTTGCATGTCTGCAATTTTCTCAAAAACTTCTAATCCGATTTGGCTGGTGTCTCTAGTGCAAGGCGACTCTTACCAGCTCCTTGTTGCTTCAAGTCGCCCCAATCACCTAGTAAGCTTATAAGTGTCACACTGACTATATAGACCTTCCCATGGACCTTTCCAATTCCTAAGTAAATAGCTTAATATTAATCGCATGTAGACGACAATATTGCAACAATTTACAATAATTCCTAATCATAAATGCGAATCCAGTCAGTAAATCTTTACGCACCCCGTGGTATGTATATAAATGTACCTAATATACATATATTACTTTTTACAGGACAAATCCACAAACATACAAAGATATAAAGTCGCATAATTCTAGCCAGGTCTTCAGTAATGGCGCCGTTAGATAGCTAGGCTAAACAACGTTAGTGCTCGCAGTTATGGTTATACAAGTTTGTAGCCCGACTTTACTTGTGCTATATATGGCGTTTAGCCCATTACTTAGCAAAAGTAAGATTTATTTAATTCCTGGAATGTTAAACGGGATGTTTTAGACTTTATACACACAAATAAATGTAATGTGTGTAAATATTTATTGAAGTTAAATTAATCTTAACTATACTGTATTAAATTAAATGTATTTATAACGTGTACTCAATAAAATAGAGTGTAAACAGGTAGTCGTTGTTGCCTAGTGGTTGATATATCGGATTTGTATACACAAGGTTGCAGGTTCAAACCTAGGGATTGTATATATATTTTTAATGTCAATCTGAAATCGCAACCCGCAGTGACCTAGCGTCGATCCTTTTCAATGTGAGAAGAGGCCTTTGCCCTGCAGTTGGTCAGATACAAGCTATCATTATAATAATTAAGTATGGTTAGACTCACTCACTGGTCCATTTCCATGATTTACTTACATTGTTTAATATCACTACTAAAGTGACTGCTCAAAATATGCCGCTATCGTATTTAAAACGGCGGATACAACACCAATGCCTCGTCTGGATAACACTACTATTAGTAATCAACTAATTTGTGTAACCAATACATTGCTACCTTGAAAATGTTACAGAAATATTGTGCACACAGACGCCACTACCATTCCTGGAACATACAAGTCTCGAGACGGGTACGTTCTTAAAACCTTTTCTAGAAACTACATGTGTATACACAGACAATTTTATTACGATGTTCTCTTCTCTGTAATGGCTTTAAATGGCTCTAAACGGCTTCAAATGGCTTTACCTGCGATGACCCGTTTGATAATACTGGTACGTATTGGTTCGAGTCCGTGTGTTAGGTGGTAATTAATTTATCGAGCTCTGTGATTTACGTTTATAATATATTATGACCATTTATTTTCAGTGCAGTGGTCTTGTGTGGTATAGTGTGAAGCAATTGGAGATGTATGTTAAAGGAGGTAAGTATACGTCAGACTTTTGGTAGCATCGCGACCTTTAGTTAAAATCGACACTCAAGAAGAGTAAATCATTATCATATTATTTACTATATATTCCGGTTATACTCACGGGTGTATTCGGGAATGCCCGACTAGTTTCAGACTCGACCGGAGCCCTTATTCATGAGCTGGTTACGCGGCAGAGTCGCGAGCCGCAGTTCGGCTCGCGACTCTGCCGCGTCGTCCGAAACTAGTCGGGCATTCCCGAATACACCCGTGAGTATAACCGGAATATATAGTAAATAATATGGATAACACTCACGAAAGTTATTATAGTAAAATCATTATCATACTTTATTCCACTAATAAGGCAAGTTATTTACTGTGGTGTACTATAGGGAGGCCTTTGTCCAACAGTGGACGTCTTCCGGCTGATGGTGATAATGGAAAGACAAGTTTAATAGGAATGTCAGTTGCTTTTTTTTATTGAAGTACCACAATCTCTATGAGTAACGTTATTATAGGTAACAAACCTATAATAACGTCAAACTCTCTCAATTTTCTAGCCGTTGAACTACCGCCAAGATTCAAGTAGCTTTGCAATATCTAATATGTCACGCTAAATTTTATTTTTTATTTATTTATTCATATAACAATTTTCATTGTGTTTGAATCATGCAATTTCACTTCATGCAATTTATACATTAGAAATTTTTATGTCATAATTACTGAATACAAAAATTATTCGCCATCATTTGGCTCCAATTCAGATAAGGAATATAAACATTTATTTAACAAGAATGCTTTTAGTTTAGCTTTGAATAAATTACCTTTGTAAATCAGTGATCTTAAATTAGTAGGCAACCTATTAAATAATTCTACTGCTTGATATTTAGAGCAATGTTTAGCAATATTGAATTTAGGTGCAATTTTGTTTTTAATAACTTTTCTCCTGGTGTTCTCTCTAATTTCACGTTCTTCCTGTGATTCGTGCTCGTGTATATATTTTGCAAAATGGCTGAGCAATACTAAAATATATAAACTTGGTACCGTTAATATACCCAATTTCTTAAAGACCTCTTTACATGATTCTCGTTGTGGGATTCTGACAATCGTTCTCAATGCACGTTTCTGAAGTAAGAATGCTCTCTGGCAATTATACCCGTAACTGCTTCCCCAAAACATAATGCTATATCGGAGTCTGGATTCTACCAATGCATAATATACTGCTTTTAGCTGCTTTAGATTAATATCATCCCTGAGGCTTCTTAGCGCGTAGCAAGCTGAAGATATTGAGGCATCAATGGCGGTAAGCTCTTTTTTCCAATTTAATAAGGAATCTATGTAAACTCCTAAAAATTTAACTTCATGTACTAGTCCAATATGATACCCTTCGAACGTGACATCTATGTTGTCTTTTTTACGTGATGTTGTTTTAAACAACATAACTTGGGTTTTATTTTGGTTTATTATTAAATGATTAGCTGTAAACCAAACAGAAAGATTTTTTAAACACCTATTAACATTTTCTGCCAGCTCGTTTAAATTAGGAGACCCGATTATGGAGTTCGTGTCATCCGCAAACATTACAAGCCCTGCGTCGGGTTGCGTATTATTCATGTAATTAAGTAAGTCGTTTGTAAAAATTATATATAATATTGGTCCTAATATTGAGCCTTGAGGCACACCGCGACTTATTTTGGTCAATTTTGACTTATATATTACTTCACTCACACACTTCACGTCATCATTTGTATTAAAATCTTTTATTTCTACATACATTTTGCGGTTTTTCAAATACGATGTCAGAAGTTTCAGCGCCCTACCTCTAAAGCCATAATGTTCTAATTTAGCCAGAAGCAGCTCGTGATCAACTGTATCAAACGCAGAACTTAAATCAATAAACAAACCCGCTACCTTCATTTTGTTATTCAATTTACTAATAATATCATTCATAAAATTATTTATTGCATCTAAAGTACCTATGCCCTTTTGATATCCAAATTGTCTCATATTAATTATTTTATTTAAATTTAAGTGAACCATAATCCTAGATTTCATTATTTTTTCGAAAATTTTTGATAAAATTGGTAATAAGGATATTGGCCGATAGTTATTGGGGTCCGTTCTCGTACCCTTTTTGTATAGTGGAACCACCTTTGCCAATTTAAGTTGTTCGGGAAAAACTGACTCTTCAATACATTTATTAATAAATTCAGATAAAGGATACGCTAATATTTCTGTGTTTTCCTTGATCACCGATATCGGCACGTCATCATGTCCACAAGACTTTTTATTTGCCATCTCACGTACAATTTTAACTATTTCCTGCGGTGTCGTCATATTAAATGTCATCTCACTTTCTACTCTCGGTGTTGAGGTTCTTAAGAAGAACATCGCTTTTTCTTCTTCTGCTTTAAAAAGTAATGATTTATGCACAAAAAACCTATCAACAAACATATCGACTATTTCCTGTGGATCTGTAACCACCTTGTTGTCAACGTTTAAAACAATTCTTTTTCTAATATTGTTTTGCTTTCTGTTTGTCAGCTTATTTACAATTTTCCATGTTTCTTTTGCTAAGGTTTTGGATTTTTCGAGATGACATGATATGGCTAATTTTCGTGCATGCTTTAACACTCTTCTGTATATTCGAATGTAATTCGTTTTGTAGTTATAAACACCAATATTATTGGTGGTACCCGAACATAATATTCTTTTCATTTTGCTTGACACCTTAATTCCCTTAGTAATCCACTTAATCTGATTGTACTTTTTCAGTTTTGCCTTCCTTGTTTTTTTTGGGTAACACTTGCAAAAGATTTTGTTAAAGTAATTGAGAAACGTGTTGATACCTATGAGATTTTTATTTGTAATTTGAAAGCTCTTTTTAAATGCAGTATGATTTTTTTTGTTAAATATTCTTTTATTAATCAAAATAGTATTTTCAGATTTATTTGTTCTATTATCAATATTATCAAGAACTATTTTACAAAAAAGACCGCCGTGGCCATCTGCTAAACCATTGTGATCTACCAAACACTGCTCTATATCATCGTCAGAAAGATTGGTCAATACATTGTCAATGCAAGAGTATGATTGGCCTCGAACAAAAGTAGGAGTATTTATAAGGTGCCAAAAATTGTAAGACTTCAATATACTTATAAATTCCAAAGATTTTTTACTTTCCGCAAGTATGTCAACATTGAAATCCCCACATATAACGCACTTTCTATCAATAAAATATTCTAATAATTTTTCTAGACTCCTTAAGAAACTGTCAAAATTTTTGTCATTTGGACTTCTGTAACAGCAACAAATATTTAAACCTGTCTCAAGATCCTTTACACCACAAACTTCAAAGCTTTCTGATCTATAAAACTTCTGGATTGCAGCAATGTCTTCACATTTTTTATTCATATATGCTAAAATCAGACTACCACCTCTTTTTTTGTTAGTCCTTGTATTATATGATGCCAAGTTATAATTGCTTAATTGAAATAAATTAATAGATTTATCATTTAAAAAATGTTCCGTTATACAAACATAGTCCAAGCCTTTACAAAAAGTTTCTATGTATGATTCAAGTTCAAGTTTTTTATTATTTATACCACATACGTTTTGGTGAAATAATTTTAAAGTGATCGTATCTGACATCAAAGGGTCTGAAATATTGTAGTGATGCAAATAACAATTTGGTGATGCTGCTTTATTCTCGAAAACAGATGACATCGCTAAATCCAGGAGAGTTACTCGTTTGTGTAGAAGTAGAGGGTTCTGTTAATAATCGGGCTGTTTTATTAACGTCAAATTTTTCCTTGAAGTCAAAATTACAATCTGTCTGTGTGCATGCATCTCGTGATTGCATTTTCAACATATTTTTCTTACCATTCAACACATTTTCCTTGTAATTTGAATAGGTAATCGTATATCTTACATGTAATATTTCCCTATATATTAACTTAAATGCAATTTGCTTATTAAAAGTTCTACGGTAATCATTATTATAGTCATTGTCTAATAATATATATTTAGAATTATTGCAATTTCCACAGATAAATTTTAACATATCATTTAGTTTCAATACATTTATATAGTTGTTACAATAGACCTTACCGACTAAGATATTTGTATTTGCCAAGTTTTGCAAAGTGTGATGCAAAGAGCTTAAGACTTGTAGGGGATTTTTATCATTTGAACCCGCTATTAATAAGACGAAATCTGAGTTGGTAAAATCTTTACACATAGACAAACTTGAGCTTAATATATCCTTAAGAGGCGCATTTGATTTAATGAATGATGTCACATGAAATGAATCCCCCACTAAGTCCTGTAAATTTTCTCGTATTCCGTATCCAGTTTGATCGGCGAATATAGCGATTCTGTGCTTTGGTGTTGTAACGAGCTCTGTTTGTGCTTTACTAGGTTTTCTGCCGATTTGGTTTTGTGAGTTCTCATTCGAACTCAATTCATATCCTATGTATTTTCTGTTCAGGGAATCTTCAGTATTCTGCATGTCATCGCGCAACGGATTTAATTTGTTTTTTGATGAACAACCGAGTAATACCTGCGTGTCCGTCTTTGCTAAATCAGTATTCATATCAAGACTTTGTGTCATGGAAATCTCTAGCTTGTCCCCTGAGTTGTGGCTATTTAAGCACTTTTGTATCGAGGAAACCGGTGTACCACTGTTGCTAGAAAAGTCTATTTGTCTCGAAGCTGAACTATGCCTAATATTCTTTTTAAATATTCTTTTGTTTGAAGAGCATATCAGCGTAAGATTATTAATTTTATTTTGTTGCTCTTTAATTGTTTTCTGAAGAGATGTATTTTCTGATAAAAGCTTTTGAATTTCATTATCTGCGCTGTCCACACGAGACCTTAATTCACTTATTGTAGCCCTTAGTTCGGTCTCCATTTCGTTATTTATAGGCAACTCTGGTAAACTTGTAAGACTATTGCTCAATGACACGGGGCCGTCACTTTTTACTTCTGGCAACGAATTCCATGACATGTTGACCACGTCTTGCCTCCGTCGAAGTGTGATATTGTTCTCTTCCATATTAGAAGAAAAAATACAATAATTTTTAAAATAAACTTTAACTTTAACCCTCTCGTAGGCTCCCTCTCTTAGATGTGGAGAGAATTAGCATTTACCGATTTAGCTATAAAGTAGTCGTAATACCGCTATTGCACTGTAGAGGTCACTAATGAAGCACTTGTATCAATTGATTAACAGTTCAAGATTCAGCTATTTACTGATAGGTGTCACTACCAAACCCCTATAATATCCCGTATAAAGTGCTGCCATCTATCCAATAGCTAAGATTTGTAACATATGACTTAGTAATTTAGCTATTCTCCAGTAGATGTCATTATTGGCGTTCGCTGATCTTCGACAAAGAAAGTGCTGTTATCTATAATTAGTTTCAGGAACAATTCTTCGTAACGGAAAACAGTTCAAATTGTCAATAATTCCACTATTGTCCACCAGGTTTTATTTTAAATGAATGTTTTCCTTTTTTAAAAGCACTTATTATGGATTAAAGTTACTCACGACACAAATTTTCTTGCTTGTTGATAATGTTTATTTAATGAAAGCGTAGACCGCACAGTTAAAAGGCGTTTAAAATAAGTTCAAGCCAGTATGATCACAGAACCAATAACTTTAGTTTTAGAGTTTTTTCGGTTTAGATAACGTTTCTACACAAAGTTTATTTCACTAAAATCGTTCACAAAACACTTTCATTGCACAGTTTTAATATTTGACATATTTTTACAATTTTTGAATAAAAATTTGACAGATAACAATGTTTACTTGACAAGCGCCCTCTTAAATATAACCACACCACACACAAAACGTCTTAATTATCTGCGACCGCAAAACAATACACAACGCTAAATTAATGTTTTGTTTATTAATAGAGGTTAATATGTTTTAGTATAAATAGATACTTTTGTTAGATTGGTAGGTACGCTATGATTACCGCACAGATCAGTCCATCGCTGTGATTGAGCCGTGCTCACCGCGGTCAGTCTTGTGATGGGTAACCATTTTCACACGGATGTATAAATTTTATGTTATTGTATGTTATGTTTTGTATATATATTAAACTAGCTGCGCCCCGCGGTATTAGCCGCTACATTTTCGGGATAAAAAAGTAGCCTATTTGATATTCCAGTGTGTCAGCTACGTCCATATGAAATTTCATCAAAATCGGTAGAGCCGTTTGAGCGTGAACAGGTAACAAACATACAAACACACTGACAAACTTTCGCCTTTATATTATTAGGGTGAAGTGTGATGGCAAAATACAAAGTCTAAATATAATACCATTATAACATCTATTCGAAATACTCTGCGGCGGAATAATTACAAGCAGGCATAAAAGGCCTACAAGAAAAGTCTACCTAAATATTTATATGAAAAAAGATTGTCCAAAATATTTTACTTTGAGAAAGCATTCCCAGAGGCTTTCTATACAGTCCGATGTGTCTCGGGAGAGGAACAAGGGCCGAGATAAAATCAGAATACATCATAAAACGTGACACTTTGTGTTTATATCCCCAAAGATACTTCAGAGCCTAAGAATATTTACGATGTCTCTTGAACGACAAACGTTGGCCTGAAACCTAACTAGCCGCTGTTTTACGTTTCAAAAATGTTATCGTGACTGAGTTTCAGACTAGGTATACCAGATATGCTGAGCGGGATCGTGAGAGAGCGGATCCTGCTCGGAGACGGAGGTGTCGAGGACGGCAACCGACTCGACAGTCAACACGCCGAAACCCCGTCTAAAAACACGACAGACGGGCCTTTGGAGCTGCGGGCGCACAGAGAAGGGAACTCTGTTAGCCTATATAGCGACTCCAGAGAAGACGGCGGCACGGTGGTCACGTGCCGCCGTATACAGCGATGCTAAGGGGAGACCCCTTTACAGTCTCCCCAGGGATGTGCCACATAGGCGTTGCATGGGGAGGTTCCGGAGTTGTTCTTTTTAGAGGTCCCGGGACTTCCCTTGTTCGTGCAGATGGTGACCACCGGGGTGGTTTTAGTGAGGTAGAAATCCCACACTCCCCAGTCCCTACCCCATAGGGGCCGGGGGCCTTTTGAAGGTTTCCCCCCGAAAACAAAAAAAAAAAAAAAAAAAGGTATACCAGATAAAGATATAATCATTTATAAAAACATGGCTGCATTAGATTAAAATCTAAGCTTAATATTATAAAAGTGAAAGTACCTCTGTCTGGTATGCCTTCACGAGTAAGCCGCTGGACGGATTTTGATGAAATTTGGAATGTAGAATGTTTAACACCTGAAAAAGGACATAGGCTACTTAATACGGAGGAAGTCGAAAGCTAGTAGAAAATAATTAATTAATCAATAGATTGGCGGGACGAGCTGGACTCCTTTAAAGAAAATTGGTCGAATGCAGCTCACAACCGAGAGGAATGGAGGAAGGAAAGGGAGGCCTTTGCCCTGCAGTGGGACGATCATGGATGAAATAAATAAATAAATAAATAAAAATCAATAGATTCATTATTGTTAGCTAACTTACTTTTTGCATCCAAAAAGTACATAGGTCTAGTGGTCGCTAAGCGTGATTGCTGAACGTCCGGGCTTCGAATCCCGGGTCGAGCAAAGTGTTATTGGGTTTTTTTAAGCAATTCTTAGTAGCGGCACATAGTTTTGATTTCTGATGGTGAATGGCAAAAGTCTCGCATTAGGACCATAACTTAACTGGTGAAATGTTGATGTTTATGCTAAAGGTACCTGCACTTCTACCTACTCCTTCAACGAATATAGGCGAGGTGCCATTTTTCTAGTTAGTTTAATGTAAGTACCATTTTCATCTGTTAGCTATAGCCAGCATAATATAACCTCCACAGCAGAACCTCTGCTATAGATACTTAATGTTCCAGTTAACCAGCGCGAAGGTCTAGAAACATATTAATTATCGTCATATAACACTGTTAAGCCCTTAAACTAGGTTGAGACGGCTCGAAGTGGACTTAAGATGGCGATCCAATAATTGTGCGAACTCTGAATCAATTCAATCGAGAGGGCTCATGTAAGTAGATTAATGACGTCATCGTCAGCCAGGCTTTTCAGTGGGAAATAGAATATATAAAGAACCTCATTAGCATTACTGTGGAGTCTATGTATCTTAGAATCAAATACAAAGGGATGAGTAACAGTGGCAAGTATGATCAGTGATACATACGGGTTTTGAGTAAACCTTCTGATTGCTGAGCATTAGATGCGCTGGATGACAAGACAATGAACTTTCCGCACCGTAGGGGTTACTCAAGTTGGCGGTAGAATGCTGTTGAGGTCCCGTCTCCCTGCCAACAGAAGCAGCGCAGGCATTGTGAGGTTTTTAGAGCGTAAGCCGCTGTGGATGTTATTGGCTTCATGAGGGAGAGTCCTACATACCCCCGTCGTCGCCATAGCGAGGGAGGCGTAATGACAACCTGATTGGTGCAGTAGCTGTGCGATTGGACTGCTTCGCTAAGGGTTGTGGGTTCGATTCCCGCACGGTTAGTCCGGGTGTTTAAGTATTTCATGTTTGTGAAACGCACCTATGACACAGGAGAAATATCTAGTGTGGGGCAACATTTTTTTAAGCATTTTTCACCCTAAAAAAAGGGTTCAGCAATCGAAGGACTTACCGACCTAAATACCGCATTATTTGATATTTGAGCTAGATGTTATAAAGCCCGAAATTGATATCACAACACCCCATCACTATGTCCATCACTTAGCCACTACACCAAAGATTTAGCGTCAACCTCCTAATTACAAATCTACACAGTTAAATACCAGCACATCATAGATCTTCTGTTTAGTGAATTAATTCGATAACAGGAGCCCAAGCCAGCAATAACTTCCACAAACATAACTGAATACCGCGGAGCCGGGCGTTTAATTTTAATTTTACGGTGCCGCGTTGTCGCTCCATAATCGTTAGGAACATCGGCCGTATGGCTTTATCCGTTTTATGGGAGCCTGGTACCTATATAGATATGTAAGGCAAATTGTATGTAACTGGTCTAGGAGACATTAAGGTATGCTTAATGGGAATAGGACTAATTAAATTGGGTATGCATAGCTATTGCGGTTGTTGGTTTGTTTTGTTCCGAAATGTAATGTTACAGTTGTTGGAGGATTATTGTTTCGAAGAAAACTTAACTTTGGGAGTTAGTAAGTACCCGGTGAACTTCTGTTAAAATTATAATGTGTTCTGGAAATAAGCCAGGACAAGAATCCTTTTAAGTTTTTAGCTACTTTCGTAGGTAAATAGTTACTAGGTTAATAAATAAACCGAATATGTCATACCATGTCACTATCCGCCGCACTCAGAGAGACAGAAACATTAAATGATTACTTAAACTATATCTAAGTAAATGTTTTATTTGTGAAATCTTTACTGAGTGTCAGTTTAAGTAATCATTAACGTCTCTGAGTGCAGCGGTGAGTAACATAGCGAAAAATGTGATAATTAATGCAAATAAAGAAGAATCTTTAGGTAGGTATCGTCAGCAACATAAGTAGATGAACATTTACATTTTTAAACATACCATTAATGGAGAACAACTACTTATATGTATAGTAAAGTCTTAAATATTCTTATCGTATACCTTGTATTGATGTTTATTTCTTTCAATTATTATGATAAGAAAAAGGAGAAGAAGACTTATATAACCGACTATACCAATGTAGTAAGTGAAAATACGTCTTCTCTGCTTACCCATCTAAAAGACAAGCGCGACTTTACACATGAGTGTACAAAGCAAACAAATTCGTTTTCTATACGAGTCAATTCGATTTGAATATTGAATCTCGATCCCAAAAATGTACTGAAACGAATTTATTTGACTTCTCTCAAATCTGAAGAAACACACTCTATATCATCACAACGTCTCCCTTCAGGAGGACAGCTGTCGCAACATATAAAATAAAAACCGCCATCAAAATTTAAAAATAAATAATAGTTTATCTACTTCACTTTACATAGACAGTTAATGTCAGCGCCAAATAATACGCGTTCGCTTTGTTAATAGTTTTAGCATTAAAACTATTGTGAAAGCACTAATGAGATCATTCAGTATGTCTGAATTATATAGTTAATTAATTTTAGGATTTTGAAAAATAGTAGATGCAGCAAACGTCCGCCTTTTGAAGCTGGTTAAAAACCTATTCATCGCACACTGTAAATACCTCATTATTATGTAACTAATTATAAATTCCTTTTGTATTCATCAAAGTACTGTATTGTTGAATGAAATATTTAATATATCATGTTACAGAGAAATAGTACAATTATTACAAAAGTTACGTCATAAACGTGTATAATCTGTTTCTTAGACTTCTGGCTGCGTACAGTCACGCGCAGAAGTGTAAACAGTATTTTTAAAGAGTTTTTTAGTTTTATTAAATTTGTAACACTGAGGTTTGGGGTGCAAGTAGAGAGCCTCCACGATTGATAGTTAATCACCCCCGGCGCACCCTGGACGGTCCACCTCGCTACCATGTTTGTTGACTGACCAGTCTTTACAACACGGCATGACCTGTGGCTATGGGCTCATGCCAATACAATAAAGAAGAAGATTTATCTTTCTGTTATACCTATATTATTCGAAAATACTTTCATAATTATACAGCAGGCGTATATTCTCCAAAGAGGTAGGCAAAGACTGTGACGTCTACCCACATTTCGCACGTTATGTTATTGGTCCCAATCTAATAGAGAGCGAGCCTACTGCGATTTACCGGGCACAAATCCAGACTCCGTACTGTATGTGAATAACACAGTAACACTTTGCACAACCCGGGATTCAAACTCGGAACCTCATACTCAGCAGTTCCGCTTATTGATCTCTAGCCCAACGAGGCAGACAAGCAGTGAAAATACTCTTTCAATTGAGAGATTTATATTGAGAATATCCTGGGATTAACGAAGGGATGCTCTCAGCATACTTCTTGTATATATATATAAGTAATTAACGTTATTAAAAGACACAAATTATGCACAACTAATTACAAAATGAAAATAAATGGAACAGCGCGAATGGATACAGATATGATAATCATGATCGAATCATCTCAATGGATGAAATGTGAGATTAATTAATGAGTCGTGTTAATTATGGCCTTCGGATCCGCTTTGTACGGATGTGCGGATGTGCGGCACGTGTGCCCGCGGCGGGGCCCGTATAAAGTTCTCCATTAGTACACTGTTAGAGTCGGAAACATGTTTGTAAAGGCATTTATGACATGAGGAATACTTAATAAGGGCGAAGTTGATAACAAAAGAGAGACACGTTTCAGGTACTAATGATAAGTTGAACGTTTTAAGTGTACCTAATTAAATTGTCTGTTAATTATGTCTGCGCAGTATTTAGTCACGTAAATAATGTATACTTGTCTTTTGAAAATGGTTTATACGAAGTAAGTACTTTTAGATTATGATTTAAAAATGTGATTGTGAAAGAATTATCAACTAAAACCATTGAACAATTTTCGGAGTACTCAGTGTTTAACGGAGTGTAAATGCCATTATTAATGATATTTAAACGAACAATTTTTTCTACAACGCTTAAAATGTAAAATCTATGCGAGGCAAAAAATACATTCCAGTTAGAAAGTCGGATTATCTTTTGTCTCACATTAAAGTCGTGTCGCACTGTATAATATCAAAACCAGGAAAAATCTAACAAAATAATCTTAGAACATCTGTTGGTGACAGTACTCACTTATTTATTACTTCGTCCGTACATTACAAAAGTTCGTCATGATACACAAAATAATATAATACATATCCTGCTTTGATAACTGGATAGGAGCTGTCTGTAGGGTGTTGTTAATTAATTTATATAATCTTAATTAATGTGTGTTTATTAGAACTAGAAGAACTGCTTATCATAAACTTACCGGATTTTCGCGAACGATTAAGTATAGTGCCCACTTGTCTTAACAGTTTCAACACGACTGCTTCTTCTTCTATTCGAGTCGACGGTACTCTATACTGTAGTGCCTAGTATGTTGCCACGTCGATAGCATCCTCAGAGGCTGTTCGGTTCTCCAGTGTGTAGGCGAAGGGGCATTTGGGCAGACAAGTAAGTGGGATATTATTTGACACGCGTTAGCTGAGTAGATTGTTTTAGAAGAAGGCTGCTTCTTGCTGTATTTTTTGTTATGGTTTGGAATGCGAATGGCTCAAAGTTCAGTCTTCAAGACAAGACTCTTTCACAGTCGTTGTAAAATACAGATTTGCAACACCAATCTTTTGTTTCACATCACATCAGCATATGGCAGTCCACTGCTGGACGTCGGCCTCCCCAAGGGTCACAAAGGCACTCCAATTTACTTCGAACTTCAAAATTAACGGTTTTTTAATATCTTGTATACATCCTACACTCAGGTTTTCCACAAGTTACTTAATTTTTTAACGTAAAGTCGTCACTTTTAAACTCGAAGAAGTGTGTATCATAAAACTGCATTATTGCATCTTTCCTACTGTAATATTAAATTCTACGTATATGCTCTACGACACAGCGAAGTCAACCACCTCTGACAGCCACCCTCCCAATTACAAAACCTTATTCTCTCGATACACCTCATAATTTATAGTTGTATATTACTTGTTATATTTCCTTTTTGTTTTTCGCAAGCATGATATTAATGTATACATAACCACACATGTATAGTAGACAAAAGACTCAATATACAAGCCTCTCACAAGTCCATAAATTACTTTTCTTTCGGCTAGCAAGCGCTAGGCTTTGTGGATAAGTCGTTTCTTTTGTAAGCCGGTTTCATGTGCCCTTTGTCCTTCCATTTCATAATTCCACTATATTTCTTTTCACATTCTTAGAATAAGTATGGAAAATCTGATGACGGTGAAAAGTAGCTTTTTTCGGATTCGATGGGATGTGAAAGAAATACTACGTCTGTAAATCATCTCGCTTGTATTACCCTAAGTAAAGGCTGACAATTCTGGTAGACACAATTCATGAAAATCCTCGAGTCTAACTCATCCCGAACTAAAACCAGGCACAGCTAACACTTTTTTACAGCCTAACACACATTTAGAAGGTCACATAATCAAAGCACTCCAGCCGTAAACACAGGTACTCTTGCTTACGCTATCTGTGTGTAAACCCATTTGTCTGAGAACTTAAGAGTCTAATATCCGCTGCGTGTTCCTATAAAACGTGCACTCACAACCTTCAAGTTTATAGCCCAAGTAATACTGCCCACTGCCCACTGGCCTCCATTCGGCGTTATGATTCTCACAGGCTTAGGCCCAGGACCTCATATAAGTTAGGGTCTATAAATCTTAGGTCTAAGTATGTGTGTCCTTAGAGCTTTTGGAGGGCAGGCAGAATGGACGCCTGAAGATAATTGACGAATAATCATAAACTTATTTGTTTGTTAGTTGTTTAGCTGATTATATACCTGCCTACATAAAAAATATGGTATTTAGAGTATGGATAATTAAATCTTAACCACTATGCCGAACGGGATGATAACAATTGTAAACTTATGAGCACAATTCGACGATTCCTACGAACTGATTGGCGCAGTGGCTAAGCGACTTGACTTGACGTTGCGATTTCGATGCCCGCATAGGTAAAAATTTGTGCGAACCGCAGATATTTATCCCGGGTCTGGTAAGTGTTTGATTATGTCATACTTCACGTTTGTGAAACTCACCGACCTTAGAAAAATTATTTGAAAAATCCTATATAATACCTACTCATTTTCCTTACAATGAATTTCCAATAAACAACATTACTAAACAAGTCGGTAAACATTTCATATTAATGCATTAGCAATATTGCCATTTACCTCACGTGAAGTAACTTCGGAAAGTTCAGCAACACACCCGTAAACAAACTGCAATTCTCCGTAACATCGACCACCGCAAGGGGGCGCCTCAAACGCTTTACTTATAAGGGTTCGTCTCCGAATTAATAGGACCTCAACAATTCGAGAGCAAGTCAGTCGGAGAACGTTCAAGCAGTTTGGTTTCCGATCCAAGTAATTTAATTAACTTAAGACTGCACTTTGGTACTTTTCTGTTTTCTTCAAGATTGCTTCTTAATTAGTTCTGCCTTTGTTCCTTCTCCTTCAAGTTTATGAAACAGCTTTATGGAAGGTTGTTTAGTGAGGTGCGCCTGTTTTATGCGTTGTTATCCGATACTATTGATATAGGTATAGTTGTAGCAAATGCAATTGGCCAAATGAACGTATAGTGCCACTCTGCTTACCACTTTTGAGGAATGCTAGCGTGAAATTTTATATACATAGATAGGTACTGTAAAGATTAGTAAATATGTGTATAAATATTATGATGATTAATACTACTGAATAATAGTTTTATGTTGGTAGCATTGTTGTTGGCGCGCCCTTGAAGAGGCATGTTTTTTTTCTGTAAAACGCGAAATATTTAGTTTGCCGCCAACCACCGCCTTTGATGCAGTATATTACAGGTACCGCATTATATACTTTGGTAACGCCTTCAATTCCTCACATGTAATTTTAGAACTATAAACGTAGGTATGGCTGTAAAAATTGGTGTATAGTGTGCCATGTGTAGGAATATTCTCTCCCTTCAGGCACACTATAAAACATTACGCGCCTGTATTACCCGAAGGGGTAGGCAGAGGTGCACATATTGTACACCCACTTTTCGCCAGTTATGTTTTTAGGTCTACTACTACTACTATAGATTATGTAAATGGCCAACGTTTTTCACCAACACGACCTTTATAATTGCCACAACATAAAAACAACAGCTCATTCTCGCACGAACTTCGCAGAATACGTGGTTGATGCATATTCGCTCTTTGTGAAAAATTGTAACCATAATCTGCAGTTCTTGAAGAATGTCCAAAGCGCTTTCTTTATATTCTGACATTTGGATTGGCGCAGTGGCTTTGTGGTATAATATCTATGCAGAATATCTTTCTGTGTGCCCTGCACTGAACCTGGTTACTAGATTACCTACTACCTGAGTTTGGCAATAAAAGTAGCACTATACGTCTTGTACACATCACAAAATCTGGGTGTTAAATTAGTATCATCTCAACGATTACAAAAAAGTATCAGTGATCAACAAAGGGGACACAATAGTGAAATAATCGCTTGTTACTATTAATTATGTGGAACAATCGACAAAGAAAGGGTTAAGTAATTATCAATCGTCCTGATTTAGCTTCAGACGTCCAATCCAATCGACTCATCTTCTAAATGGCATTCCATCAATGTAATCAAGACACATACAGAAACTGAAGCCTAATTGATTGATGACGTTCAGCTGCATGCAACAAACAGCGGGTGCCAATTAGGTGGCAATTAAATCGTCACCGTCTGCGGCGCGCGAATGCGATTTCCATGAATAGAGGTGACGAATTTGCTTCAAAAGAATAATTTCCTTCAGCGGCGCGGGGCGCGAACCGCGCTGTGATGGTGGCTCTTTTTGAGTCAGGCTTTTGCTTCGCTGCTTTGAAATTTCCTGGTGTTTATGCAACGTTCGTAGAGCAATTTGTTTCTCGGTATTGTACGCTTATATTGTTTGGTTTTGTGGCGCGGTTTGAGGTTTAGCTAATGCGCTGTAAGACAAATTGTAGGTTATGGAAAACTATTATTTAAGCCCTAATTCATGACGTTTGGGGAAATGTAACCTGATGAAGATTTGAAAGCCTAGCATAGAAAATTATAATTTAACTAACGGACCCGGCAGACGTAGGTCGTGCCCGGAAAAGCAGCATTTCCTACCTTGGAAATATACACACAAAATTTCATCCAAATCAGTCCAGCCGTATAGGAGGAGTTAGGTAACAAACACACGTACAGAAAATTTATATATATTAAGATAAATGACGATGTACCACGAACATACACAGTCATAAAACTGTTTTGATGTTACCTAACAAAGTACATACAGAGTAACTCAACTTCAGAAATAACATTTCAGCAGACGAACACACGTCTAATCATTAAATTTTTAAAACGTAATTACGCGGCTCACAATTTCCGTAATTGACTCAAAGTTGAGTGGTGTCTGGCTGGCTTTACTGCTGCCGTCATTAAGTAAAGAGCCGCTCAGATGGGGTACATCACGACACCATTCTGTGATGTGGTGGACATGGTGCAACGTGCCGGGCAAGTTGTTGATGTGACATGTTTCAACAAGGCAGATTAATTAATGTAGATAGTTTTTCTTTACTCCTCTTGCATCTCGTGTATATTATATGTTTGTTTTGGTGGAAAATTCTAGAGTAGGTACGCCTACGAATTGGATCAGCGATCAATTGTGATTTCTCTTTTTCTCTTTAAGTATTATTTTTCTAGCAACACCTGAAAAAAAGGTGAAAGAACTGATCTATACTTAAATGAAAGACCTGTAAAAATAATTTCATTTCTGTTTATGTAATTAAACAAGTGTAAGGACGACATAGACAAAACACATTACTTCTGCATATTCAAAAGGACTTGCAAAGAGATATCAATCGTCACAGTATAGAATAACGTTTACCATTCGTTTTTCTGTCCTATTCTAAGACGACAAGGTTAAAAATGGCGTGGCATCGCACTATATTTGGTAAATATATTCCCGCTTGGTTTTCTGTCCGCGTATGACAAAGTTTACTATTGAAATGTTTTATAGGGATAAATGTTTTTGACAAGTTCAACCAACTTCAAAATAAGGAAGTTGTGACCGGTCTTGAGGAAGTTAATTCTGTTTAGAATATTATGAGATTATATTATTTTGATGACCCAAATGGTTCAATAGCTAGGTGCTGCTTACGCTGCAAAGCTTCGCGGGTTCAAATCCCTCTACAAACAAATTCTTGTCATTCGGGAATAGGTAGTTATTCCGAGTATGGTCCATTGATCTTGAGCACCATGACTATCATTCCTCATGTAATTGACTTGTTTGAAGACTGACATACATTTAATCACGCCTGTCATCTCTTAGGGGGTAGGCAGAAAATATGTTTTACCGCTCATCATAAATCTTATGGTACACATATTTTCTGAAGTATTATATAAGTAGAAGATCTTCTCAGGATAATCATCTGTCTTATGGCTGCTTTAACGTGTAAAAAATTTAAAAGATCAAGTGAGGAGTACCCGGTTACGGTATACACGGTTAAGTATGTGGAATGTGATGCGAGTAAATGAACCGAAAGAAGTATGTCAGGATTGTAGCAAACCAAAATCCGTGGTCTCTGCCTACCTCTCTAGAGTAGGCGTGACTCTATGTATGTTTTTAGAAAACTTAACCCTGATAGTAACAGACATTTAACCGTGAACTGATAAAGAATTATATACATACATACTATTTACTATATATTCCGGTTATAACCAGCTCATGAATAAGGGCTCCGATCGAGTCCGAAACTAGTCGGGCATTCCCGAATACACCCGTGAGTATAACCGGAATATATAGTAAATAATATGGATAACACTCACGAAAGTTATTATAGTAAAATACATACATACTTCCTGAAATATAAAACTGTAACTATATTCATATGAACACAAACCAAACCCGCGCCGCAACAATAACGTGTCAATAACAACCCGCCGAGCCAAACGTGTAAAAAACGAATCAAACACAATATATATAAAATAAACATAAAAATAAGAGAATCGCCGCACGAGCGCCGTATCCCGACAGTTTTATTGTAATGACGTTCTATCTCGCGTAAAAATATGAGTGGGTAGTACTTCGGTGCGTAAACAGAATAACGGTTTTATCGCCGGGCGATATTAGCCGGAACGGTCCGACGGCCGACTATCGCCAGTTTACCCTACGACCAATCGTAACTGCGCTAGTACCCTTGTAGGGTGACCATACTAGTTTTCTAGCAGGATGTTCCAAAACTTTTAAACATTGATTCAAGATTATTCTGGCGGTTATTAAGCAGTGCAAGTATGGAGACACTTTTAAATTTGTAAGGAGTGTCTTAACATAAATAAATAGTCTCTTAAAAGTCACATTATGCTACTGGGCTAGATAAGAACCTATTGCTATGTACTACTTATTTAATACCCTATCCAGAAACACGACAAACTTAAATAGACTGGGTAGTCTTAGGGAACCTAAACGTTTTGGGACCTTAATAACTCTGACACTTTCCTCTCATTGGTATTTGGTCCTTATTACCAAAAAAGGACCAGTAATTATCCTATAACAAGTAACCACATGGTCACCGTATTGTCACAACAAGCGCGGGTCATGTCCGAGCATGAGTACCGTAATCTTGGAGATTTATTTACGTATGGAGACATAGAATCGACGGCTGCACTGCGCATGCATGATCTATACCCAAGACCCAACGGTCAAATGTCTTTGTAACTTGTTAGATTTACACTAAAAAGTAGTCGGCCACTCATAGTTATAGGTACCTCCAGTTAGGCTGGTCCCAGGTAAAGCAGCTAAACTTAGACTAACTTTTCTCGAATTAAATTGTATTGGAACTATAATATTTATTTTAGTAACTAAAGCTTAGGCAGTTGCTTTAGATGAGATCTGTGTTTGACGTTCCAAAATATACGTATATACTGCACGATTCAAGATTGCTAGAATTGCGTTGGTTTGCTTCGTAGAATACTAAGCAAAACACTACAATCTGCGTGAATCTCTTATATATCTTATACTTAGATTTTGTCGTGTTAAACTGAGATGTTATTATTGTTTTTGGTATGTGTACTGCACATTATATTTCTGACATGTTAATTATAATACAAATGATTAGGGATATCCACATTGTCCACGGTATTGTTAAGCAAACAGTTGAGGGTGTTAGAAAACACTTTTTGTTACTACTTACAAAATCTAAGAACTTATGTCATTATTCTTTTCGTATGGTCGTTAAACAATATAGTGTGTCAGTGTTTAAACCGCCTGTAGGCTTCTGACATGGCTTTACACACCATTGGAAAATTTCTCGGTGTGCTGGTTTCCTCAAGACGTTTTTCCTTCACCGTTTTTAGCAACGTCATGTTATTAAACAACTGTTATTAATTGACTAGATTTTTATGGATTTCCCCTGTCATATTTTTTAAATTCTACATTGTTAATATTATATTGAATCATTGTCATGAAACAAAACAAAGTAAAACCAAAGGCATTTTATGTAGAACAACTTGTATTGTAGAAACGTTTTAATGGAAACATTCAAGAAATTAATCTGTCAAAGGGGACTGCATTCAAAAGTTACCAGGCTCGCAGAACACGAGAGAGAGTTCTGCTATTTTAGTAGAGCTTGTCTTTGTCGTGTATTTTGTTTCGTATAATATGTTTTAAACCACTATTCGTAACATACACAATATTATTATGCAAAGATTGCGGGTTCAAATAAAATTTAAATTCAGCCAAGTATCTCAATATGCAGTGAGTACCTTAATCATTTTGATCGGTAGAGCCATATGCTTTATAGCTAAAACAGGAATTGACACTATAACTATCAGTAAAAAGTGGAGTAAACAAAACCCTCCTGTCGCAGTCGAGTAAAAGGCAGGATGAAAAGTAGATGAAGTTTTCAATTATTATATCCAACTTATATACGTAAGTAAACTACAATAGTTTCGATGTACCATAAGTACAATGAAAATATAAAGGTATTGCAGTTTTGTTATATTATTGGTATAATGAAATTACAGCGTCTGTAATATTCAATTTTTTTTTCACTCAAGGGTTTTAGCGAAAAAACTATTTTAAAAAGTAAAATATGTGCATAAATAAACAAAACTATTTCATTTTCTAACGCAATTCAGACTCAGGATTCTTTGTGCTATCTTGGGTTCTAAGAATTCTTTCCATTTTACCAAGTGCACCTTAATATCGTTTTCTGTTGTCAAAGTCAAAAGATTTCTCTTTTTGTAAAAGGTACCTACGTACAAATGTTATTATAGTTTATTTTTAGGCACTTGATTTATTTGAAGCGTAGAATTATATTACTAAAGGTAATACAACAAATAAATAATATCAACCTTAGTCACATAGTGGAGGCATTCAGCCCTCATGATAAGAATAGGTACAGCCTTAGATTCGTAACCAAAGTGTACAAAAGTACCAAAACTAAGCTTGTAATCTGTATAGAGATCTCAATTATGCCACTCATTATAAGCTTCATCTAGGCCACGAGCCTTTACTTCTTTGTTTCGGCATGAGCCAATAGCCACATGGAATATATCATGTCGTGGTGTAGAGATTGGTCAGTGGATGGTAGCGAGGTTGATCATCGAGGGTGCGTCGGACGTACCTACTTAATTATCATCTCGTGGGAGTTCTTTGAGAATAAGGCGAGCCCGTACCATTCATTGGGTCCAAACTAATATCATAACCTCTTATATTTCTTATTCCCGTCATAAATAAAACTGTCTCCTTACCATGAGCTCTTAAAGCAGGACAGTTTAAGATATGGAAGGGAAACATCGCTACGTGCAGTATGATGCGGCGTCTCACTTTCACAACGATAACCGCCGTGCTATAAGAGATCATGGTAAGAGGGCTGTTATTTAAACACTCTCCAAGACGTAACTGATATCAAGCGACATTCCAATCTATTCACGTGCTACTGGGAAACATATTCCAAATCCCAATCATTGTCGGGCAATCGGGCAGACGAACCCAAAAACCATTACATTTTGAAGGCAGCAGGCAACGAAGCGACATAATTGACAAGGATAAATAAAACATTCTAGGGACAAAATTCACCGAATCATAAACTTCAAAAAGCCAAAAATTTATAAAGTGCACTAACGTTAATCCGTGTTGTTATTTTTCTATTATTATTGAATCAAGTTAAAGCTATATGCAGCATTAAGTACCACATCTATAGATTTAAAGAGCAGTTTAAAACTGTAGATTTAAAGTTCGTGGACCCCTGACTTAGCCGGTCAGGTTTGTGTATTCGTTCAATATTTCAGTGTAACTGTGAGCTGGCTTTAACTGAGCTTATATCAGAGCAGTAATTTCACTCTGAAAGTCTCTCAAAGTTTCGCCACTCGACTTAATGTTGGGATATGCAGACTAGCCAAATAGACTTATGAGCTTCGTGGCCATTAAAGTATGAGCACTTAACTTATCCTGTCCAGAGCTAGATGCACTGGCACTGCTGGAAATATTACCTTCATATTGAACGCTACTAGCGTCAGAATAAAATAACTTTCGTAGATTGTTGAGTGTTGATCATTATCATAATGTTATTAACAATGCTGCAAGTTATGGATTTTAAAAACAGAGATGGATAGAATATATTTTATATTCTGCTTAATTAAAGAGTTCGTTTTCGCGGATAATATAACAATATCTTAATTATGAAAACACGTAAAAGGGACTCACTTTTTTGGGACTTGGATTTGTCTAGGAAGAAAAATGGAGTCATTTTCACAGCCCGTTGCAGGTCACTGCTGGACATGGGCCTCTCTCCAGGTATGCTACAGACCCGGTCGGCGTTTTATCCATCCAGTTGCTGAAGTGATAGCAAAAACATCGGAAACAAGTTTTAGGCATAACATTGTTACTTATACCGTGATGACATCAATTTCACCCTAGAAACAAACTATAACACAAGTCATACGGAGTCGCGGGTGAACCTAGTACAGCTATAAGTCGTCAAAATATAGTCCGTTGTAACGCAGAACATCAAATATTACAGTGTAAAAGCCGAATTTACAGCTACTAAGCCAGGGCGGGCCGTGCCAATAAAATGTTCCATTGTTTACATAATATAATTTGTTACGATACCATCCCAGAGCCAGTCGCGTCTCATAGTGATAGATGCTGCTTAGGACCGCCCGTTGGAACAAAGATAGGATTTTTTATGTTATATAGACTCGCCCCTATTACATTGGGACCTAAAAAACATAACCGGCGAAATGTGGGTGTACTATGTGTTCACCTCTGCCTACCCCTTCAGAGAATACAGGCGTGATGTTATGTTATATTCTTCTTGTAATACCTAGACGGGAGAGCCGTGTACCCCCTTATATAAAAAATGCACAGGGTTGAAACGTTGATTAAATTATACCTGTCACTGTTGTTTGCCTGTCAATAAATAGAGATGTCAATAGACTTAAGAAGTGGTTAAGTTAAGAGAGGTTTTATCATTTATTTATTTATTTATATTTATATACACTTTATTGTACACCAATTTACAATGAGTAAAAGAACGCAGACTTAAAATTATGTACAAAGGGCGGTCTTATCGCACAAGGCGATTTCTTCCAGACAACCTTTGGATGGACAAAAAAACAATAGAAAAATTACGGTTTACGGGCAGTCACGGTGTACATATTGCAGACTAATCGCAGATATAGATTTTTAAATTTCAATAATAATACATACTTATATAAATACATACATAATACAAATGTAGTAAATGGGACAGGAATAAAAGTCAACAAGCTCTAAAAAAAGAGTTACAGCGATAGGTAAAACTCCTTTACAAGCTTTTTGAAAGCCTGCAACGATTGTGCACGTCTGATATTGAGCGGTAAAGCGTTCCACAAGCGTGCAGCTTGAACTGTAAAGGATCTATCAGTGAATTTTGTGGAATGCGGTGGGATTCTAAGATACAAATTTTCTGATGAACGTAATGATCTAGAATGTGTGTCGCAGAGAAACGAAAAGCGTTCTTTAAGGTAGAAAGGGGCAGAGGGATTAAAAAGTACGTTGTAAAGAAGTGAAAGAATATGGGTATTCCGGCGAAGGCGGATAGGCAGCCATTTGAGCTTTGTGCGAAATTCTGAAATGTGATCATATTTACGCAAGTTAAATATGAACCTAATACCAACATTTTGAAGTCGCTCAAGTTTATCGAGCTGCTCTTCTGTAAGGTCAGGATAGCAGGCATCGGCATAGTCGAGAATCGGAAGAAGAAGTGATTGTGCTAACGTAATCTTGGTGGATATGGGGAGGAAATTACGGAGCCGCCGCAGAGAACCCGCTGAAGCAAACATCTTACGACTGACCTCCTGCAGTTGAGTAGTCCAAGATAACGTTTTGTCAATGTATATTCCCAAGTTTTTGACTTTATCGCAAAAAGGAATTAAGTTGCCATCAAAATAAACTTGAGGAAGGATAGACCAGTCGACCCCAGAAATCATGCGCGAGCTGCCAATCACGGTTACCTGTGATTTGGTTGGGTTGACCTTAAGACCAAACTTTAAGCTCCATTCGCGTATCCAGACTAAGTCTCTATTTATGACGTCGATAGCTTCGGATAGTTTACCAGGAGGAGCCTGGCAATAAAATTGAAGATCATCTGCATAAAGGTGGTAGGAAGAAGTGAGACCATTTGAAATTGAGTTAATAAAAATAGCGAAAAGAAGTGGAGAAAGCACGCCACCCTGTGGTACGCCCGCACAAGTATTGCTCCAGGAGGAGAGGGTATCCCCGATGCAAATGCGCTGCCGACGGCCAAACAGGTAACTGTGAAACCAGTCAATCACTGATGGAGATATGTTACAGGAGCACAGTATGCCAAGCAATATATCGAAATCCACGGCATTAAAAGCATTGCTGAAGTCTAAGAGTGCAAGTACCGTGAGGTTTCCGATTTCCATGCCCGACCTGATATCATCCGTAATATGAACAAGGGCAGTAGTCATCGTCTAAATAAGTAACAGGGTTAATGTGGTGTACATTATAGTTATAAACGTTTCTACTGGATGTTGTGAATTAGGTACCTAATTAAGATTGCAATATTTCTGGGTTAGAAGATTCAAATTACTCCGGATCTGGCTGAGTACAAAACAGATGTCTGAGAAATCTCGACGACCAGTCTGGTTAGACTTTAAGTTGGGTGTCCGAACTGATTGGTAGATATTTCTCCCGACTTTAGCCGTTAGTGCTTGAGATATTTAAAATTGGTAAACACACATGATAAAGTAGAATGATTTTGTATAGGAAAACGCTTTTTCAAGAAAAAAAAATGTTAGCAGGTGGGCAATCGATGGGCGAACCATTTTAACGGGCTCTCGTTTAAGTGAGTATACACAACACTAGATTGGACGTGTTTGGGACGGAGTAATATAGTGGCGTAACGGCCCGATTAATGTCCCTCCCCGATGGCCTGTCCCATTGAATCCTGTGCATATAAATATTTACTTACAATATACTGGGTGATTTTGCACCCTTATTATTTGTAAGTGGCTCCTGCCTGCAGTATCGCTCGTATCTTAAAGGATGTATAATGGTAAAATAAATTTATCCTCCATCTTATATACCTATTGGTGGGCTGATTTTCCAAAGAAAAAGGTCCAAGAAAGACCAGCCGCACGACTAATGGTGTAACGTACTCTTGAAGAGAATGCCAACTACCTTTATCAGTGCTGCTACAAAAAACTGACGGGACGTTTTTATTAGTCCGACCTAAGTTTTGAACCCGGGCCCTCACGGTCCGCAACCACCCAAATAAAGACCTCCAATGGCCACTCAAAAAAAAGAAAAGAAATTAAAAAATAGAAATAACAGCATCGTAATTGTGTTAGACTACTGTAGGTCTACTTAACATATACATACCTGGTATTTATAATAAGGGTCAGCTATAATAAATACAAGAGCCGGGAATTACCTTTGACGCACCACTCAGCCCCTAATTACGTTGAAAACTCTAACTACCATAATTAATTATAAGTACTATAGTTAGCCAAATTAGTTTCCTTCTAGTTCGCCTTGTATAAAATTTCTAAACTACCCTTTAAGACTTAGGTTGACGGCACACTGGGAAGCCATAACGGTGCGATTGAATGCGAACTTCTTTACCGTCAATTTATCGACCACGAGAATGGATGGACTTATTATTATTAAACTGTCTAACAAAGGGGCATAGTATTCAGTAGCATTCCTTAAAAAGTGGTGCGTAAACAAAGGACATATACAACGTGACTTAATAATTCGATTGGTAATCAAAATCAATTGACGACTTGATTGGCGCGGTAGCTAATCAGTTGGACAGCTATACTAAGGGTTGCGGATTCGATTCCCGCATGGAACACAAAATTGTGTGATCCGCAGATGTTTCGTTCCGGGTATTTAATAATTTGCGTAATAATAATAGACGTATTTATAGTTTGCTTTTGCTTAATAAAAAATAATATTTGATCGCAATGGAACAACACCTTTGAAGTCACTAGTTTACGGCTAGAGTCCGTACATAAAAACATGCTAGATGAACAAATTAATGTAGTTACGTAGTTACCGTTTGGCGTCGTATCGCTCTGTAAGTGTAGCTAATACCTAAACGTTCGACCTTTAAATATCAAACTAGTGTTTGTGAAAGTTACATTTTAATTATTTTGGTAAACGATTTTGCTGTATAATGGTAGTTCTGAGTAGCAGAACAGAGTCTGGACTTGAGCCCGGTGAGTATCAATAGGCACGCCCGGGCAATAGGCTATAGGACCTATTACCCAACTGAGTGACAATTGGGAAAGCTGCAGCAGGTAAACAGAGACCTAGCTTTTCGGGGAATATAGGGGTGATGTTATATTTGTTTAAATCTAAAACACCAGAAGGAGATAAATTCTTGATTTTATCATCAGCCGGAGACGTCCACTCTTGAACAAAGGCCTCCCCCATAATGCCGCAATGAACGACAGCTTGCCATTAGCATCCAACGGTCGTCACCAACTCCGACGATATCGTCGGTCCACCTGGTGGGAGGATTTAATCATCTGAAACTGCCCACCCAGAGTGAGGTAGCTTGGTGATCAATACTAGTTCCTGTTTTGAATGAAAAGGCCTTTGCACTGTTATAAAATCAAAGCCATTTACTAAAATATAGTAGTAAATGGCTCTTTGTAATAAGAATTACAAAGATGTTAGTTTATTTATTTTTAAGAGATAATTTCTGGATCGTGGGCTGAATCTACTTATTTTTTTTTGTGATATCTATATGATAGCTTGAACCCCAGGGAGGGTCATAGACCCACTTCAAATTCAGGAAAGCCGCATGAAAACTTCAGACTATGACGAAATAGTACGCGGAAGTTAGTTATTGATATAAGTGAAGGTTATAACTTCGCAAACTACTGTGTTTGTTGTTGAATGGCCTGTTTACCGCAAACTTTGGTTAATTTATCTAGAGTCTCTGAAGTGGGCGAGTCAATTAATCGAGGCAGTATTGTGAGGCACGAACCCGGTTCTGTGGTACAGTAACGATTTCTATCGACAAAAGGTTAAAGTTTTATCGATGTTGCCCGCTAGTCTCGATTATAATATAGTATGTAGATTCGATTCTATAGTAGATGTAGCCCTTTTTGTCATCCGTATTTTACCTTAATTACTGAGTTATTTAAACTATTATTATCTTATGTAGGTATTTTAGAAATATGCAACACAAAACACAAGATGCAGAATGCTATTTTAGGTACTAGGTAAACCCTCATCCGGTTTCCAAATGCTTTGCTGTGCCCAACGCTATCCATATTTGGTCCACCTTTAAAATGTAAATTACAGAACTTAACAAAATGTTGAGTACCCAGGCACAGATAGGACAGGACTCATCACAATGTCTTCCTCTCACCCTGCAAATCTCGCGTACAGCCAACAAGACCTCCACACCAATCAGAACCTGACCCTCAAAGAATAAACAGTACGAAACTAGCTAAAACAAGTTAGTATTTGAGTTGAGTTTGTTAGCTTGTAAAATATAAATAAGCGGCGAACACGGCCCGGGATCTTGGGAGCCATAAATTTGAGCCAAATTATAATTTACGCGCACAACTTATGTACTGTTAGTCGCAGTTCATAACTAAGTTGTTTAAAAAAGATGGCAAGCAATCTGTGGGCCACGAGGGTAGAGGTCAGGGTCAAGGGGGAGAACAGTTAAGTGGCATTTTGCATTGCATTAGATTAGGAACACATCAGGGATTTCTTTTGAATGGTGCCTTGAAACTTTTTTAACATCCTCCGTTACGCATACCATACTGCAAAATTTTATTAGGAAAATATGATTTGTTAATGTGTTAATTTATAATTTGACTTCTAACGGTTTTTTCAGGACGTTATATTTAGGATTCTACATCACTCTGAAATCGACTGATAGGGAAACTCTAACCTGAGATGTGACCGCTAGTCTAACCCTGTTAATCACAATCCCCCTTACTATAAATTGACTCTGTTGCACAATCGGTTAAATTATACTTGTTACTATAGTTTCCATGTCAAAAAATTGAGATGTCAATAGACTAAAGAAAAGTAAAAACACATTTTAGCATGACAAATAAGAGGGACAGTTAACCGCTGTATCTTGCTTAAAAACAAACAATTTAATTAAATGACAATGTTTTATAGATCGTTGTGCTAACACAATTCAGTACGTAATGCTAAGCACTAGGTTATTAATTACCCAATTAATATCGGGTGTCGCAGCTGTTCCATCAAGGCTGCATGCTGCTTTACGACGCCATGAATGCATCAACATTTTACACCTCGACCAGAGAACCTTCTCTATAGCTGTCGTAGGAAAACTATACCTACTATATAAGAAATTTTTAGAGTATGCTATTCAATAGCTTCTCCCATGTCCCACTTTAGAAAGCCCGTCTAAAGGCCAAAATAATTGTATGAATAAATCCCGCTTTAAGGAAGATTTATTATTTAAATACAGTCCTTTTGATCACCATATGATATGATCATACAATCATTTTTTTTTTTTTTTTTTAAAAAAAAACGTCGCCCCACATTAGGAATTTCTCCTGTATCGTGGGTGCGTTTCACAAACATGAAATATCACAAACACAAACACCCAGACTCGGGACAAACATCTGTGGTACGCACAAAGTTTTGCCCCGTGCGGGAATCGAACCCGCAACCCTTAGCGCAGCAGTCCAATCGCTTAACCACTGCGCTAATCAGGTCGTCGATATAATGTCAGTCATTGATATAATGCAAAAAGATTCGCAAGACAAAGACCGCAAGCCAGTTTTAAAATCGATGATTTTAGGTACATTATTATGTATTTATCTGATTCCATCTATTGTACCTTTGCAATGGCATAAAAGAATATCCTAGTTTGAACGAGGCAAGAAAAAGTATCTATGTTCGAAGTTTTATGGGGCCCCCCTTAGGAAGCTCTTACTGAAATATATGCAGTACTTATGATTTTAGTGCCGGGACCTCGCAGATGAAACAGCACTAATTTTGATGTACGTTGGACTAGGGAAACATAAAACAAGGAAGTCCTTTTAATAGCCTTATTTACTTTACTAGCTCCTGCGTTGAATACGCCCGCGAGTCTTACAGGTTGTAACATGGAGAGTAAAAGTATTTAAGAGATATTTTCACACTTGTTAGGTTAGCAGCCTTGGGAGTACCAGTAGACATATTAGGTGATTTTACATATTGATTATTAAATCACTAAACGCTACTGGTACTACTTATCTATTTAAACATAAGTTAACTGGAAGTTAGAACTAAGTATAACTTTGAATTTTCTAATGGAAAAACCTAATAACTTTTACCCAGGAATCGAACCCAGAATCTCACACTCAGCAGACATTTAAATTTAGTTTACTTAGTCTTCGAAAAGGCCTGGACGAGGACTCATATGACCCAACAGTGGATGGTACCGGCTAGATTGATATGATGATAAATTTATTAAACTCTCTCATTATAAAACCAACGACATTAATTTATAATACTGTTCAGAAAACCGAAATATTATCAAGCAACGTATAAGAGGCCATATTGAAATGAGTTTATTTACAAACAAACGTGATTGAATTAAAATTGGCTTCATTAACATATTATAATAAAGTGGCGGAGATAATTATGAGTGGAAGTTTCGTTTGCAACTGCCACGTTAGTTCCCAAGCCTGTGTATTTATTTTGGTGATTTAATATTTCTGACTCATTTTAAAATGTAAATGAAATCAAACTTTATTTGCATACTTTTGCGTTCCTTAGCAACCGACTGTAAAAAGAGAGGTTATGTATTTAAAGCACATCTATATTTACGAAGTAGTCTATACTAATATTACAAAGTGCTACTTCTTCTTAGCGAGTCAATGGCAAAATTAAATATTAGCGGTCTAAAATTCCGCTGCGTACGGCGTTGTCAGCAGCTAGCATTAGATCCTCAGGGGTGCAAGTCACAGGGCTCGCGGGACAGTATAAAAGGTGGGCCGTTCTCTGTGGGGGCATGTCGGTACTTAAATTTTGTTTGTTTGTATCCCCACATACAAACAAACAAAATTGGAATTCGAAACTCTATCCGATTTTCGAAATTCTTTCACCAATATTTACAATAGAACTTTAGGGTGAAGATAGGCTCAGTAGAGACATGATTTTTCTTCCAAGCAAAGTCGCAGGCAAACGGAAGTATTTCTATAATATTTATTTCTCAACATCGCTATCCTTATTTCAGGTAATAAACATATAAGAGCTATAATTTAAATAACAGACTAGAAATCACTTAAATCACACAAATATTTATCCTGGGCGAACCAATCACAGTCAATTACTTGGCCCCTAAGCCAATCAGCTCGTCACGCCTGACAGCCATTAATGAGAGCCTCTTCTTTCCAACTGCAATGTACAAACGACTCTACTAAAGAGCAGAATAAGGTTTATTATCATATAAACAACGTCAAGTCTAACAACAAAAGCTAAGACAAGTGGATAATGTTTTGTGCAAAAGTAAAAGCAATTACTGATAGATTTATGTGTGATGTGTAAAGAGCATTGCTTTACTTATTATCACAAGGTCAAGGGTCATTTATAATTGGTTTTTAAAAACAACAAAGAGCTGGATCTTGAATGGCTCAAAATCCCGATCTAAGGATACAATGCTTGACTTCACGCGCAGTCCGATGAAGGTCATAAAATAAACCTTTTTCATTTTGGTTTAGATCAAAACTGGTGGGTATTATGTGTATTATTTTGTTACCACTAGTACTTAGATGATGTTGGCAACCTACAGTAAAAACATGAAAACATATATTATATCCCAAATGAACGCAATTATGTTTATTTTTTCTGTTCGTACGTACCTATGCCACAGCCTTTTTTACGCGGGCACTAAAATCGCAGTCCATACTGTTTATACACAAACACCCCGTCCTAGTTCACCTGCGAATTGCCTTAAGAACATCGTAAAAACTTTTTCAGAGCCCCATAAAGGGCATTATTCGCCTCATTCCACACGAAAATATTAAAGGCGCGTTTTTATTTAGACGATTTGCGTTCAAGCGAGCCTTAAATATAACTCAAACGCCAAACTAAGTCAAATCGTAAAACAACTTTTTGGGTCGCGACTCACAGTTCGATGGTCAATATGTAGGACACTCACCTTACTTACTGCCCATTACTGTTTCACATACATTGAAGCATATGTGGGTCTTATAATTTAGTTGCGTTAAATCACACAGCGATGGACGTCGAATTTACCAAAGTAGCCGCAGAGTAATAGGGTGAAAGTTCCACTGACACTCAGCAGAAGACGGGTGTTAAATTATTCATAGACACATGTATCTCGCTTAACGCATCATTTTTCCTTCACGTCGTTACTGTAGGTACGAGCGTGTTTTACGCGAAGCACGTAATCTTAAGCTGGGATGTACGATAATGTATGACTGTCAGCCACGCACATGTTCCCAGCCGGAGTTATCTGATGTTTTATTTAAATACCTTTACTTAGAGGAAATTATGGTGGCTACGAGACGCGAACCGCGGTTGGTGTTATTATTATCAATTAACAGCAGAAGTTTGTTTTATAACGAGTGTAGTCAACGTCTTTGAGGCAATCATCGCTTGCGTACTCTGTATAATATATGGTACTTTAGGCAAGGTAGGTATATTAGGTTACTTTAAAACTGTAAAATGTATATATTGGCCACATTCGTTTGGCTTGTTACCTGATTAGACTTCTGTAGTAGTGTCCCGGTTATGATTTACTAACAATACAATCACTACGAGCGTTATTATATTATAATACTAGCTGCGCCCCGCGGTGTTACCCGCTACAGCTTATGTGTTACTCCAGGGTGTCAGGTACCTCCATATGAAATTTCATCAAAATCGGTTTAGCCATTTGAGCGTGAAGACGTAACAAACACACCCACAAACTTTCGCCTTTATAATATACTAGCTGCGTCCCGCGGTGTTACTCGCTACATTTTTTCGTGATAAAAAGTAGCCTATATGTTAATCCAGGGTATAACCTATCTACATACCAAATTTCAACCAAATCGGACCAGCCGTTTATGCGTGAAAGAGTAACAAACATCCACACATCCATACTCACAAACTTTCACATTTATAATATTAGTAGGAAGTAGGATTAGTAGGAAGTAGGATTAGTAGGAAGTAGGATTAGTAGGAAGTAGGATTAGTAGGAAGTAGGATTAGTAGGAAGTGTGACTAAACAAAGGATAAAAAGCCAGTCAAAATGATATAGTATACAACGCTGAAAACATATGATAACGTTTTTAATAATACTATTTACTAAGAAAGCTCTGTAAGGTTTCCAACCAACAAGAAAAGCTCTTTAAAATTAGGAGGGTGGTAAATCTTGCGTGCTCGGTGGTAGGTAGTCGCGATCGTTCGTAAACATGTCGACCGCTCGAATAAAGTTTACTTAACAAAGTCGATCGGCCCGGACTATTGACAGCTGAGAGCTTACATTACGATACACATTGGCAGAGTTAAATAAAATGTTTGCTATAAGATGGCTATGTACTCACTCAGTCTTAGCAGTGGCTAACTAGTTGGACTATAGTGCTATAAATTGCAATTATCTTAGAACGGAACAAAATGTTTGTGTGGTCCGCTCTTTTGTATACAGAAAAAATCCTGGTGGGGCAAAGCTGTTACCATTAAAAAATTACTTAGGTTTATTGATAGTAGACTCGTCAAATGAGGACAACTCTCAAAATGAGGATTTGATTCCTAATGAAGCAGAACACTCTACCTTGCTTGTGGGGGTACCTATCAAATATTGTTAACCGTCATTTAAACATCATCCTCTCTTTTAATGTCATCCTAGTACGTTGATGCTAATCTTAAATCTAAATTGATAAAATACGTCACCCAGACGTAAATACTAAAAGGTAATTTAAAATTCGATGGCTGTGAGAGACACGGTAGCTTAGTTGGTTAGAGCTGCGCCAGAGTTAGCCGAAGGTCGCGAGTTCAAGTCCCGCCCGTGTCCATTATTTTTCACATATCTTTCAATTTGAATTCTCCTCTCTCTTGCATGCAGCGTTTCATCCGTTCCTATCACCACGTTTCAAGCCATCATTGTTCGGTTCGCACACAGAGCCTCTGTAAACGTCAAGAATTAACAAGGGCGTTGTAATCCAAATTCCAAGCGGCCATGTTACCGCGTCACCGTACCGAACTCTATTAGAAGCTTCTAATTTAATATGTTCGTTAGCGGCTAGTGTTGTTGTGGGAATCATGTCTAGTGTACACCTATGTATTTTTTGTAAATACTAGATACTTAAAACATGAATTACCTGTAAGCTGTAGAATGCAGCCCCCAATTTTACGTTTTGCCAAAAACTTGGCAGACACTTGAGACACTACCCGTTATTTAGGAGTAATCCAAAGATGGTGAATTAGTATCCGTGCCTGATTAATAGCAATAGCTCCTGTGTCACTAGTGTGATAGACAGAATAAATCCTACAGAGCACTATTATGTCCTACAGACCATCGAAAGGGTAGGTTTGGTACAGGGAATAGGCAGGGGACTGTAGACCCTGTAAGCAAACTATCATTCTATCAAAATGTTGTATTGCAACACCATCCCACAGCGTAAGGAAACCGACACACCCAAGAGATTTTTCAAAGGTGTGTGAAGCGATGTCAGAGGCCTACAGGCGGTTTAAACTCTAACACCAGGTTGTTCATCAACCATACGATAAGAAGAAGATATGACAACACTTCCTGGAAAAACATACAGCTACTTGATCCTACATTGATGTGGTTATTGAACAGTACTCTATTAATTGTGTTGAAGGCAGTGTTAATAACAGTATTATTTGACGTTACTACTGGAAATTCCTCACGCTACACATTATGCCGCAGAAATGTGACCCGACACTGATGTTTGAGTGTAGTAGGCAAGGTTCGAGAGTTGAAACCACAATTCACGATAATTTGGTAACAGAAGACAAATGATACATGTAAATACTGGAGATAATATTAATATATATTTGTTTGCATTGCCTATACATGACAGTAGCAAAATTAATCGTATGAGACTTGGAAAAATAATCATAAAAATTAAGACTTCCATTTTAAATATATACCAATATACAATTTTAAATATAGTTCTTATATACTACACTACACGATTCACACTCAAAATTCTCCATCAAACTAAAATCTACAACAAAACCACAATTATAAGCACCCAACATAAGATCAGAGCTTCTCAAAAATTAGTCACAAATTCCAATTCCTCACTTATTCAACGTCCTCAATAGAATCTATTCGAAGGACGGGTTATTGAGTGGGGTCAGCAGGGAGCGAGCGTCATCACACTCCCCTGCATACCCAATGAACCAGCGACACTGATTGATTGGGGATACTACATACCCTGCCCACTGGCACTACTTAGAGAACACCGAGATTTAACCTTAGTGTAACCATGTAACATTGTAACCATGTAACCTTATAAGGTCGAAGTGAGAGCAATTATAAATGGAATTAGCGTAGTCTAATATAACATGGAATAAAAAATATTTGGCAAATTGTGCTTTAAAAATGGCAGTAGACTCGTCTCGCAAATAAATAAGTAATATTACGTGGATTTTATTTTACACTATATTTATTTATTTATCAACCACTTACATCTATCATCACAGGTAATATAACCTAATACAATACATAGTGTAATTACTTAAATATAATATATAAAACAAACATAACAATCAACAAGTATTACCTACTAACTATCAGTAATTATGCAATATGCGGCCAGTGAGAATTCATTCAAAGTACAGTTTTTTGTATATATATTTATTTAATACTTAAGTACAGTTGTGTACAAGGCAGACTTAATGCCTTAAGCATTTTGTACCAATCGTATATCTGGATAACCCTTCAAAATATAAACGTGATGTTGATACAAATATTAAAACAATTATCTAGTCTTTCAATTTGGGCATGCTTTTCTATCTCTACATATAATCATTCACTTTAGTGATCACACCGAAGTTTCTTAGCTCCATTATAAGCAATAGCTCATCGCAGTAGTTTAAGAGGTCAGGTTGGAGCTCCGAGCCTAACTAACGAGGTTCTAACTTATTAACTACGTCGACTGAATACCAATAACACACTATTATAAGCACTAGTTTAACAAACAAAACTAAAAGTCATTTTCTATTATTATTTTTATAGGTAGCAAAGTTATTGGGGCAAGGGATGAAGATAGAATACTTAACAAGCCAGTACATACCAAAACTGACCAGTATCGTATAAATCATGGGCGGCTCGAAGCTCATCAGCTAGGCCTGGGTAGTTGGTACAACGCAGGCATTAATCAGCGCGACCACCACTAGATTGAGCTAATTTTAAATGCATACACCCTGCCTCTTGGCTTGTTCTCTGGGCTCTGTCACACCGATGCGTGTTATCACGAAATGGGTTGAATAATGGACTTACAACGTGAATATATTATTACTAGCTGTTGCCCGCGACTTCGTCCGCGTGAATTTCAGGTAAAAACACCAGTAGACTATAATCAGATTTTGTAAGTAAGTGGAAAACACTACAAATTACTTACCGAATGGAATACACATAGTATTTTAATGATAAAGGTATATTTCAAATTAAGATGGGGCTAGTTTACTTTTTATACCGATTTTGTATGATCGGTAAATATTGAGTGACTAACAGGAAAGTTATTGACACGATTTGTTGGCTTATAAGGAATTTCAATTTTAAATGTATCTTTATTTTACTGTATCTATGTACTACATTGACAGCATGCATTTCTCTGAACTACGGTTGTAGTTTTGTGTGTGTGGACTGGTAACTCAGAAGCGACCGTCATACAGTAATCCGTGTAAAAATCAGCTGGTTTCTAGGCCTTAATTAAGTCTACCTCTGCGTGTGCTAATGGTGATAGTTTGTATGCCAAAATGCGCCAAGCGCTTGTATTGAAATTAATTGTAGCCGAAATTTAAACGAACTGCTCATGTCCGTCACCCATAGGTTGGGCCTGTGGGCGACGAACTTGGGCAGTTCGATGCTCAAACAGAAAAGGCGGTTTTAAGGGACATAAGGCACGTAGGCCGTACCTACGTGGTGAGCGCGACCAATCGCGAAGAGGCGAGTCAGAATTTGTTTAAAGAGATGGTGTAGCATACGCGGATCGCGAGTCCCTCAACCTAAGGTTGTTAGGCGGATACCCTGAGGTTTTAGTTAGTATAAGAGACCGGCATAACCCTCCGTCCGCTCATGGTGGAGGAAGTCCATGAGGATTTCCCCAGCAACAAAAATACTTTGATAATTGTGTGGAACTTAGAATTTGACTGCCTTATTGGTCTAGTGTTCGTAAAATGCGACTGCTGAGCGGGAGTTCCGTGTGTTTGTTTACCAGATCGGAAAGAGTGATTGGTTTTTCCACTAATTCTCGGTGGCAGTACCGACTTTAAATTTGTGCCCGGCTAATGAAAATTTATGTCTATGATGATTATCTACAAAAGGATAACTTTGAGGTGGATCACAGACCTTTAACTTGACGATGGTTGCCTACAGTCCACTTTCTGCTAGATGAAACGAAAGAGAGTTAAAACATATAAACCAATAAAATTAAAAATATTATGTTGTTTGAATAAGCAAATATCTTGCCGAACGCGGGAATCACACTATTAAATCATATTATCTTTACCAACTTATCCAAGAACGTGAAATAATGAGCAGAATTCTATATACATACCCCGTCTAAATATTATAACTATTTATTGATATTTATGTATATCCAGTGTATAAAGTGAAATATATAATGAAAGTTTTTACAGAGCATTTAAGTCAGAAAATATTTCTCTAAAATCACCGACGAACAGGAATGTGCCGATCCATCACATGATTGTTGTTCCTGCTTAGTTCTGTCTAAAACTTTCACTATGTGGTATTGTACATTTTTACTATAATTATGACTACATTTCGGCAAATTTCTCTTAAAACTATTGCGTAACTCTCCAAGAACAGACGTTTTATTGCTTCGAATTGATGTGTATCTAGAGTATGGCGAGCGCTTATATTTTGTCATCTAAGGGAGAGAGAGGTAGTAATTCCGGAAGACAATTTTGCCACCGTTATTTGTTTCCTAACCTCTGCAAGAATGCCAGTGGTAATAAATGTTTTCCCTGTTCCACCAGGAGCATCCAAGAAAAACATTTTACCCTGGCCAAGCCCAACGCTTTCAAGGACAATATTGTAAATCTGTGCTTGCTCTGAGGTAAATTTAGTGACGTAGTCATTCACGATGGTGGTCATTGCGTCTTGGTCATAATTTGTTTCGGCGACGTACTTCCTGTTTCCACGTTCTTGATTATTTAATGGTTGCGGAGCCGGTAAACCGTATTCCAATAGTGGATTGCCCCCGATGGCAATGACTACGTCTTGATGAGAACTGAGACAGTGGTTCAAAATGCGTTCATCAGTTTCTCCGATGTCTCCTTCAATAGTATGTCTTAAAGCCCATGAAATATCCTCAGAGAGATGACGCCAATATTTTTCCCGCAACAAAACCGGGTTTGCAATACCGCAGAATACCAACATGACGGCAAACAAATGTCATAGGCGACTTGGGCTATCACTAACGCTAGCCTCCAGGAGAGTGTTGTCCCAGTGTTGGTCACCGTCAAGAAGATTTCGTGCTACGCAGGCTGCACGAAATGTCGGATACTCCATACCATCAACTGTCCTTAAGAATGCAAATGACGTTGGCCCCTATACGATGTGAAGCAATAGCCGCAAATAATAGCACTCGGCATTATTTGTATGCACAGTGTAAATCCTTCCCAATGCAGTGTCCATAAAGATTCCCGGAAACCCTTCGACAATACGACCACGTCGATGTCGATTAAATACACCTCTTTGCTTGTAGTATGTATAGTACGACGGCACCTCATCATACGTAAGTGACTTTGCAAAAAAATCAACTTCACAGAGACGTAAAAATGCCAAGAGTCGTCTGTTGGAATCGTAGATAATACCTGACGTCACCCTTAAGACGTAAATACTAAAAGGGAACTTGAAATTTGATGGATGCGAGCAGTGACACGGTGGCTCAGTTGGCAGAGCGGCACCATGGTATGGCGACTGTCGCGGGTTCGAGTCCCGCTCGTGTCCATCATTTTTCAAGTTTCACTTAATCAATTTAAAATTTAAGCCTAGCATGGCAACATGCATAAAAAATACCAAAAGTCATTTAATTTGGGTTGGTATTATCGGTTTAGTGGTTTGTAGCTGTAAAGGTACAACACTGAATTGGTAATCGTAGATTCCAACAGATAATACCTAACGTCACCCTCAAGACGTAAATACTAAAAGGGACCTTGAAATTTGATGGATGCGAGCAGTGACACGGTGGCTCAGTTGGCAGAGCGGCGCCACGGTACGGCGACTGTCGCGGGTTTGAGTCCCGCTGGTGTCCATCATTTTTCAAGTTTCCCTTAATCAATTTAAAAATGCCAAGAGTGTTGTTTGGCGGGGATTTTCCAATCGCTCTAATACATTGGCGGGGTCGAAAAAAAATGCGCTGGCCATTCTAAAAATGGACGTCCATGAATTCATGACCTCTGGATGCCGATCTTGTATAGAGAACGCCAGCATTCGCCATACTGCTTCTGAAGTACTAATGTAGCGACCAGACTGGTACTTGGTCACTTCATCCCGATCAGTTCTTTGCAAAGCGAACGTTGCCTGGTCACTACCCTTGTTTACGCAAATGTATTTAATTGACTCGACGCTGGAACACGATTCAACATTGATGTGTGTTCCAAACGTCCTAGAAAGTACAGGTGGTTTTTACGTTAATCTAACACATACATACAGACAAACAGACAAAATTTCTAAAAATTATATTTTTGGCTTCAGAAGCGTTCAGACATCCCATTGCACTTATTTTTTTTTCAAATATCTTCAATGTACAGTTTTGACTTCGTTACGATTTTATTATATGTATAGATTATAGATGGTGTTTTTTCTGTCATCAGCTTTAAAAATTTCATCTTTTCAGCCCGGTATCACCCACTGGTATAGAGCTCTTCTTTTGATTGAACGAAGAGGCGTTTTTTAACTCATTGATTTAAATAAATAAATAGTTTAGGGTTAACCAGCTCATCACTCGATTTCCATAGTCCCAATTTTTAGGAGACATTACAATTAATCCGGCACAAACCTAAACCCTTGGTTTTGTAATTCCAACAATAATAGCATATCCAATACTATCAGACAGTCCTGAAATAAAATCAAAGACCCAGTTTCAAATTGTATTCTCGTACTAGTTTTTCAATTTATTCAGACTGCCTTGTGTGTGTATACTTATTCATAAGTGGAAATGAATCACAAGGTTCTTTTATTGAAGTTTTAATTAATAATTACTGGTGGTGGTGCTGTTCCGACGACACACAGACGTAAATACACACACATACATAACTATTGACGTAATTTATGAATAATAATTATGTTACTAGTTAGTTCTAAGAACAATTAACTGAAACAAGTGTTCAGAATGTATGTAGTAGTTGTGTATGTGGACTGATAATAAGATTTAATCTATTATAATCATGCAACGCGATAGTTTTAAAGTTAGTATAGCTATCATTGCAAGTTAAATAAAAGCTGATTAATAGAGGACACGCCAAATCACTTCAGATTTCAAAATAATATACACTGTCAACGTATACGAAATTTCGTACTAGGTTATGCGTAATAATTATAACCAAGAATATAGGTAAGGTAAGAGGGACCGTGAGTTTGATGTTCATTATATTACCATTATAATGTAGATAACAGCACACACGGCACACACAGTCTCCGCACGTGATCATAAGTGGGTGTGATTAGGCAGTGCTAATTGGAATACATTACAGCCCGTCAGAGCGTGTTTAGGCATGCACGTGTTAATTGCAGCGTGCATGTTCTTTACAAGTAAAGTTCGGTTCTAACTAAATTATAATGGATGTCTTATTTACTACATAATTTGATCGGTCATTTACATACCTAATGCCACGGAATAGGTAATTCGGTTTGGAATTTCCACACATTATAACCGAGTTAGGTAGTTATGGGAAGCATTGCACACCATGGCAGTTCGTTGTGTATAAAAAGGTTTAGTATTATAAAATAAAACCTACTTTTTAACCCTTTAGAGTGCTAAACCAAAGTTCACAAACTTCAAACCCATGCACCAATGTATTTTCGAATTCATGTGCGTATTATAAATTAGTTACCAGTTTCTAAAAACCGGTGAAGGAAAACATTCTGAGGAAACCGGCACACCTGAGCGATTTTTCAACGGTGTGTAAATGTAAGTCGGCGGCCTACAGGCGGATTAAACTCTGACACCAGGTTGTTGTTCAACCATACGATAAGAAGAAGACCCTTTAGAATCTATATACTTACCATAATAATCTAACCTACTACACAAATATAATTTTATTTAAATGTGTCAATTGTATTGCACGTATTGGATTTAATTACAGAGGTTTACAATAACCTTTTGCAGTACTATTCACGAGAGAGGCAGGCTTCGTGTGATCTATTCAGCGGAGACCGCAGCCGAGCCCGGAGCCCCGCATAGCTCCACACTCCACACTCACTTCCGCATTCCGTTCAATTGACGGCGACAAGATTAATTCGCGGCCATTTTGCGCGCGCTTTTATTACACCACGGTGTGACGGGCGGCCTGACGTACGGCGACTTGCTTTCGAGATAGATTACTTCATTCATTACGTCACGTGACGTCACTGAGGCCGGCAACTAATAACGTACATAACAGCCACGAGATTATATTTGGGTTAGACAAACTAATCGTGCTTGTATCCAGAACCATGAAGCAATTCTGCTGAACTCTGTTTAGTATCGGCCTGAAATGATGTTCAATTATTTGTTTATGAATCTACCAACGGTTTCAATTTCCAGTATTAATCAGGATTACATGCGTGTTGCATTTCATACAGCTATTGCTCAAATAGTCCGTCAATTTACTGCACCTTAATAGCCAAATTAATCAACTTGATTGAAAATACTTAGCTCTACACTAACTGTGATCATTGGTCCTATAAATTTTAAACCACACGAAAATACATTCTAGAAAATTGAAGATATGTTTTCTCCAAAAAGATTAAACCGCTAACACTATTTTTTATCCTTATATGAACAGAAAAATAAAACGTCATATTGGTAGGCACCCACTTGCCTGAATTGGATTCACTATTTCATTACCATTATTACAAAACAAAATGACAAAATTGGTAAAACAAAAACACAGAAAAACCGGCAGTCTGGTGCTCTTAAATCAATTTCGCTAACATCGACCACAGCCACAAAAAGCGTCACATATTAGCCCTCAACTTCAAAATCATTAATTTAAACTTCAGATTGGATATTAATAGAAGTTTCCCTCACGAGTTGAGCCAAACTTGGCAATGACTTCGCAGTTCTGAAGGTCGGCTATGAGGATCAGTTTATGTTGAGTAGATCAGCTGACTTGTGAAGTGGAGTAGTTGCTTGGTTGATAGACCATTAGTTTAAGGTCATAGGTTCTTCTCCTTATCGTATGGTTGTAAACAACCTGGTGTCATTTACAAACCGCCTGTAGGTCTATGACATAGCTTTACACACCGTTGAAAAATCTTTTAAGTATGTGGGTTTCCTCACGTTGTTTTCTTTAACCGTTTCAGCAACTGATAACTAATGTATAGTACGCCCATAAATTCGAAAAGAGATGAGTGCGTGCCGGGGTTTGAATTTATGACCTATACTTTCTAGTCCTCTCTACTTTGCAGTCCAACGGTCATACCACTCGACGGTCGTAGGTTGATGGAGAAGTAGGCTTAGTAATAGTAATAGGCGTGGAGAGAGGCGAAAAAAAAGAGAGGCCTATACCCAGCAGGGGGTGATAAGCATGACCAAATTTAGAGCAGAATTCAAGAGCAAAATCAACTTAATAAATCCTACAAGCCAAATGCCAAACAATTACCAAATTGTTGACTGTTCTTTTTCCAGACGGCCTCGGTACGTGACAACGAAGACGCACACAAAACACCACCAATGCTGCCCTTAATTTATTATTAAACCCCTCAAACTCCAACAATTATCATAACACCATCAATCTTCAGCCCAAAAGAGTCCAACTTACTAGCACACCCAAAAATGTTGTTCAAAAAGTAAATTGAAATCTGCCGAGCTCACCCAAACGCCTTCTTTCCGTCTCCATGCTAATTACATTTCTACTTAAAAACCCACCGATATAGGGGCGTAGTTAAATTCCTAAGCGCAGTCCAATATTATTTCCTGCTGGATAGAAGACAAAGCCTGGCCCTAATGAGTTTACTACGCTTACAAATCCTATTTGGGGGAGGGGGGAGCGGGCCAAATGGAAATTGTAAACGTTTGCAATGAAATTCTGATGAGTCGCGTTCAGATGGCGGGTCGCTTCGTTTTTTTCTCTCTCATTATGTTAATTGTTTGAGGGAAATACATCTGATTATTTTTGTTTTTTCACTGAACCGTGGAAAGGAGTGAGCTCTTTGAAGATGGAATTGTCTTTGTAGAGTTCGTTGATGCGGCGAAATGCTTTGAGGTTAATTTGGGTTAGTTGTGCCTTCATTTTTATTGTCATTTCGCGTGTTTGGTCCGTGAAATGGTGGAGCCATTAAGGCTTTAACATACATTATCTATATTAATGATGTTTGTTATAAAGTAGAACACATTTTAATGAAGCTTAAAATTTTACCATCGGGGTATTTATAATATAAAGTTACTTATGTTGGAGACTGGGGTTTATTTCACTGATAACTTAGGTGTCCTCCTCCTAGGTGACAATCTCCTTGTCATGCATTTACTTGTACCTTTATCAAGATCAGTAGGAAGCGTCAGTGGAGGTTGCTAACTAGAGCCATTATAAGGTCTGTTATGTACTACGGGGTCTGTATTATTTTTCCGCGAACCAAGTGTTATAAACATGATTACGTCACTAAACCCTATATACCACTGCAGACTGCTAGTAATAGGGTGTTACACTGTATCATCGGCCAATCGCCCCGATATAACAAAGTTCCCATCATCCCACATTACTCACTCGTTAATGACATAACTACAACTATGACGAGTCGGCTGCGTTGTATCGTTTCATTATATAATGAACGTATGATTGCAGCACACAACTCGCGCTCCACCAGATTACATTCTGGCGCACTCCAATCAATCTGCGCTTGCTGTGAGTAAAGACAGTTCTACACTGTGAGGGATACAGAGGAGATAATGAAGCTATAATATAACGCATACATGATGAATTTTGCTATAAGAAGTAGGCTGTGTGAGTATTGTCTCATATTCCTTAATTTTCCGAATGCAGACAGACAGACGATTCTCGGACTACCCAGCAGCACAATCTGTCAACAACAAACTATTATTGTGCCGATTCTTCTACCCAGCTATAGCACTAGGAAGCGGTGACGGGCAGGCCTACTTAGGGGCTGTCTTGATATAATTTAACTTTCATAAAGTACTTAAAATTAAGTCTCTTTACAATAAATGATTTATATCTTTTTCATACCAACTATGTATGTAACTCCTCTCCTATTATGTACGTAACAAATTATGAATTATGTGTTAGATAATTCATAATTACACCTACATTTCCTATCAAGATGTGTTTTGCTTGTCCTATTGGGGTAGGGACCGGAATTTCTAACGCGCGAACAAGACTACCCTTGTTCGTGCAGATAGATAGTGGCTATATTACCGGGAGCTCTAAAAAACCAACTCCGGAACCTCCCCATGTGATGTTGTTTGTTCTACCAACTCCTCAGATGGCAAAGCTTTACAAACGGACGATAAATTGCACTTATCACTAGCCACTCCGCTTTAAACATACGAGTCTATGTCCCAAGAACTTTTCCTGAACACAACTCCTATTAAGTTAGTATTAGATGTATATTTAAGTAAACATAACTAAACCACGAAAGTCAAATTTGTATGCTAGCACATTAGCATTGGAAGCTTTTCCGCTAAATATTTTCCATATCAGGCCGTTATTAGTCGCGTAGACGTAAATACACACAAATAATTTAATCAATTCCTTCCCTTCCGTTAGACATCTTAATAAAGTAGATTATTCGTAGGATAATTAATTTCCCTTCGATGAAGCTAAATTAATATCAGCACAAAAGATTAACTCGTTTGGCAATTTGATTCAAAGTAATTCGAATTTAAATCTAACGAATGTGGTAGTTGGCGCATGTTTGGTAAGGACCTGTTATTGTATGTTAAGGAAGATGGTTTTTATAATAAGCTAAAAAGATTTTCATTACCCAGTTAACTGTAACTCCTCGATAAACTTTTGTAGAAAAACCTATATAAGTAGGTTAAAAATAGTTCATACATGCTTCAAATTTTATAAAATTTCAGCATTTTAGCAAACAACATAGACATCGTACATAAATACAAATTAGTTTTAGTAAACTTAAGTATTTCTTCTACAAGATAGAACTATCCACAGTAAGCACATATATAGGTACACACACACAGCTGTACCTACCCATGAGTTATATATGGTGACACCTAGGTACCGTAGTAGTGCCTCGGTAACATACGTATCGCTCGCCCAATATTCGCTTGCAGTACAACACCGACCTTCCCCGCTAGCGCGCTTATTGACAAACTCTAGCCTCAATAGTGTTGTGTCTTACACAGCGCTATATATTTACTTTGTTACTCCATACACCCAAAAACCCAGTGTGACGAGATGAGAAAAATATTCTCAGAGGGGTCGCAGAGGCCACGGATTTCTGTACTACGATGCTTTGCAAACATTTGTTCTATATTGGCCAAAACCTCTTGTTTTTTTTTTGTGGTTAGTGGTATAATATCACGCCTGTATTCCTCAACGTTTTCCGGATAAGCAAACTTTCTGTACCTTTATATATTATGTGTACAGGAGCTCACCCAATGCTTTGTAAGGAGACATGCTCATTTCTAAGTAACAGACACTGTTCTGGACATTTCTAAATCCAAATGACCGCAGGCCATAGCTATTGAAAATTTCAATTTGCGTTTGAACTAGGAATCAAACATAAGATTCACATTCTACATTGCAAGTTTAACGCAATGGGCGATTGATGCAGTAAATACTATAGTATCTAATAGACTGCTACTTCGAAGAATTCAGCCTAAAGAGAATCGTGCAAATGCAATGTATTTAATTATTCCGAATTCCAATATCGTTGGCTGAATAATAATGTCGTTTACTTCATCATACAAATAAGCTATAGTCAGACTTCTCCAATATTCTTCATATTCATCTCAATACAAATAAATATAGCAATAAAGACGGGGTCATTCTCTAAGCACTAGATATATTATTCAGAGTATAATCAATTTGGTTTGGGAGCATTCATAATTTTTATCTGTGACCTTTGATTAGTTAGAGACATGGACACTTCACTCCCAGTGAATAATACTTGCTTTTTGGGTCGAGTAACCAAGTTCGATGATCCTATGGTTGATGAACAACCTGATGTCAGAGTTTAAACAGCTTGTTGGCCTCTGACATGGCTTTAAAAACTGGCCGTTGAAAAATATACCACAGCAGGGAGAGACCACTTCTCGTATAGAGAAGGATTGAGCATTGATCACCACGCTAGCTCACTGCGGGTTGGTGATCAGGTAATTAAATCCAGGTTTCCGCACAATGTTTTACGTCACCGGTAGTCAGTGTCAGTGTCTTAGAATTTCTAAAAAAGTGTTTATGACATTAAAAAAATTAAAAAAAAATTGATACATGCCTGGGTTTGAACACCAATAACATTTTACAAAAATACACCACAGAACATAGTAGGTACCTACAGTTTATCAAACATACAGAACCAAACAAAACCTTCAATAGCGACACACCGAAAATAATCTCCTATTGAGACCCAACGTATTGTGAAGGTAGCTTAATTAGCAGTATTATAAAATATCGACATGTGGGTATCGGTTGTAAAATTAATTATACCGCAGGCACCGGCAGAAGAGCAAACATTGCATAAACACATCCAAATGGAAACTCCCATCTGATACCAACCCCGCTAATTGCTAAACGCTACCTCATGAACGTGAATACGTGCGGCTCTATCTAATTGAAGTATGTAAGCTCTATTCGGTACGTTATGAACTTGGAAAATAAATTATGAGGCAAACCTGCGTGGTAGTTTCATTTACCTAAATATATTAAAGCTTATATAGGTTATTTTAAGTGGCTCTTGGCACAATTAAAAACATCAGTGATAGCCGATGGGTATGACCTTGACCGTTGGACTGCCAAGTCGAAGATCGCAAGTTCAAACCCTAGCACGCACCATTGTCTTTTCTAATTCACGTGCGTACTATAAATTAGTAATCAGTTGCTAAAAACGGTTAAGGAAAATATCGAGTAGAAACCGGCACACCTGATAGATTTTTCAACGGTGTGTAAATCCATGTCGGAGGCCTACAGGCGGTTTAAACTGTGACACCAGATTTTTCATCAACCATACGATAACAAGAATGACAACTGATTTTTAGCGACACACCTACTGCGTATGGACTCATACTAGCTGGTGAAATATTGGGGTGCAATGTGCATGTAGTTTCACACCTCTGACTACCCTTTCCGGGAATACATGGTTATATAAACACAACAATTGAGCACAAACAAAAACAATAACAGTTAATATTTTTTATGCAAAACCTTTTGAAACTTGCCAAACAAACGAGCTATTGTCAAACGCGCAATCAGTAATTTATTAAAACTGCTGTGAGCGCACAAAAATTCCTACGTACATAATAAAATAGCTAGCGTTACGAAACAATAGAATAATAACAAAAATACAAAGAGGCCGCGGCTTCAACTAAACCTAAATGAAGAGAACCGATTAATTCATTCAAAGCTCACAGCACAATGCCTATGTATTCAGATTCAAACTAAAACTAATTCACATTTTATTCATTATTTAACATGAAAGCTAACTTTATAGATAACTTTTAACACGATATTATACATTCAAATACAAGTTTCAATTATGAGGTGACCTTAGATTTCGCATTACCATATTTTTCTCATTGAAAAAGGCAAAACTTTTCACTAAACACAGCGAGATTTACATATTCAAATTGTTTTTGCTTGTAAACGATTTTTTGGGAAGCGTAAATCTTGTCGATGCGACACTCGTGGAAATGAAAGATTTGTGGGACGATCACTCTGAATACGCAGCCTGTAAGACTGCAGACATATTTATATGCTGCTTTTTATTTGTATCGTGGACTAGTCTAGTCTATTAGAATTTTGAGGCGTATTATTAGAGATATATAATAAAGAAAATTTGAATCACACATTTATGTTATAAGCCTAAATCAATGACTGGGTAAAATTCAACTATCATCTCCGATTAAATTTAGAAGAGACCAAAAGATTATTTAAACTACATGCATTTTCCTTCACAATGTCCAGAATAAGCATTTTAATGGAAAGGTGTGTTTGCCTGATTTGTAACAGTTCATTCAAAAATAATAATATAATTGGCGATAATTTTCATAACCCATGTCAGTAAATACGTAGGCCGGCGTACATAAAGGTATAATGTACTTTGCCACCGACGCGATTAGTCCAGACCACTATGTGAATGGACAAAGTGGGTTAATTGATTTTACAAGTCCATTAACATGGCTGATGTAATAACACAATCAATAAAGGTATGTTTATTCAACACTCGGCCGTACTCTGTATCGCATATAGTGTTACCTAACACAGCTCCGCTTTGCTGAGCTATATGATATTGGCAATTACTCTTCTCCTTTGGTACCTCTCTCCCTGTTGCACTTAGTGATGCGCTCTCCCCAAACGTTCCGAATACAAATATTGGAATACAAATTCTACTATTCTGAACTAACTATTATTAAAAAGTAGAACCTCTAAGTACAGAAGTTTATATTGGTTTTGGCAATGGGTTTCCAAAAAATCGAGTTCACAACATTTATTTAAGGGGATAAAAAATACAATACACATATGACATTCGAGGATTTTATTCAACGCACACGTCATGCAATGCCGATCAGAATAGACAAAAAATATCAAAACTAAATGCGGGAGTCGCTTGAAATATTGTCCGAATCAAATCCGTCGCTGTGTCAAAAATGTCACGAAATGTTGTAAATTTTCAAAATCCAATATGGCGGAAGTCAAACGTATCAGATTGGAGTGATGGATGTGTAGCGATGAAATCGAAACGCAAACACGCTGACGGCCGATGCACGGCCCTAATAGAGAAAGGGAGAGCTAGGCTCTGCTGCTGTGTACATTTGCATCGATGGGTGCAGCGCACCTCTATGTTAGAAAATATCGATGTTTGAAAACAGAAATGAAAAGGGATTGAATATATTCATTCCTTTCAATTCACATGAACGCTGAATTAGAATTCATACTGGCAAAATTTTATTGTTTTTTTACTCTTATGCAGTCGCAATAGTTCTGTTGTTGTCCAACGAATGGTTGGTGTTCTGATTGGACAAGTTAGCTCATCTGATAGGAACATGCACCTCGTACTGTGTCGGTCTGAAACACGATATATTGTTAGCAACAGTCTATATATCGGTTATTTTAGCGTAAGAATTATTTCCTTTTTTCAAGGAAGAGATAGCTTATTGTTACTGTAAACAAACCGATACAGGTATGTTTATTGAATACGTCATGTATTTTTATTATGAAGTACGAGTATTAAAGAAACCTCTGTATGTATTCACGAAAATGGCAGTAGAGCATAACGGTAAAAAAGTGTATTATTTATCTATTTATAGGGCACATATGTCGTGATGGCTTAGTGGTCCACTTACCGAATTAGCATGCACAAGTTTGCAGGTTCAAACCCAGGCAAGTGTCAATATGAGTGAGCTAGCGTTGTGACCATAAACTAAATTCTTCTGTATACGAGAAGAGGCCTTTACAGCAGTGGGTCAGTGATGCGACGATAACTCAGTTGGAGTAAAATAAGTAACACGAGTGGACTGTACTGATTATATATAATGACTTAGACACAATTAACTTTATATGAAAATAAGGATGAACGTAAAAGACACGATGTGCGCGCGGTCGATGCGCACAGGCAAGATTTGACCTCTGGACCCGGCGCATACACGGCCGGCCGCTGTACCACGACGTCACTGTTGCCCCCACTTCTCGTGGACGCAGTTGAGACGAGTGGGGCGACTCAACATACTCCCCCCGTTGAAGTGTCTTCAACAGCAGTGGCGACGGGCAGCGGGCAGATTGTGTTGAAGGCTCGCCGAATGACACCCTTACGTGTGCGGATGTCGGCGACTCGTGCAATGCCGTCTCTACCAGGAAGCACCTTAACGATCCGTCCTAAAAGCCATAACAGAGGAGGTGAGCCTTTATCTTTGATGACGACAAGGGTTCCCTTTGTAAGTTCCCCTGACGATCGGAGCCATTTGGTTCGTTGCTGGAGCCACAAGATGTACTCATGTGAGAACCGAGACCAAAAATGTTGCTTCAAACATTCGATGCGACGGAACCGCTGCAAGTTGTTGACCTTAGCGTTCTGGATCTGTGGATGAGGCAACAAGATGAGCGATCGTCCAATAAGAAAGTGGGCAGGTGTCAAGGGAATAAGGTCGGAAAGGTCGTCGGAAAGTGGGGTTAAGGGCCTGGAGTTTAAGACAGCTTCTACTTGGATTAAACATGTTGCCATCTCTTCAAACGTTAAATTTGTTAAGCCAAGGATGCGTCTGAGATGGTGTTTGGTTGACTTAACCGCGGATTCCCACAAGCCACCAAAGTGTGGAGTGTACGCGGGTATAAACGAGAAGTTGATACCAGGATCAATCACACTTAGTCCTAAGTCTTGTGAGAGCAGGCTAGCCAGCTCGTTGAAAGCACCAACGAATGTCGTGCCATTGTCGGAGAAAATGTTGCGTGGCTTCCCCCGACGAGCAATAAAGCGGTTCATGGCAGCCAGAAAAGCCTCCTTAGTCAAGTCGGACACAAGTTCAAGGTGAACGGCCCTCGTGGCCAAACACACAAACACACATATAAAGCACTTGATAAGTCTACATCCTCTACCCCTACGGTCAGCTATCATGATGGGCCCAGCGTAGTCAACACCGGAATCTAAAAATGGGAATTCTAAGTGCAGACGCTGCTCGGGAAGGTTGCCCATGATAGGCTGTACGGTATTCGCCTTCATTTTGCAACACTTTACGCATTGGTGAGTCACTCTTTTGGCTAAGGATTTCCCACCAATGGGATAGTAGTGGTGACGAACTGTTGTGAGAAGCAATTGAGGTCCAGGATGTAAAAGTCGTAGGTGATACATGTCAAATAATAATTTGCAAATAATGTGTTTACTTGACATAAGTATAGGGTGTTTTATATTAAAGTCATAAAACGAATTGTTTAACCTGCCTCCAACACGAAGTAAATTACAAGACTTATCAAAGAATGGAGAAAGTGATAACAACTTGTTTTTTGCTGGTAAGTCTTTCCCTGCTGAAAGAAGGTCATACTCTTCAGGAAACGACTCCTGTTGGCAAAATCTTAATATGACGTGTAATGCACTATTCAACTCTTTAGATGTAAGTGGACCAGGATAAAATGATTGTTTTTTAATTTTAATGTTAATAAATTTAAGTAAGTATGCTGTAAAACGCTGTATTTTATTAAAATCTGAACACGTTGTAAATAATTTAGAAATAATGTTGTCTTTATGATTGGAAGTATCGATATGGCAAGAAGTTACTGTTTCTGGTAAAGTTTGAATAGGTTGATGTGATTCAGGAAATGTAGGCCAAGTAGATGAATCATTGAATAAAAATTGTGGTCCCGACCACCACAGTGAAGAAGAAAGCAGCTTGTCTGCTCTGAGCCCACGCGAAGCGAGGTCTGCGGGGTTTTCTTGTGACGGAACGTAACGCCAAGTTCTGCCCTCCGCAGTTTCCTGAATTTCCGAGACACGATGGCGAACGAAAGTCTTAAGTTGCGCGGGTGAGGCAGACAACCAACCCAAGACTATGGTGGAATCACACCAGAAATAGACGTCGTCAATATGTAGTGTTAGTGACTGACGTACCTTTAAGTACAATCTCGAACCCAACAACGCGGCACAGAGTTCGAGTCGGGGTATAGTCGTTGACTTGACCGGCGCTACCTTGCTTTTAGCGGTAAGAAGGTGTACATGAACCTCGCCACTACGCGATACGCTGCGAACAAACAAACAGGCACCATACGCCCTTTCAGAAGCGTCGGTGAATACATGTAGCTGCACTGAAGATGATGATTCACACATGATCCACCGAGGTATCCTAAAATTATTTAAAAAAGGTAAACTATTTTGAAAGCTGTCCCATGGATGCTTAATATGTTCGGGAACAGGCTCATCCCAGGAACACTTTGCAAGCCACAGTTGCTGCATGATTATCTTGGCTTCCACTACGCAGGGAACGACCAAGCCAATAGGATCGAAAATCTGAGCAATGACAGACAAAATTTTTCGTTTCGTGGCGATGTTACTGGAAGTTGCATTTGATATGGAGAAAGAAAAGGTATCTGATGAGCACCTCCAGTTCAGCCCTAATGTTTTTGACATCTCATTATCACTGAGATCAACGAAATCACTGTCACTAATATGATCTTGGCAAAGACCCTTTACCAATTCAGATGAATTAGACCGCCACTTGCGAAGATTGTACTTAGCAGTCTGAAGAGCTGCGATGACTTGATGACACTTGTCCAACACTTCTGCAACAGATGATCCACCAGACAGATAATCATCAACGTAAAAGTCATGTGCTATTGTAAACTGTGTTGACAAATCACTGCATTCCTCAGCCAGTCGTACTAAACACCTGGTTGCTAAGAAAGGCGCCGATGCGGTGCCGTAGGTCACCGTATTAAGGGTGTATGTTTTTAATTGATGAGAAGGCTCTGCCCTCCAAAGAATCATCTGTAAAGGTCGAAAAACGTCATCAATCCTTGTCTGCCGATACATCTTTTCGATGTCCGCACATACGACAATCTGATGTTGACGAAATCTAAGTAAGATTGTTAATAGATCGTCTTGTAGCGAAGCACCTACCATCTGAATTTGATTATAGGACCTGCCTGATAATGTGCTGGCCGATGCATCGAAGACGACTCGGAGTTTGGTGGTAGAACTCGATTCCTTTAAAACACCGTGATGAGGCAAATAATTAGAAAATGACGAGTTAGACGAGTTATATTCAGACATGTGCCCTAAGTTAATGTATTCCTCAATGAAATTAACATATAATTGCTTGAGGCTAGAATCTCTAGCTAAGCGACGTTCAAGTGACAAGAAGCGGCGCTTAGCCATGTTGTAGGAATCACCCAAAACGTCAGGAGACTCCTTAAGTGGTATGCTAACTACGAAGCGTCCATCCGCGTCACGGTATGTGGATTGTAAGAATAAGTCCTCACAAGAACGCTCTTCGCGCGTGAGTGTGTGTTTTGCTGAAATTGAATCTAGCTTCCAAAAACGGTCTAAGTCTGCCTGCAAATTATCAGCCAGCAAACATAAATGAGAAGACGAATTTGATAGTTTGATGACCCCAGATAACAGCCAACCCAATTTGGACTCAAATAAAGTAGGCATAGATTTACCTAACTCTATACGGTTAGTACCTAAAACGTTCCAAAAGACTTCAGCACCTACAAGAATATCTATTGAAGATGGAACGTAAAACTGAGGGTCCGCAAGAACTATATTGGTAGGTATACTTATATTGTGCACGTCAATATATGTGTTTGGTACAGACGATGAGATCTTGGGCATGATATAACAATGAATATCGATCTTATAGTCACTGTTGATCGAACTTAATGAGATTGAACAACCTTGTGTACAATAAGAGGATTGGTCATTAATGCCTCTTACCTTAGAATCAACTGTGTAGGTGGAAATATTAAGTTTACGAGCTAACTCCTGTGATATAAGGTTAGCCGTACTCCCGTTATCCAGCAGGATTCGTGCGATATGAACGTTGCCTTCAGCATCCGACACATTCACCAGCGCTGTGGACAGTAAGACAACTCGAGGTGTAGAAAGGTGATTGACAGAAGCTAAAGTACTAGTTGGTTGGTTAGGGACAACGGTATCGCGATCAAGGTGCAACAATGTATTATGCTTCTCACGGCAATACTTGCAGTGACCCATTTTACATTTATAAACATTATGACCTGGTCGAAGACAATTTAAGCATACATTTGAAGTTTGAGCTTTACTTATGCGTGATTGTACAGGCAAGCTTTTGAACTTCTCGCATTGAAAAATGAAGTGATCTTTTTGACACATTGGACATGATAAAGGACTGCGAGAATTTTCACTTGAACCCGCAGAATGTTTACTTTGTCTAATATTGTTGACATGTATACCTTCACCATTAGTAAACAATGACTTGGATTCCTCAAGCGTTTCTAACAAATCAGCCCTATTGGTGACAAATTCAATAAACACGGCTAGTGTTGGAGGTTCTGACAATGAGTTCCTATGCTCCTCCCACTCTCGATTAGTCACCTGGTCAAGTTTACAGGTCATTATGTAAATGATCAGTGTGTCCCAGTACTCGACAGGTTGACCCAGTGTAGATAATGCCCTTAAGTTTTTATTTGTGGTGTCAACAATATGTCGTAGTGACTTACTGGATTCCTTGCTGATGGACTGCACATTAAAAAGGGATTGAACGTGGTTGTTGACTAACAACCTTTTATTGTCATACCTATTACAGAGCAATTTCCAAGCAGCGTCGTAGTTATCCGATCTAAAGTCAAGATTGTCAATAATCAAGGAAGCACTACCTTTTAAAGAGGCACGAAGATAATGCAGTTTATTTATGTTATCTATGCTATCGTTATTATGGATTATAGAAATGAACGTGTCTCTAAACTCTAACCAATCATGATAGCCGCCGGAAAACTTAGGAAGATCAATTTTAGGCAAACGAATAGAGTTATGTTTGTGTGTGTGCTTAGAACAAGAAACATCAACCTCAGCTATGGAGTTCCCTGAAGCTTGCTTGCGAGCATTGCTGATCAGCTGACGTGCTGCAGCCACCAAACTGTAGTACTGCTTTTCGAACTCCTCACGTTCCGCATATTGCTCGCTAGGGTCGTCCACCACCTCTTCTATGTCGGTCTGTAACATGTCATATTTATCATAAAGATTTTCGAAAATGTTAAGTCTATACTCAACCTCAACAATCTGAACTTCGCTCAACTGATCACATGACTTAGAAATGTTCAGGTATGAAGAGAATTGCGTAAGCTTTGCTTTAATCGAAGCACGTTTCTTAATAAGGCTTTTAAAGTCAGACATTTTCAAAGAAGGCGATAGATTGAGTATAAAGGCACTTAGGAAAAACAAGCTAACACTTTCAAAAAAATAATAGCAACAAGTTGTAAAGGTGCACGAGAAAAAATTGCAACAGAATGCGTATTGCTATTTAAAATTGCAAGGCGTTTGTGGCACTGATAAGTGCTGCGTAATGCTAGGTTCATAAAATGACTATATTCGATTTCAAGTGAAATATGAAATGACACTGCAATGAATGATTAAGTTAAAGTTAATAGAATGGATGAAGAGATGAAACAGTTGAAATTTATTGTAAAATGGAATGAAATAGGATGACGATGTGGAGATGACTTGCAAAATGTTACAACGTATCTTTAATTATTAGAAAGAAAAGTTAATGTGATTAGGATATGGATGATTATGAATATGCTTGTGATGATGGAGAGATAATGAAATGATTAAATAAGGAATTGGAACGAGCTCACTGTTTTCCGGTGCAAACCACTGATGATGACTGTGTCGAGGAGTATTCTTGACAGATATCTCAATGCACGACGACAATCTGAAGACGTGTATCTGCTGTCCGTAATGATGACGATGATGAGTAGTCCCAAATCCGTTTCTTCCTGTGTCAGTTGTGTGATGTCAGCTAAGACGGCCGAAAGGTTTCAAGCCGTGCCGCTAGTTCAACTTTTCACGGGAGAAGGACCATATGATGCGACGATAACTCAGTTGGAGTAAAATAAGTAACACGAGTGGACTGTACTGATTATATATAATGACTTAGACACAATTAACTTTATATGAAAATAAGGATGAACGTAAAAGACACGATGTGCGCGCGGTCGATGCGCACAGGCAAGATTTGACCTCTGGACCCGGCGCATACACGGCCGGCCGCTGTACCACGACGTCACTGTTGCCCCCACTTCTCGTGGACGCAGTTGAGACGAGTGGGGCGACTCAACAGTCAGTTATAGCCTGTCATTGTTATTATTACATGTTTTTAAGTCGACGTATTTATGAGTAATAGGTATGTTTACTCATAAACTCAAACGGTATTACAGCAGAGTATTATTCTATAATTCTAATTCTGCACATTCTCACATATATTTTTCATCCAATTTCGAGGGAGCTGCCTCGCTAGTAACAGCCAAACGAAAATCCCGGCACAAAATTTAATCCGGCGTGCACTAAACACGTGTTTTACACCCAGACTTTATCTCTTTGGCCAGAATCAAAGTAGCAATTCTCTTTCGCGACAGTTTGCATCGGTGTTAGATTTGTCGTCGAAAATTCCATTAAGCGCTACTGTCGCGCTGTGTAAAGTGTAAAATTCGATAAAACCGCTTTCATGGCGGCACAGTAAAGTGAAACAGCCTTGTAGGTACGTGTTGCTGAGCGTACATAACGTTAGGTAATGTATTGAAGGGATACATAGGTAGGTTTCACACAAGTGAGAAGCATACTGATAGGAAAAGTATTTTTGGCTACCAGAATTTGCGATCAAACAAAAATTTAAAAAAAAACATTTTGCGGATTGGAATTTTAAAAATGTGTCGTTTCTATGGAAAAGAACCAACAAGAAACTCCATAGTTACTCTTTTAATAGACTACAATCTACAACTAGCACATAGAATTCCGTTTACCAAGCATAGTGAGTTAGTAACTGTAGCAATCCCATTGATGTATGATACAAGCAAGCAGTAAAACCTACTGAATGGCGCTTGATTGTGAATTGGTGGCTAGAAGCGTGATTAGTAATTACTTAATTAGCAGAACATGGATGAAAAGGTCTCCCTGAATACGTTGAATGGGCTTTGCGTGTAGGATACATATCTCAGTGAATACTCAGAAGTGAACGCTGTACCGTACTACCATTGTAAGGATGTTCTTGTGAATTTGAAACAAAAGACATCTGAAATAGGATTACACGACTATTTGCTTGCTGTTTGGAAACTGAATACGTTCTTGGCGATCACGGATGAAGAAGATTTTATGGAATCCTGCGTTTTTTATACACAACTTTTAAGTGTAAAGTGCACTTAGAGATACGTATGATGCAATCACGCATGCTCGTACAGTATGTACTTCTTCAAGAGTAGATAGAAGTGCTTCTTGTTGAGAAGTAAATACATCGTCATATCGCTGCTCACTATAAGTCCCATGTACTAGGAGCCGAATCTATTGCTGATCATTGAACCCACACTGAAAAACGTCTAAATAAAAATCTATCTAAACAACCCAATCTAAAAGTCTTGGTCCTTTCGCCCCAAAGCCTTATGTAATTATTCATAACATCGCCTCTCGGGATCACCAAACAAACGAATAATAAAAACCCCCAGCACGTCACACGTTCAAATATCACAAAATATTCGGCCGCAGTTCCGTCTAAACTGTCTAACAGCGCGGTGTGTTTACAATATGCAAATGGTTTATGCTCAACTTTATCCATCGCGTTTTAGATAAACATAAACGCATGTTTGCCGTGGAATGTGTTTGTTGATATTAGTTTTATATAGAAAAAGGTTTTTGTATGCTGAGTAAAAGGGATGATGTAGGTCCATGGGTATATGTGTAAAAGGACCAGAAATATAAGATTCTAGTTTATCGTGTTTGTGATCAAATACTCAGAGTCTAATACTGTAAATGTGCCTAAGTAATACCTATATACACACAATTCTTGTAGATGATAAATGATTTTATTTCTGCAAATGGGTTTTTAAAAAAACACTTTTACACGTCTTCTTTTTTAAAACTAGATGGCACCGGCATTTAATTTTCCTAACTCACTACCTCTGAGAAGAGATACCGAAACAAACTCAGGGAAAACTGTAGCCATGAAACGCAAGCTTCACAAGTACTCGAGTCCTGATTTAAAACAAAGAAAATGTTAGTTATTTTATACAAACCTCCTACAAAAACGCTCTTTTACACAAACATGAAACAGTTTTACATGCGATACAAGTAGTTAAAGCAGCTTACAAGTCCAGAATTACTCCGTGCGGACAAAAGGACCAAATTACTTTTGCTCTTAACAATTCCTTTGTCTAGCTTAACCAATTTTCTTTAGGCTTTTAACGAAACCTTTAAAAGTACGCAACATAATTCTCAAAGAAATCTATCATTAATTTATCCTTTTTTATATTATATAAAAATAAAGACTTTATGTAGTACCAACATTTTAACGTAATTGTTTATTTTTAGATCTTCACTCGACTATAAATTATCAATCGAAAAACATGTATTTATAAGTTTCTTCTTTACTATAAAACGTATCTATACCTACATAAAAAAAAACAATTGTATGAAGACACACGGCTATATACGGTCCGTTATCGACGGAAATCTAAAGGGATGTCGTAGATAATAATATAACATCAACGACATTCCCTTATTGTTTTATATGGCATTCTCGGCAAGCGAGCAAGGGCACGTACAGGTAATCAGTCTTTGTTGTAACTAGGCTTACCCGGTAAGATTAGACTTAATCTAGATTTCGAGAACCTATCAAAGGAAGAATTTTCTTTGCAGTAATCTATAATAAAGCAATTTTCGTTGTTATTGAATGATTTTTTTCTTCGGCATCCAACGAATTTATCTAGTACCTGTTCGCCGCACCCTGTGTGACCTTTGATAACATTTTAACGTCTGTCGTTTGCAAACACTCGTGGTCGTGTTTTTCAACTTTCAAAAGTAGCGCGACCTTTAGGACCAGATTTTGTGACATCATTTCGCGTTCATTATTTAAATGTTAACGTCTACGTCGTGACACCTTTACCTACGTATTGTTACGAAGGCACCAAAAAGAAAGCTTAAAAATAAACAAGAATTTTCTTCTGAAATATTTTTTGCTACATTACCAGTTCTATTTCGAAATAAAATCATTATCGGGCAGACAATACCGTGCTTAGGAAAAAATGTATCTCATATTTTGCGGCTTCATAATGTAGCCGAGTAAATTTGAGGTTTGTACCGTTGTGTATAGTAACAAGAAAGAAGATATCTTCTGTTCACCAATAAATTAATTATGTTTCAGATGATATTATATACAGATGTAAGCACCTACATAATTCTCGTGCCAAGACTTTTCTTAACTGAGTTGAGGTACAATGGATAATACCTAAAGCATGACCCCAACAAATGCTACTTTCCTAAGTATGAAAATATTTACTACTTACATAGCTACAATACCCTCATAAAAATGTTTTTTTTTCATAGCCTATTTCAAAACGTTAATAATGTTAAAATATTTCAACGACACTTTTACTAAAGTTACAAAAACTTGTTTTACAGTCACTTGTTGTGTTTCAACAGCGAATACAGTCACTGACTACCGAAACATGCTTAATGTCAAGGCCAATGGAAATATTGCTCTTCAAAGGATCCTAAAACGTTCGGTGAAGATGGCGACAGATTTATTTTAATATCGCCCTCTCTGGACCCACTATTGGTCCTTTAGGGACCAATATTTCCCTAGAATTTGATTTCAAAGATGTAATTGAAATAACTTGACGTTGGAGCGGGTTAAATCAAATATCTCAGTCCATATTTAATATTGGTGATGTAAAATTCAATAATAGTTTCGCTGACGTGCTTGAGGTATTTGCTGTGAATTATATACGGTATGGTAACGTAATTGTTAAGGTGAAACATACTCTTAAGTTAAAGGTTATAGGTTCAACTAGAACAGTTTATAAAAAAATAACTAGAATCTCGGCTTTGCCGTTTACAGGCTGATGAAGTCAAAGGTGGCAAGTTAAAACTGTCAAGCCCCAATGTATTTTCGAATTCATGTGCGTATTACAAATTAGTTATCAGTAGCTAAAAACGGTGAAGGAACACATCGTGAAGAAACCGGCACACCTGAGAGAATTTTCAACGGTGAGTAAAGCTATGTCAGAGTCCTACAGGTGGATTAAACTCTGACATTAGGTTTTTTATCATCCAAACAATAAGAACAAATAGGCGGGTTTAATGTTTCATAGATTTGTATTTACAATCACGCCAATTATGCTCGAAGAGGTATAGGAGTTGATCTTTTCCGGGAGTTTTAAGGTCCCCTCATCGGTTCATCACAATCACCTTGTAATATGTGACGAGCCTATTGCCATTCATTGAGCCTACGCTGTCTACATCGCTTTGCCGACGGCAGGGAAACGTACTCTTAATCCGTCCTCCCCGTTTCAAATGCTATCAACTTACCTTTTGCGTATTCTGGTCCGTGTATCTCAACAAAACAGCGGGAAGTAATCCAAAGAAATATTAACATCATCAGTAAAGATCACAGAATCGCGACAAACCTAAGCTCCAAGCAAAGTATAGGTATAACCTCATAAGGAATAATTTACTTCGCAAAAACTGAGGCGGTTCGAAATAAATCGAGTGCGAAAAATAAAAAACGCTAAGGGAAACAGGGTTTTGATGGGCGTGACGTCACACGGCCTAATCTTGAAACATGTCTCTCATACGTCGAGGATGACGGGGAACACGTCATGGGCGTATTCGGGGAGATAGGTGCGACGCTGTTTGTTCATAAATATTGGTAATATGGAGGGCGGTTACGATGGGATCATTACTATGATCGCTGGTCAATGTCACTGAACTTTATGTCCTTGTTTTTGTTGGTTAGTGTGGTTTAAATCAAATATATATCTTAAAATGTTTATAAAGCAACGAAAGTCTTGCAAATACAAAGTTTTTATGTTAGGAGTCCTTAGATTCCATGACGTGTGACGTGAGGAATTTGATTTAAAGAAGACATTTGAAACTTTAGAATTTTTATTTACGTATAATAGATACGTAAATAAAAATTCTAGCAACGCTTCAAATAATTTTTGATATTATTCAAAAAAACATCTTATGCTATCTTACTAAAGCTATCTTTTCACTGTTAAAAATATTACAAACATAGCAATATAGATCCAGTAAAATGAGAGTCGTCTTAACCATATACTTTAATGGTCCTTCAGTACGGGTGGGTGGAAGGACCAGAATCCGTCTCACAAAATAATATTTGGAGCATAGAGACCTAAGAGATCAGAATACCCTCACCTGAGCTACGTAGCAGGTTATTCGAAATTGGGATCTGTAATTGGTTGAAAATCCATCCGATAGGATAGACACAGACGTTCGAACGTGCGTCAATCAAACGCTGATGCGTTGTTACTCGATACGAATTCGATATCTACATTGCTATTAAATTAGTCATTTGTATCTGTGGTAGCTTAGAATGACTAATGATGATGTGCAAATAAAGAAAGAAAGAAAAAAAAACGTTTATTGGCATAACAAAAAAAAACACAAATATAATTACATAAAACAAAAAGATTACTGAAAAGATTACACTGACCCTCAAAAAGAAAAAATATAGCGTAATTTAAATGAAATGCCGTTTTGAATTGTGCCAGCATGAATAAAAGTATTATTATAAAGCCGTGTTGTTTACTTTGTTGTAGGTTCGTCTTCTTTTATACAGCAAGCAACAACAAAGATTCCTAAACAATAATAATGTCTCGTCTACGTGATTTTTCTTTATACAAATACGTGAGTTAATCCAGTTTATCATCACACAATCTATGTGCCAAATCTGTTAAGTCATTTGTAAGAGATTGAGTTACAGACAAACTTTCACATTTACAATTAAGCCACATCGTCCTGTATATTATATATCTACACAAAAAGGTAGGCCTATACATAATGGGATACCGGGCTGTTATGATTTATTATGCAGGTTTTTGGCAATTAATGGCCTTAAACTTGATTGCACTTATTGTGTACTGTCAACAAGACAACCAGACTACATTAATGAGGTTAACTGGCTATCGCTTTGCCAGCAATTGAGAGACTCAGGTTAACAAAACACCATATAACTTCATACCACACTAGTCGCTTGTGTCAACAATTCAATCTACCACACATAATTAGCTGCCGTCATTATATTATAACTAATAGCGCGTCTAATCGCATTTCTAATCGCGTGCAATTAACCGTGAGATGCGGTCATTAATTAACACTGTAATGATTTGTATTACACTTAGATTTTATTGGTATAAATAACTATATATTATTGAATGATGTAAAAAAAATATGTTATAGGTAATAGTGTCAGAATTTCTATAAATTATAACACATACAAGATAGGATGGAAGCATTAGCGGATGCGGACTGTTAATGCATGTGAAATGATTGTAAAATTAACTATAATCATCATCATCATCAGCCGGAATATGTCCACTGTTGAACAGAGACCTCCACCTGTACTATACTAAACCAAAATATAATGTAAGATGACGATAAAAAAACATGGACAAATTAGACCTAGGTCCAAAATCCTCAAAGAACTCTGATAATTGCAGCAGTGCAGTTGAAACTGTAAAACCAAGCTCCTAAATAACAAAGAAATAACATAAAAACAATCTCTTCAAATACAATTAAAAACTTTTACGCTAGTTGAAGTGAAACTTTAATTAAAACTACACCTCATCAAAGAGTGATAATAATATAATTATAAGGTAACAAAGTTTGTGTAGTAAGTACCAACATCCTGGTATAAGTTACCGTTATGTTTCATCGTATTAATTTACATCTCTTCCGCGAATAAGATGTTGAGCCGCGCTCCTGGGAGCTTGCCGAGCCAAACTACTTCAAGTACTTTAAAATAAAATAACCGCCATAAAATATGAAGGAATATTCTAGAAACGGTTGCACTTTATTTTTATGTTTACAAATTGTAAAACAACTGTTTGTAGTGTGTTTTAGTTGCAAAGGAAATTTCTTTTTTTTTTAAGGTTTACACTTATAGCCTTCCTTTTTTATCCGAAAGACCATATTTTGTTTTTGGTCCTTTGGTACATAATAAACAATTTCATTTTCCGACTTACATCTTTCACATAATAAACAAGCTTTCAGATTATTCCAAATATCTGCAGTAAAATACTGCTATAAGCAGATAAAACAAAATTTAGAATTATGAGTAGCCCCACTATTTACTAACCGATATATTGAATTATGTTTCTCATTTTCCACTCGTCAGATTCCACCGGCAGTCCAAGAAGAATAATATAACAAGTTTGCTTCACTAGAGAATCAACCAACTGCACATTGGAAACTGGGAGACCTACTGGTCTATAAAAAAGCTAATGAACAGGTGACCTACCAGTATTGCTAAAAGGGGAACTCGTCGGAATGTGAAATAAAATGAAAATAGTGAAACTCAGGCATACAATTGATTTCGACTGAACGGCTCCGTCGATTGTTTAAAATGCCGAAATAATAGCGGTGCGGGAATAAATTGTGGTTTTATCTTGTACCAGCTTTTCACAAAGGAAGAAAGGAAGTATTTTCACTGTTTAACCTACCTTTATTTATAAGTTCACTCTGAAACAACATAATTTATTTATTACATATAATATTTATGGTACAGGTCATTTCCTTTCTCCCAAAAACAAACATACGTTCCATAAAATAGTGCATAGGTACAGGCAGTGAAAATATCACAATAAAAACCTAGTTAATAGACGCTCCCATGTATTTACAAAATCTTATTAACATTTGGTAGATATACTGGTACAGGTCTAATGTAGTCATAGCTCTATATTTGTATGTTGATCGAGAGTCAGACTGTTTATGACCAAATACACCGAACGACTGTTCGGTAGGGTGTATTTTGTCCTTAACAGTTTCCGATATAATAGCGAGCCAGTCACAAAGATTTTCGCTGTAGCGTACATTGCAACATTGTTATCGAACCTACGTAATAGACCTTATTTGTTAGTGGTATATAAAGTTTCATTCTATTTGATTTCTATTCGTTAACCGTTGTTACTTGTCTAGGAGGGCAGGTAATCTAAGAGAAACTAGCGCTATGATTTTTTACTTAATTGAAATATAAGTCCTACATAAAATAATCGTCCATTTTATTTTAAAAATTCCATGTAACGTCCTCAACCAAAATCCGTAATCCAACAATTCGCCGGCCCCTATTTGTTGGGCTTACGTACCCGTGTTCGGGTTTCTTAATCCGAGCGGCGCCATTTATCACCTTTTTAGTGTTCCGCACAGAATTGTAAAACGGCACCCACATGCTAATGTCCCTGAACGCCGCCTAAACAGATGGGCTTTACAGATAGATATATGTATTTAAGCGGCTCGTCCTTCACAGATTAAATCTGCTGTATAATTTCTCTTAAACGAATTACACAGTGATACGGGAATAGTATTTTTTTTAGACAAACTCAAGCTAAGTATTTTTCTCTCATAGATGGTTCATTTCATCATCAGCCGGAAGACGTCCACTGTTGAACAAAGCCCCCCCCCCCTTAAGTAAAGGGAGGGGTTGCCGTAATCCCCACGTTTGGAAAACGGCTTGGGGATCGCAGTATTGGTATTGAAGTTACAGAAGACACTGCTGCCCATCTTCAGGATTTTCCCTTTGTCGCCTCTTAGACAGGACTCTTACGGCAGGAAAGGGGGTGGTAAATTCTAGGCCGGATACTACACGGCCAGATGGTGTATTTGACAGTTGTAAAATATATTACTTAATGTACAAAACACACATATTAAATGTTCTTTTTTTCAAAAAATACTTTTATTTGTGGAGGAAGGGATGTGGAGTTCCTCCAACGAAAAGGGAAGATCTTCCAACCAGGCGGTGGTGTGCCTGGTGGGCCGCGGCGCCCCATTTGTCAACTCGGGGCGGCTGTGTATATACTAGCGAATGTGATTACTTCGCTAGCGCGATGCAGGATTGGTTACGTCACTCGTCCTTCGTCGTGTAGACGTCGCTACACCACTCACCACTCACCACTCCCCTCCAAGACTGGAAGTCGATTGAGCCAATGCCAGTGGTTGGTTCCAGTGAGTCGGAACGGGTGCTGCGTATCCCAGTGAGTCGGGAGGAGTGCAGAATATCCCAGTGAGTCGGGATGAATGTGGGCGACTGCGTTGTACCGGTGAGCAGAGTGCGCTTCTTACAGGAACCGGCGGTGCTGCAGTGTAATTCCCAAGTTGCGTGCCAGGGGGTAGACCAGTCTGCGGCGTCCGCTGCAGGGTGTGGTTTTCCCGTTAGGGCTGAGGATGCTGGATGGCTCGTGACTGTGGTTGCTGCTGCAGTAGTGGAGAGGAGTGGGTCGAAGGAGCTGATGCTGCTCGAAGGTTGCTTCCAATCACGTCGGGGGTCACCAGCGTGGAGGAAGGGATGTGGAGTTCCTCCAACGAAAAGGGAAGATCTTCCAACCAGGCGGTGGTGTGCCTGGTGGGCCGCGGCGCCCCATTTGTCAACTCGGGGCGGCTGTGTATATACTAGCGAATGTGATTACTTCGCTAGCGCGATGCAGGATTGGTTACGTCACTCGTCCTTCGTCGTGTAGACGTCGCTACACCACTCACCACTCACCAAAGGGATATGTTCAAAGACGCACGAGGCACGGCAACGTCACCGCTGCCCGGCACTAGTGATGGGAAGATGTCGATAGACCCCAGTAGCGTGTTCAAAGTCGGCGTACGAGTGCCTCCGTTTTGGGCTGAAGAGCCGGAAATTTGGTTCGCCCAGGTCGAGGGTCAATTCAGCATAGCGGGAATATCCAGCGATGTCACAAAGTTTAATTATGTCATCGGGCAACTTGACAACCAATACTCCAGGGAGATAAAGGACATCATCATTAATCCACCTGCGACCAATAAGTACGACAAGCTGAAGATGGAACTGATCAAACGACTCACCGCGTCCAACGAGAACAAAATTAAGCAGTTGTTGATGCACGAGGAGCTTGGCGATCGCAAGCCGTCTCAGTTCCTTCGCCACTTGAAGAGCCTCGCAGGCATAAACGTTCCTGACGAATTCCTGAGGACGATTTGGATTAGTCGCCTTCCAAATGGCATCCAGATGGTACTCGCAGGCCAACCAGGTGCAACTTCCCTCGAAGACCTAGCTGATTTAGCTGACAGAGCGAACGACCTCGCTTCATCAACTCCGAAGGTCGCCGCCGTCAACGACAACGTCCCTAGCTCAGTTCTAAATGACCTGACCAGGGAAATAGCTGAGCTCCGTCGACAGTTCCAGCAGATGACATCAACTCGGAACAGCCGTTCACGCTCTCGTTCTACCAGAAACACTCGCAATATTTCGAGGCAGCGCTCGCTATCGAATTACAAGAAGTTCCCGAATTGTTGGTACCACGACAAGTTCGGGGATAAAGCCAACAAATGTGTTCGGCCCTGCGACTACAAGTCGGAAAACGCAAAGGGCGGTCGGTAATGGCGACTGACGATTGCCCTCTGTCTGCTTCTGGTCGCCTGTTCGTCACTGACCGGTCTTCGAAGACGCAGTTCCTGGTCGACACAGGGAGCGACCTCTGCGTATTTCCTCGGTCAGCGCTTCACGATCGTCGTGCTCGTACGGACTATAGTTTGTGTGCTGCTAATGGTTCTAACATAGCTACTTATGGTTGTATAAACTTAGACTTAGATTTTGGTTTACGCAGAACTTTTCAATGGCGTTTTATTGTAGCTGATGTAACGAAGCCAATCATCGGCGTAGATTTTTTAAACTTTTATAGTTTGATTGTCGATTGCCGCAACAAACGCCTTATTGATAACTTAACATCCATATCTGCTATTGCTTCTGTGGCTAATTGTAATATTTATTCTGTTAAAGTCGTGACTGGCGAGACCCGGTACCATAAAATTCTCAGCGAGTTTCCGGAAATTACTCGACCAGCTGGTAAGCTACACACCACACCACACAAAACATTACACCACATACGCACGACACCAGGCCCTCCAGTTTGCTCCTCTCCTCGTCGTTTAGCCCCGGACAAACTCAAGATTGCCCAAAAAGAGTTCCAGTCTATGCTTGCCCTTGGTACAGCTAGACCTTCAGAGAGCCCTTGGTCATCGCCCCTACACCTGGCGCCGAAGAAAAACAACGGCTGGCGTCCTTGCGGCGATTACCGTAAGTTAAATGCTCGTACCGTGCCTGACAGATATCCGATTAAGCACATTCACGACTTTACCCATAGTATAGCTGGATGTAAAGTTTTTAGCACACTAGACTTGGAGAAAGCATATAATCAGATACCTGTCAGTCCGGAGGACATTCCTAAGACCGCCATCACAACTCCGTTTGGTCTTTTTGAATTCCCATTTATGACATTCGGTCTTAGGAATGCGGGCCAAACTTTTCAGCGGTTCGTGGATGAAATGACGAGGGGTCTTGACTTCGTGTACTGTTATCTAGACGATTTTCTAGTGTTTTCTAGAAGTTCCGAGGAGCATGAAGACCACCTACGACAAATTTTCAATAGGTTGAAAGAGTACGGCATGATGGTGAATACTTCGAAATGCGTTTTCGGCGTTGAGGAAGTTACCTTCTTAGGCTACCGGATTTCGGAGAGCGGGTCTAAGCCACTTGACGCCAAGGTTCAGGCGATCATTGACTTTCCTCCTCCGTCCAATGTGCGCCAGCTGAGAGGTTTCTTGGGCATGCTCAACTTTTATAGGCGATTTCTTCCTCACGCAGCCGAGATACAATCACCACTTCACGCTTTATTAACAGGTTGTGTTAAAGGTTCGCAGCCGATAACCTTGGCAGGTGATACACTAGCTGCGTTCCAGGCCTGTAAAGAGAGTCTGAGTAATGCTGCTCTATTGGCTCATCCAGAATGCACCGCAAAACTTGCAGTCGTTACAGACGCTTCCGATAAAGCTATCGGAGCGGTTCTACAGCAGTTCAACCAGGATGCGTGGCAGCCCTTAGCCTTCTTTTCGAGGAAACTGAGCCCTTCTCAGGTAAAATATTCACCCTATGATAGGGAGCTTCTGGCTATCTACGAGGCCATCAAATATTTTAGGCATATGGTAGAAGCTCGACACTTTATAGTCTATACTGACCATAAGCCGATCAGTTTTGCCTTCCACGAAAGGAAGAACAACTGTTCGCCTAGGCAGTATAGACACTTAGATTTTATTTCGCAATTCACGACGGATATCCGCCACATATCTGGCAAGGATAATGTGGTTGCAGATACCTTGTCGCGAATTGAAGAGCTAGCAGAGCCCGTGAACCTCGAGACATTAGCTCAAGCTCAGGCTTCTGACCCAGAACTCTGCAAGCTTTTGAGCGAAGGTTCTTCCCTGCGGCTCCAACCTTGCTATATCCCTGGAAGTCAAATTTCTTTGTACTGCGACGTCAGTACTCCAACTTCCAGGCCATATGTACCTAAATCACTCCGCAAGCAAATTTTTAATAGTTTACATTCCCTAAGCCATCCTGGTGCTAATGCGTCAGCCAAACTTATAGCTGAGCGGTTCGTTTGGCCAGGGGTGCGCAAAGATACTAGGGACTGGGCGCGTGCTTGTATACCATGCCAGAGGACCAAAGTCAATCGTCACGTGACTTCCCCTCTCGGCACTTATAATTTGCCGCGTGCCCGTTTTAAGCAGATCCATATTGATCTGGTGGGTCCCCTTCCACTTTCTCAAGGCTATCGGTACTGCTTAACAGCCGTAGATAGGTTCACACGTTGGCCAGAGGCAGTGCCGATACAAGACATTACGGCGGAAACTGTGGCCAAAGCCTTGTTGTCCGTTTGGATATCCCTTTGGCGTTCGAAAGAGGTAAACAATAAAACAATGTTTGGAATATAGTGATCATGCTTTATTGAAATATTGAGTCGCTTAAGTATCATTTTGATAGTCTGAGGTAGTGTTTGGTTTGAGTATTTTATAAAATTAAATCTTCCAATGAGAGTGAGCGCCGACGGCTGACCGAGGTTATAAATATAGGTAGTTCTTGATCAGCGTTAGTTCGATGCAGTGCGGCGCACGCGCATGTCGTGTGCGCTGCCACAGTGCTCCCCCTCAAGCGAAGCGTACCGTTGGTTTGATGACACGGCCGGAGCGTGATGTTTTGATTACAGCTGAGTTTGCAGGAACTGGTGTTGCTGTGGCATCTACTTCAGACATTGTGAATGCTGGCTTCAAACGATCAATTGAAATTACTGATTCTCTTCCTGGTAATTGTAGTGTGAATGTTTTGCTATCTCTGCGTAGTACTGTATAGGGACCGTCGTATGGATGTTGTAGTGGTTTTTTCACAGCGTCAACTCGCACGAACACTTGTTTACATGTTTGTAAGTCTCGATGTACAAACACTGGACGATTGGTGTTATGCGACTGAGCAGGTACTGGACGTAGATTGCTGATTATCGATCTCAATTTTTCGACGTAGTTGTAATCCATGCTGTCTGCTTGTGACGTTACGAAGAAATCACCGGGTAGACGCAAATTTTGTCCATACGTTAGTTCGGCTGCGCTAACATCTGTGTCGGTTCTGATTGCAGTACGCAGTCCGAGCATTACGGTGGGTAATTCTTCAATCCAACTGTGGTTGCTGAGACGAGCAGTGATGGCGGTTTTCATGCAGCGATGCCAACGTTCTATCATGCCATTGCTTTGCGGATGATACGGTGTTGTTCTTAGCTTCTGGATCCCAAACAATCTGGTCAATGCAGTGAATAGGCGACTTTCGAACTGTCGGCCTTGATCGGTTGTCATTTTGACTGGACATCCGAATCTTGCAATCCATCCCTCATATATAGTTTTCGCAACGGTATCAGCGGTGATATCGCATACAGCGTATGCTTCAGGCCAGCGTGTAGCACGGTCGATCATTGTGATGACGTAACGATGACCGTTAGGTGACGTTTTCAAAGGTCCCACGATGTCTACGTGAACGTGTTCGAAACGTTGTGACTGTTCGAACGTAGATAAAGCACTTGATGTATGTCGTTGGATTTTTGACCGTTGACAAGCGATGCATGTTTGAACCCATGACTTGACGTCGGTGTTCATGGATGGCCAGAAATATCTTCGTTGCATAAGTTTCCTTGTTGTTCGAATACCAGGGTGGCTGAGTCCGTGGATTGCGTTGAAAGCTATAATACGGAACTCTTGAGGTAGGTATGGTCGAACTTCATCTGCTGAGGTTTCGCAATATATGTGCAGAGATGAACTAGGTAACACTATTTTCTTCAATTGGATATTCGATTGTTGCAACAATTTTTGCGTATCGGCATCCTTCGATTGTGCTTCAGCTAATTTGGTGTAATCGATCGGGCTGGGACAGCTAAGTGCGTCGACGCGCGATAACGCATCGGCGACAACATTGTCGCGCCCGCTTATGTGGCGTATATCTGTTGAGAATTCACTGATGAATAGAAGTTGTCTTCGGCGACGTTGAGTTTCAGAGCTTGATGAAATCTTTTGCATAGCGTAAGTAATAGGCTTATGGTCAGTGAAGATAATAAGTTCTCTGCCTTCAAATATCTTTCTGAAATGCTTGACTGCCAAGTAGATAGCTTGTAGTTCTCTGTCGAACGTTGAGTAACTTTGTTGAGCAGGTGTAAACTTCTTAGAAAAATAACCAAGAGGTTGCCATTTGCCATGTATTAGTTGCTGAAGAACTGCACCAGCGCATCGATCAGACGCATCACACATCAGTCCAAGTGGGACAGAGTAATGTGGGTGTGACAGGTAAGTTACCTCGGTAATACATTTCTTGCATTTTTCAAATGCTTGAGATGTATTTTCGTTCCACTGTACGCATGTTTTGTCGCGTTTCTTTGTGTTGGTCAGGTATGTATGTAATGGTGCTTGAATAGCGGCTGCGTTTGGAATGTTGTCTCTGTAAAAATTGAGCATTCCGAGGAATCTCCGTAGCTCTTCGATGGTTTTAGGTCGTGGATATTCACTTATTGCCTTGACTTTTGCTTCTGGTGGCTTAATACCTTCTGAGGAAACTTCATATCCAAGAAATGTTACTACTCTTTGGCCGAATACGCATTTGGAAGGATTGATAGTTATGCCGTATTCGTCAAGCCTTTGTAATACGACTCGTAGGTGCTGTCTGTGCGTTTCTTCATCTTCTGAAGTTAGTAACAAATCGTCTATAAATGGATACACGAAGTCTAGTCCTCGCAGCACTTCATGAATAAATCGCTGGAAGGTTTGACCAGCATTCTTCAAACCAGGGCACATTCTCGGGAATTCGTAAAGACCAAAAGGAGTAATAATTGCAGTTTTCTCCACATCTTCAGCGCGTACTGATAATTGCTGGTAAGCGCGGTTCAAATCAATAGTGGAGAATATTTGTTTGCCACTGAGCTGGTATGTGAAATCCTTAATCCTTGGAACTGGGTATCGGTCTGGTATTGTGACTGAGTTGAGACGTCTGTAATCTCCACAAACTCGTAGGTCTCCGTTTTTCTTCGGTACAATATGGAGTGGGCTAGACCAAGGGCTCTTGCTCGGTCTACACAATCCTTGGCTAATCATGTTCTCAAACTCTTTCTTCACTCGTTCATATAGATGCGGTTGAATGGGTCGTGCTCTTGAGTGTATGGGTGGGCCAGTTGTTTCAATAAAATGTTCCACTTTATGTTTCGGGTTCAATTTCATTGAAGACAGTCGAGTAGTTCCGGGAAATTCTGCTAGTATATCATGATATGTTTGCTGTAGATTGAAACTGCAGACAGTAGGCGTAGTTGTGTAGCGGCCAGGAGCTTTGGAGGTAAGTTTTGTAGTGTTGTCAATGAGTCTCTGGTTCCTTACGTCGACCAATAAATTATGGTAGCCAAGAAAATCAGCTCCAATTATTGGCTTCGTAACTGCAGCGATCACGAACTTCCACTTGAAAGGACGGCGAAGATTTAGGTTTAGCTCCAGTGTCTTCTCACCATATGTTGGAATAACTGTGTTGTTAGCGGCGTATAATTGATATGGTAGTGGTGTCGATCGTATTCCTTTTCTTCTCGGTATTACAGATATATTTGCACCTGTATCTACCAAAAAATTCATGGACGTAGTCTTGTCTGTGATAAATAGGCGGTAGGACTTCTTGTCGACGTTAGGCTCCGCCACTGCCAACGCCTCCCTTAGTTTTCCGTCGTGATGTCGTTGTTAAAATTACAAGGCGTAGTACAGCGTCTTGCATTTTTTCCAAAGCGGCGATGATAAAAACAATGTGTAGAAGGGGCAGGTGTTGTTGAGCGGGAACGAGATCGTGACGTTGAACGCGCTCGAAACGAGTTGCGCCCGTAGTGTCTCCGCGACGGCGAACGCGAGCGGACGTGGTAGTTGTTACGGTATGATGTCTTGAGCTCGGCGATCTCCATATGCAATTTTCTTATTTCTTCGACGAGACTTTGTATGCCTGCAGGTTGGTTTTGCGCATGTAAGCCTGTAGATACTGATGCCACAGACGCTGCTGATACCTCACTTGTCTGTTCTACCATCTTGTCTGCTAGCTTCGCCAATTCTTCGAGTGCTGTGTCCTTGCTTATAGTGTCACTTACTACAAGTACGGAGCGAACGTGTGCGGGTAATAGATTCATCCACATGATTCTGAGCGTATTGTCCGGTACCTTGTTATGAGCGAGATTGCGCATGCGGCGAAGTAATTGACTTGGTTTCTGATCCCCAAGTTCCATATCAGAGAGAAGCTTCTGCAGTTGCTTGCCATCAGACTCTTCATACACAGATATCAGACGATCCTTTATGATGCTATACTGACGATCGGGTGACGGGTCATACAGCAAGTCACATATTTGCTCGATATCTTCCTTCTGCAGCTGGGCGATGACCATTTGTGCTTTCTGTGCTTCACTTTTCTTGAGATCGCGGGTAGCGGCTTCGAAACTGATGAACCATAGTCTAGGTTTGTCGCGCCAGAAAGGTGGTACACGCAAGGAAAGCGAAATACCGGCGATTTGCTGGGACGACAACGTGACATCTTGATCGTTTGCAGAGCTTGCTCCTGCTGACTCCACTCCGGATTGTTCGGTGTTTTTGCTCGACATGGTTTTCTTGCAGTCGCCTCGTCTATTTTACTTTAGGTTGCCACGACGGGTATATCGGCGGTTACTCTTCGGGTGTATTGGCGGTTGCTCTTCGGGTATATCGGCGGTTGCTTTGTCGGGGTCACCACTTTGGCGTTCGAAAGAGGTAAACAATAAAACAATGTTTGGAATATAGTGATCATGCTTTATTGAAATATTGAGTCGCTTAAGTATCATTTTGATAGTCTGAGGTAGTGTTTGGTTTGAGTATTTTATAAAATTAAATCTTCCAATGAGAGTGAGCGCCGACGGCTGACCGAGGTTATAAATATAGGTAGTTCTTGATCAGCGTTAGTTCGATGCAGTGCGGCGCACGCGCATGTCGTGTGCGCTGCCACATCCCGATTTGGCTGTCCAACAGACATTGTGACCGACCGTGGTCGCCAATTTGAATCGGCCTTATTTCAATGTCTGTCAAAGATAGCCGGATTCGAGCACAAGCGGACAACAGCCTACCATCCGGCATGTAACGGCCTAGTTGAACGGTTTCACCGTCAGCTGAAAGCCGCGATCGTCTGTCATGCAAATGATAAGTGGACTGAATCTTTGCCGTGGGTCTTATTAGGCGTTAGATCTGCCTATAAGGAAGACCTCCAGGCCTCATCAGCGGAACTGCTTTATGGGGAGCCGCTGAGGTTACCCGGCGAGTTTTTCGAGTCCACAGTGACTGGTACTGTTGACACTTCCGAATTTACCGCAAGGCTCAGAAACTTCGCCGAAAAACTGCGACCAGTAGCAGCTTCCCGCCACTGCAAGCCCAAGGTCTTCATTTACAAAGAGCTGGAAACCTGCGATCACGTTTTCCTCCGTGAAGACGCATTGCGAGGTGCTCTCCAACCAGCCTATTCAGGTCCGTATAAAGTGATTTCCAGAGGGGACAAGATATTTAAATTACTTGTCAAAAACAAACAAGTAACAGTTTCTATCGATCGACTGAAGCCTGCCTTTATTCTCTTTGACCAGATCGAAGAACCTCCACCAGAAGAGCCGCCGACTTACACTACTCGTTCTGGCCGGCGAGTTAAATTTACAGATTTTTATCGCCCTTGACGGTCTCTGGAGGGGGGTGGTGTAGGCTACTCCACAATATATTTAATTTATTTACTTATAATCTAATTTATATAACAATATATATTTACAACACTCATGTATTCATATTGCTAAACCAGTTGGTCGATAATGTTATCATCGATAGTCGATAGTCGTTAAACTATCGACCGGAACCGCATCACTAATTACCAACACCTATATAACTACCGCTAGTAATGTATGGCCAGGTACGTGTGCGCGGGCGCACACCGGCGGCCGCGCAAGGTCAAACCAGTCAGGATCTTACCTCGACGCGGAGCGCACGCTTATCGCTACTATTATCTAAACGCCGTAAAACCGCTAATTGCTTTGTTTACGTGCTAATTTCTAAACTGTCATTCTTCATACTTTCACCCCTTCTAAGAACTGTATCTGTGCTTCTTCTTGTGCTTGTGAACGCTATCCTTTTGTGCCTTCTACATCTTGTGTTTTGGACAATATAACCTAAAAACTGTAAGTCGACTGTGTTATTTAAAACCTTACATAAACCACCAAAAACCATATATTAGTACCTACCCAACGGAATAAAATAATATTGATGTTCTAGTTCCAATTTATATCTACAAGGTTTTCAATAAAATTGTCTATTCAACCCAATATTAACATGTATATTTAATAAAATACGCACGACCAAGCTTTCGATTATTGAAATATACATATTATTACATCAGGATTGTCTAGTAGACTACGTTCAGACTAGGTATACTTATTACTGTATATTTTAGTACAGAGATATACATAATATACGCACGATCACAATTGGCAGAAATCTGACTGGAGAGGGTTCAGTGAAGCGAAACATTAGTTCTATATTGGGGTCTCCACACATTCCGGAAGAACGCGGATAAATGTATTTCAGATACTTATAGTGCCAAACTATAACTGTCCCATTGTACAATAGGATAAAAGCCATTTTCCCACACACACAACATTGTAGGTGTTACACTCTCAAATCTGAAACCATGCAGGTTTTTTTAAAGGCCTAGGTATTTCTCCTTTATCGTGGGTGCATTTCCCATACATAAAATATAACATAACATAACATAACATCACGCCTGTATTCCCCGAAGGGGTAGGCAGAGGTGTACATAATATAGTACACCCTCATTTCGCCAGTTATGTTTTAAGTCCCAATGTAATAGGGGGCGAGCCTATTGCCATCAACCGGGCACAAATCCAGACTCCGTGCTGCTACTGAGAATGACCTAATGGAAAAACCCAGTAACATTTTGCCCGACCCGGGATTCGAACCCAGGACCTCGTGCTCAGCAGTCGCGCTTAGCAACCACTAGACCAACGAGGCAGAGGCAGCAAAATATCACATTCACAAACACCCAGACTCGGGACATACATCTGCGGTCACGCATTTTTTTTGTCGTGCGGGAATCGAACCCTTAGCATAGCAGTCCGATTGCTTAGCCACTGCGCCAATCAGGTATTTATTTTTCTGTATTAAGAGTGCAAACAATTTTTTGCTTAAACAATAATAGGGTAGTACGTATTTACTTTGACTCTATTCAAGAGGCGACTTCAATATTATCATGGTTCTTGGGAAAACCATTTAGAAACTACTTAGTTTTGATTTTAGAACGTAAAAGGCCAGTTAGTAAAAATAATAACTAATTGTCCTATATTTCTCCGACTACATATGGACAACAATAACCCAATCACTCGATACCGTTCTTCATAGTTATGACAGCCAAACAAATTAGTATGCCGCCCTGGTAGCTGCTCAATGAAAAATCCATTTTATCAGAGAGATCTGGTCTCTTCTTCTAAGAATTTCAGAATATCGCAGCTTTTTCTAGCTGACAGCAACATGATTTAATATTTGTCTTAAATTTAATCTATTTTTTTTAAACGTCGCTCCACACTAGGAAATTCTCCTGTACCGTAGGAGGCAAATTATAAAAAGGTCAACCAGCCAACATGTTAGTAGCGAGGCTTACTGAGCAACCAAATACATATCAATACTCGTGGAGGTAAATTATAATTATAGAAAAGCCAAATTATCGCTTAAAATTTCATGGATTTTAATAAACTATTTAATTTTACCTACATTGCCATATTAATAATTTCCACTGGTAAAAGCAATAGATTTATAGATAGCAATAAACTGTAAACAGCACAGAACTGAATTCAAAAGCAGTTATTAATTCACAAAGGCCGTGCTCTAATCCGATTAACTAAAATAACTAGATGAATGTAATAAAACATGTAATCGTACTCAAATCTGGGGCAGGTATAAAAAGGCAACATGGACATAAAACCAACTAGTTTGCTGTTTCATCAGTATAATCTGGATTATCACTGGTTTCCATTACACTCAACTGTTTGAGATGTAAAATATTATCTGTTTTAGCTATCCCGGCGATACAGCTAAGAATTCTCTTCACAGTTAATGGACATTGAACACCTCGCTTGCTGATTTGTAATAAGTAATATCAAGACTATGTCTTAGGACCAGATTTGGGTTCGAATCCCGGGTCGGGCAAAGTGTTACTGGGTTTTTCCATTCGGTAAATTTCAGAAGCATCACGGAGTCTGGATTTGTGCCGGACGGTAGACCGACACGACCGAAGAGAGATCAGGCGTAGGACCAACGATTTACCGTTTAACGTGCCTTGCGAAGTAAGGAGGGGTCTCGACATGTGAAAACGGTCACCCATCACAAGACCGACCGATGACTGGATGATTCAAAGCCAATTGAGATGGCAATGTGAAATATGAACTGTATTTTCTTTTAAAAGAGGTTCTGCAATTATTCGAATTAAAAACCTCATTTTTTCCAAACTTGTCTAACTAACTGTAATAAATTCTAGTCTCTGCTTTACATAGACATAATTTAATTCAGTTATGTTTCGGACACAATGTAATACAAGCAACCGTAAAATGATAAAGTTACATTTTTATACGCCTCATTATTTATTATTAAACCCAACTCCTAAGTAGACACAAAACAGAATTCATTAAGTTTTAAATATGTAAGTTATTACGAAAACGAGGTTTAACTAACAAAGTATGATATTAGGGAGATACAACATTACAGTCTGAAAATGAATTTTCGTAATAAGTTATTCTTTAATACAGCTTTATAAAAACGAATATATTCGAAGCCTGCTGTTTTTAACTTCAATAAGTTGTTTATGTGTCTACAGTTAAGTCATTAGCAGAGCTTAGGTACCTAGTTCCATTTATTATTACATCTTAAACAACAAAAATACCTGAATATTATATTCTTGTTAGTTTTCGGTTGATGGCAATAGGCTCGCCACCTATTACATTAGGACCTAAAACATAACTGGCGAAATGTGGGTGTACTATATGTGCACCTCTGCCTACCTCTTCGGGGAATACAGGCGTGATGTTATGTTTACGTTTATGTAGTTTTCAAATAAACTAATGACGAAGGTATTGATATATAAAATTGAAGTAATGACCAGATCTCAAGACATCGCATTATATATCATTTTAATGAAACCCAGAAAGCCATACAACCATAAAAAGTAGCTGACATTACAATATTTCTTCGCGGGAGACTACTCATTTAACGCGAATCAATTAAAACTCATAATTAAAAAGTCGTCGTTAAGTCGTGGCGGCCTGTAACAGCGAAAAATGTTCCCTTTCATTATAATAAAAGGCTATGGCGTCGTCTGTCTGTCCGTAAAACTGTTTAGCACCTATCAAAGTTGTGCAATAAGTTTGACATTTACATCGAGACGTCAAAATTTGGCGAAATGGTTGGTATTTAAAATTGTTATGTCTGAGTTGAAATGTTTCGTTCTTCTGTCCTATTTGGCTGACTTACTTGTTTATTTCTAAACTGTTTAAGTACTGTTTATCTGTAAGTACTAAACTCTAGTTATTTTTTTAACTGTCTCGTTGGCCTAGTGGTTGCTAATCGTGACTGCTGAGCATGAGGGCTTCCTGGGTTGGGCAAAAGTTTGTTGGTTTGTCCATTAGGTAAATCTCAGTAGCAGAACGGAATCTAGATTTGTGCCCGTTGATGACGATAGGCTAGCCACATTGGGACTTATAACATAACAGGCGTAATGTGGGTGTACTGTATGTTCATGTCTGCTTAACTCTTTGGAGAGTACAGGCGTGAAGTTATATATTTTTATTGAAATCGAGGTAATTTTTTAACTTTGGAGATAAAAGATAATTATTTTAGAAACTACAATATATGTATTTGTTTTCCAAAATTATTTCACTAATCTTTAGAATGGACTTTCAGGGTGTTATAATTAAAAGCTATTACAAACCCCACTATAATGACAGCACAAACCAGCTGGCATCACATAAAACCATTCACTATGTTACCTACACACATAAATACCATTAGTTCCATTTGATCTAAAATCAATTGCACTTGAATAGCTAATGAATTGCTATTGAATAGTTATTACACCAGATTATATCATTGAACGACATATTATTATGTACTATTGCACTATAATATACTTTTATTCACATAACATCACGCCTGTATTTCCCGAAGGGATAGCCAGAGGTGCACATATAGTACACCCACATTTCACCAGTTATGTTGTAGGTCCCAATATAATAGAAGGTGTGCCTTATGTCATCAACCGGGCATACATCCAGATGCTTTGCTACTGCTAAGTATTACCAAATGGAAAACCTTCGTAACACGTCGCCCGACCCGAGATTTGAACCCAGGACCTCGTGTTCAACAGTTATGCTTAGCGATCACTAGACCAACCTTATTATTACGGCTTTCGGACTAATATACATAGCTTCATGTGAAGTCATGTTTTCCAAAAGGGTAGGCATTGGCGGATTTCCGTTTCCTATGGGTCCAACATACCCCTTTCGCCTCATTCACTCTCATCACATTCTTCATGCATGCTCAACGGTTCTGGTCAGAATATGCTCGCTGAGGTCTTTCCCTTCCAACTATTTAATTACAACTCGTCCTATATACCTTCAGTTTGGCCAAGTTAGTAGACCACCAATAGTTACGTAGCAACTGAATGTCGACTGCAAGTTGACAACTGAATCCAAAAGGGAATGTAGTGAGGTTGAAATCTGTATTCACTTTTCTGGGTAACAGACTTGAACTAATTGTAAACAGACTAAAATGAACAGAATTTAAAAATGTATGAGACTTACTTTAAGAAAATCAGGAAAAATACTTTTATCTTTAAAAGTCACACCCGTGCATGTAGACAAAGACAAAGGCATTACAATGAAGAGTCAATATAATACAAATAGTTCCGTTTAGCTCGGAGACCCGGACTATCTGACGTCACAGCTCAGAGGTCAGTGTAGACCATTGTGTAGCATTGTGAGCCACAATCGCCGATCATGGCCTGCTCACTGAGCGTCTCCTGATTTAATTCACTTCCACCAGATGCCCACAGTCATGTGACAGATATACGCATTTCTGATATTATTGGTTTAAATGTTATTGGATAACTTTATTAATGTGATTGAGTATTGTGTAATCGTTTGTTAAACATGCAAAAACAAAATCGACAGGCAATCATGTATTAAAAAACTTTACCATAAACGCTCCAAAAATTCGATTGATTTTCATAAATAAACATTTGGATAACCTTAAAAAAGCCTGTCGACTTTTAACAACTCTCTTTGAGTGAACTGAGTGGAACCTATAACTCATAAAGCCAAAAGAATACGTCATATAAAAACCCCACACCACATTTTAAAATTCTGAAACTCATTAAAACTTTAAGTTGAAATTAACCGGGCGGAGTCGGCGTGAAACGTTAGCGACCAATATAACAGATATTGCGGTCCGTTAATCCGGTTGATTCCAGTTATTACCAGACCGATATTACTGGTTCCAACCGGCTTGAGGCCGATATTAAATTAACACCCGGACACCGACGTGGCGGCCACGGGATCCCGGATTTGTTTCTTTCGTAAATCTCCGGCGCGTATTAATAAAGTTGTGCAGTTCTATTTTTGGTTGGGTTTTTTTCATTTTGTTTTATTTTAAGCCGGGTTTAGAGTTTAGAAAGTGAGCTTAAACAATGAGACCTTATAATGCGATGCCAGTTTCTACTCGTAGCACATGTCGTAGTATACATTATTGCGTACACGGAGCTAACTTATTGCTTTATATAAACATATGGCGTATGTATGTCTCATATTTAGGTTGTATTTAAAAAATATTAGACCTTAAATACGACGACCTTAGATTTAAGTAAGAATGGATTTCAATAATGATTCGACTCAACCGACTACTAAACATGAGGTCCTCGGTTCAAATCCCGGGTCGGGCAGCGGTAAAGATGTTTTTTTATTAGGTAATTCTGAGTAGCAACATGGAGTCTAGATTTATGCCCGGTTGATGGCCATAGGCTCGGCCCCTATTACATTGGGGCTTAAATCATATCTGGCAAAATGTGGATGCACTACAGGTACCTCCACCTCTGCCTACTCCTTCGGGAAATACAGGCGTGATGGTATGTCAAGTAACAATTATGTGAAACATCGTCGACAGTAATAAACCATTAATTCGGAGTGATCTTCCCAGGACCCTGGCGTTCCAAGAATTCTTTTCTAGAATGTTCTTTTATCTTTTTTAAAGTACTTCGGGATATTATTGACTTCTCTCAAGTGCGCAGATGCTCGTAAATGCAGCAGACTCCCGCCTTTTATTTGTGAAGTAACTGAATTGAGATTAACAACGGATGTACTTGGAATGTCCAGGATAAAAAAGAGAAACAGCAATAAGGAAACAATGAACAGAAAATAAAATCCCATTGCGCACCATTGTTATTATACGAGGACTCGATTGGCGCATGTCTGCGAGTTTATGTGCTGCTGGTACGAGGTTATCCGATTCCCGCGATAAACATACTTTATTGTATATAAATATAGATTAGTTGTTTATAATTTTCTTGTTCTTTTTTTATCTGATTAACTTTAATGATTTATGGACTAAGTTGTTTTAAAAAAAGTTTATATTATTAAATTGCAATCATTGCCAGACACAATCGATGCCAAACCTGATTGGTGCAGTAGCGAAGTAATTGGACTGATGTGCTAAAGGTTGCGGGTACGATTCCCGTTCAGAACAAAAATTTGTGTAATCTGCAGATGTTTGTTTTGAGTCTGAGTGTTTATGTATGTGATACTTCATGTTTGTAAACCACACCCGCGATACACGAGAAATTCCAAGTGTGGGGAGATGTTTTTTTTAAATTTAGCTTTGAGCTTTTCGAAACAACAGAATCCATATTGATCTTTTACAATTTTTTTTTCTACCATCTCTCTAACATATGGAATGCAATAAATGATTGAGTATTGAAAACCCCCTTATTACGAGAGTAATAATAATTGCCGATAGGGATCGTAGTATATAGAGCACAGGCCACTGAAAGCTTGTTATATTAAATCTTCTTGTAATACCTTCATGTAGTTTTTTATTTTTACGCCAAAGTTCGAGTCAATAAGTCGTAAAATGTAAAACAGTCGATTCCGATTGACTTGCAGTTGTGTCGTGTCGGGCTGGCGTAACGAACAGTTCAGTCCCTCGCGCCGACACACTGCGCGCCAATCATCCGCTGAGATCGGCCGCTATTGGAATAATATCAATAATACTAGTCTCCATTGCACATCATTGACTTGCATCTTCTTTATTATTCGTCTGTAAGGGTAAAGCTAGTATGTTAGGTTATATCTTCGAAACAATGTATCCGATTTCAGAAGGTTTTCACTCATATTGTTTGTGAATAGACACGACATTTTTTTCCACGCAGATATCGCAGGCTGTATAAATTTTGCATGAATCACGTGCAATTTCTCTTTTCCTAATAGCCTGCTTGGTTTGTCACTGCTGGGCATAGGCCTCCCCTTTATTCTTCAAAAGCAACCTCTGGAAACGGATCATGTTTCATGGCTTCGATCCAGTTTCATTTTTTTAAATGATAAATCAAAAACTTATTGCTTAAATTCCAAAAGGGTCGTCCATTCATAGCCTTCAATCCTTAAAGCTACGACAAAATTGTGATTGAAATGCCAAAACCCAACCTTACATATCTTATAGATGGCGAAAACCAATCACTAATAAAATCATAATTGAATCTTAGTTTGGTCAAGTGTCGGGTGTAAATTAATTATGAGAATTCCTGTTCCGATGTTGGTCGCTTGTCAAAACAAATCGTGACGTAAGTTACAGTGATCACGCGCCGATCGGAGCAACAATGATGGCTGATGAGTTCGCGCCGGCTATCTTCAGCTGGTGGGGTAAACTGGCACAGAACTGACCGTACTCTTTAATGGCCTTACGTTGCTGTGAATAGGTTAAACGAGTATATAATTATAAAGTTCTACAAAAACGTTTCGGACCTAGAAGATTTTAAAGCCTCGTGATTTCCGATTACAGTTTTTTACTATATTGATAAGTATTCAAGCTATAAAAACTTCTCAACGGAAATTGCTGAATAGGTCTCGTATTAAAATCCCAGTTTTATCTAAATGGAATTGACTTTTTTCGTAGAAAGTGCTCAATTACCTAAGGCCCGATTTTTAAAAGTGTGGCTGAATAACGGCTAATAGAAACAGTTTTATTGTGCTTTAGTAAAGCTAGTGGAGCCACTGTCTATCACAAATCAAATATCTTGTCACACAACGCTATTTCATTTCTATAAAAATATCTGTGTTAGATATAACAATTGCAAAAACGGTCCATTTATATCTCATAAAGGTCCGTTTATAGTTAGGTTTTAATTAGTGTCGAATTACGTAGTGTAGATAACCTAAAACCATAGAGAAATCTGTATTTTAATTCGTTTCATTATACTAATGTTGAGTCAGAGGATTCATAAAAAAACCAGGGGCCATTTCTAAAATCCCTTTTACATAGCGCCGGCGAACACAAAAAGTAGACGCGTTCTGTTGTTTCGTTTCAAATTCCAATTTTCCAATATTACTTCTTTTACATGCCCCTTGGATATAACTGTTCAGCGCATTTGGTGGCCACAGATAATAATATGCTCTAACAGAACGTAAAGGGATTAAAATGGTATGTGCATTTAATTGGTATATATTTCAATACATTTGGACAATTCGCAGAATATACAAATGTGAAAACTGTTGTTATTGAAATGTTTGAGTTGTTAATAAATATTTAATGTCATTTAATATACGGGTAATGTATCCAGTGATGTGGTTTGTGTTGCTGATTATTTGGATCATGTTTTGATGAATAAAGCAAAATAATTGTATATCTACGAATTCAATATATATACAACTAGCTGCGCCACTCGGTGTTACCCGCTACATTTTTCCGGAATAAAAAGGCTAGCCTATATGTTAATCCAGGACGTCAGCTACCTCTTTATGAAATTTCATCAAAACTGGTCCAGCTGTTAGAGCGTGAAGAGGTAACAAACATACAAACACACTCACAAACTTTTGCCTTTATAATGTTAGTGTGATAATCTATCGATTTTAAACGACCCAAAATCATACATTTGAATCACATACACATCATATCTTATATTGATAACCCGTTAAATAGTGACTAACTATCGTATGGCTCGCGAGTTAAATTTTCAAATAACTTGCAAATTAATCGTTCTGCAAATGCGCCAACAAGATCAGTGATATCTCTGAAATATTGAGCGTATCTTTTCTCCTCGGTAACCCCACGTACTATACGTATCTTTAAGGTAACCACCACTTTACTTTGAACTGCTGACTCGAGAGGCATTCTATCATGGTTTTCAGTACATTAGACACACGTTTGATCTTATTTTGACGTTAGTTTACTCACAATTTAAGATTTTTACCATTTGGCTCTATATTCGTTCTTGAATTTAGTTAATTTGGTCCAATTAAGAAATTACTAGTATAATGGTATAGTAGGACAACGATTTTACAATTACAAATAGTCAGTTAACTTGCGTACAGCACAACGCCTTGTTAATAATACTATTCATAAGGAATTCTTCACGTTCCCTAGGTATTAGGTACAGTAGAAGGCTGTAACTTCGGCCCAACATTACCCAGCCTCTGATCCAACTAAATATTAGTATTTTAAACTAATCAAAACCTCAAACTAATCAAATTACGTAAAGCAGTGAACGCAACACCAATACTAAGTTTATTCCACCGCGCTACGAAGTGCTACGCTGCTACACAGTGCTACGCGCCCGCTACGAGTTGTATAAACCAACTTTGTGTTTACCAAAGCGCGCTCGAACAGTCATCCGTTCTTCTAACATGGATGTAAGGTTGTGGATTAGAATGAAGGTGGTAATTTGATGAACAATTCTTCTCATGTCCCTCTCACTACATGTCCACACAGTTTACTATTTTGCTTCATGTTATATAACGTCATTTGACAATCCAGGTTTGTAAGTAATAAAATACACAATTTAACTATGTGGGTATTTTTTACTTTTTCTTTATACAGTTTTATGAAAATATTATGTAGATTTCTGTAGTAGCAACATCTACTTCGTTTCTTTATTTTTTTATTGAATTTTTAAGTAAATTTCTGTACACTCTACATAACCCGGCTCAGGTACGACGAAGGCCGTACTGATTTCCCCAGTAAGTGTGGGAACAACAATCTCTGTATCCTCACCACCCTATACCACATCCACACGAAACAATAGTAGGTGAGCGATAGGTCGCGGCTCCGTCAGCGTGTCTGGCAGGAATAATTAGCAGGTCGCTCGGGGCTGCGGCCGACGGATAAATATGAGGATTAAGACGACTGTGGTGAAGTGCGCACGACACGAGTGTGTGCACGCTGTGGCGACATTAACTTGTACTTGTCCCACATAGATTATATTTTTCTAGATATAGATAAAAAGTAGCCTATGTGTTAATCCAGGGTGTCGGCTACCTCCATATGAAATTTCATTAAAATCCATTTAGTAGTTTTTTCGTAAAAGAGTAACGAACATCCATCCATACTTACAAAATTTTGCGTTTATAATATTAGTAGGGATTTGCAAGTTCTGTCATTTCCTTCTCTCTTGCGGTTTGCTAATGCCTTTTATTTCGTACTAGCTGCGCCCCGCGGTGTTACCCGCTACCTTTTTTTGTGTAAAAAATTGCCTACCTCCATGAAAAATTTTATTAAAATTGGTCCAGCCGTTTACGCGTGAAGTAGTAACAAACACATTTACTCACAAACTTTCGCCTTTTTTATTTTGCTCACATTTCAGATAAACGAACAAAAAATAAGAGCGCTTTCGACACACTCTGTGTTATTAGCTAATCCGCGATCTTTTAAGCATCACATCACACTAATATTATAAAGGCGAAAGTTTATGAGTGTGTTTGTATGTTTGTTACCTCTTCACGCCCAAACGGCTAGACCGATTTTGACGAAATTTTAAATGGAGGTAGCTGACACCCTGGATTAACACATAGGCTGTAACACCGGGGGCGCAGCTAGTTTATAATAATTTGTGACTGTAAACGTACAAACACTACAAACGATATTCAAAACGCGCACATGTACGCCGCGCGCGTCCATCTTACATTTGTCCCGGCGTTAGTTAAATTCGTCGCGTTTTGTCTTCAGTTTAATTAACGCGGCTAACCTTATTAATACAATAAAATTTGGATAGACGTCGCACCCCCTGTCAACATTAATGGCTGTTGGGGTGAAAAAAGAAACAGCCAAATAGAATTTCATTATTACTCTCCCCTCGTCTGAAGGGGTTGCATCCCGGCAGCCGTTGGGAGAATAACTGATAAAGTGAACGACTCCAACGTTAATTGTGTTCGTATTATTATGAGCTTGTCTGTCAGTTCTGATTGTAGATAAAAGGGTGTTTTGGTTGTAGGAATGTTGTGTTTTTGATATTAGCTCTTTCACAATTTCAATGGTTTACTTTATTGAAATCTCATCTTCATATAGGTACAACAATGTAAGAAAGAAATGTGTGTACAGTGACCTTATACTTACATGATCATTCTAAATAATTATAATTCTAGCGTTCCGAGGTTGCTAACTATTATGTACAGATATAGATATTTTTCAATTAGTTATGAGTCTAATTTACAACACAGTTAGTTAAGACTTAACGCCTTTAACAACAACAATAGAGAAACAAGATAATAATACTAGAATTAGAACATGAAACGTAAATTATTTAATAAAATTTCTTGATAGTAATATAACAGGTAATTGTACAATATAAGACACACGCTCCGAGATTGTGCAGGAGAACAGATTGCAGCGGGTGCCTGCAAGTGAGACTGCACTTTATGACGCATTACCTTCCTGCCCCTCACCGTGAACTCTTAAAGCAGATCAGTTTCCGTCCTGCAAGCGTGATGCCGCACTACACCGCACGTAACGATGTCTCGCTTTAACTGCGGAAAGTGACCTGCAATGCAAGGCTCACAGTAAAGTGCCTGAAGCTGCGGTAATACGGACTGTGGCAGTCACGGACTGTGACCTGCTGTGACGTGCATGCCGTTAAATGCGAGACACCGTGACTTCTCCTGATTAAATGTTGTATGAAATACACTTCATAAATGAATCAAATGAAATCTACTTAACACATGTTGAATGATTAGGTTGTATTAAAATCCATCTCCATCCACCATCTCAAAAAATTACGAGACAACATAAATAATAGACCAAAAACTCCGCAATATATTCCTAAAACATGTTAATGAAGTAACAAAAACGTAAAAATCCAAACAAACTCAATACCAAAAACAACTTCCGTAAAAATTATATATAATCTTAAGTCAAAGTCGAAAAACGTAACTTCTACAAACATAACATAAGTTATTCCAAGTAAAGCAGAGTATTTAAGTGAATGCAACAGTTGCTTGTGTTCCCACATAAAGTAAAAAACTTTGCTTCAGGAAATACGCGTCAGGAACGAGTTTATAATGAGGCTGACGTAACTTTTACATGATGGAGAGTTTGACCGAAAGAACACTGAAAAAACATAAAATTATCGTCATATTGTATAAGGCATATCGGCGCTGTCGGTAATGTAGTTGATTTTATGTACAAAGGACGGTTACGATTGCCAGATGAAATAATAAATTATTTATGGCAATGCTGCCAGTCTTTTTACAATCTCAAAATATGCATGCTGTAGGTATATTATTATGAACATAGCTATATCTATTCCAATAGAAAGACAAAACAAAAGACTACCTAGATGTTCGAAACATTGTATCGTGCCCACAACTCGTACCATCTTTCACGCTCCTAAAATCAGTAAATAAACATTTCCATAACACATCATCATCATCATCATCATCAGCCGGAAGACGTCCACTGCTGAACAAAGGCCTCCCCCTTAGAACGCCATAAAGAACGACAGCTTGCCAATTCCATCCACCGGTTGCCCGCAATCCTGACGATATCGTCGGTCCATCTGGCGGGAGGCCTGCCAACGCTGCGTCTTCCGGTTCGTGGTCGCCACTCGAAAACCTTTCTTCCCCAGCGGTTATCGGTTCTTCGAGCGATATGGCCTGCCCATTGCCACTTCAACTTGCATATTCTTCGAGCTATGTCGGTAACTCTAGTTCTTTGGCGAATTTCCGTATTCCGGATCCTGTCGCGCAAAGAAACCCCGAGCATAGCTCTCTCCATAGCTCGTTGAGTGACTCTGAGCCTCTCCAAAAGGCCAACCGTTAGCGACCACGTCTCTGAGCCATACGTAATCACTGGCAACACACACTGGTCATAGACCTGCGTCTTCAGACACTGCGGAATTTTGGACGAGAAGATGTCGCGTAGTTTCCCGAACGCTGCCCATCCAAGTTGGATTCTTCGGGCGACCTCTTTGTCGAAGTTGGACCGGCCTAACTGAACAATTTGTCCTAAGTAGACGTAGTGGTCGACAACTTCGAGGGTATCGTTCCCAACGACAACCGGTACAGGTGCGACATGGACATTGGACATGATCTTTGTCTTGTCCATGTTCATTTTAAGACCCACCTGTTGGGAGACGATACTGAGGTCGCTGAGCATAGTATTGAGCTCCTCCAGCGACTCCGCCATGATAACTATATCATCGGCAAAACGAAGGTGAGTGATGTATTCGCCATTGATGTTGATGCCGAACTCGTTCCAGTCCAAGAGCTTGAAAACGTCCTCCAACGCATTTGTGAACAGTTTCGGAGAGATAACGTCTCCCTGTCTCACACCACGCTGCAGTTGGATTGGTTTCGTACTCTCGTCCTGTAGCCGAATTGACATGGTGGCGTTGCTATACAAACACTTCAACACCTCGATATACCTATAGTCGATATGACATCGCTGGAGGGACTGCAATACAGCCCAGGTTTCGATAGAATCGAAGGCTTTTTCATAGTCCACAAACGCTAGACACAGTGGCCGATTATACTCCTCGGTCTTCTGTATAATCTGGCGGAGCGTATGGATGTGGTCTATGGTGTGGCCTTTTCGGAAGCCGGCTTGTTCGGGAGGCTGGAAGTCATCAAGCCTGCGTTCGAGACGGTTCGTAATGACTCTCGAAAACAGCTTATACACATGGCTCAGGAGCGAGATGGGTCTATAATTCTTCAATAAGGTGTTGTCACCTTTTTTGAAGAAGAGCACCACCACACTCCTGTGCCATGCTTCTGGCGTAGTACCCTCGAGTATGACGGAATTGAATAGCTTCTGGAGGACTAAAAGTACCGGTTTTCCACCCGCTCTCAGAAGCTCTGTTGTAATTCCGTCATCACCCGGCGCCTTGTTGTTTTTAAGCTGTTTCAGAGCCACTCTAATCTCGTACAGGCTGATGTCTGGGATGTCCTCGGTGTAGTGTCGGGTCAGTTTAGCCCTAGAGTCCTGAGCCAAACCGACAGCGGGTTTCCGTGTCGAAGTGTACAACTGTCCGTAAAACCTCTCCAGCTCTCTCAATATCTCCGGTTTTGATGAGATGATACTGCCATCGTCGATCTTCAGCTTCGTCATTTGGCTTTTCCCAATAGAGGAATTCCTCGCGAACACTTTGGAGCCTTGGTTCCGCTCTATTGCGTCCTTTATACGGTTAGTATTAAAGGAGCGCAGATCGTGTCGCGTGGAGTTTGAAATCCGCCTATTGAGATGGCCGTATTCCGACATATCAGCTGAAGATTGCAATCTCATCTCATTCCGGGCTTCCATTAGTCTAATGGTTTTATTGGAGAGCTTTTGAGGTTTTCTTCGGCGTGGGGTCTTAAAGAACTGGGACCCCACTGCTTGGACAGCTTCCACAAACCCGTTGTTTATCTCGTCCGCTGTTTCGCATTCGGCTAGGCACTGGAAACGATTACGCAGTTCGAGTTGAAAGGTTTCGGGGTTCTGGATTTGGGCAGGAGCAGGACGGAGCGTGGACTTCATCAGACGAGACCGTTCTAGCTTAACATTGATATTCAGTGTGCCTCTGACAATGCGATGATCGCTACCGGTTTTGACCTTCCCGATCACAGAGACATCACTGAATATACGCTTCTTGGTTGTCATGACGAAGTCGATCTCATTTTTGGTTGAACCATCGGGGCTTATCCACGTCCACTTCCTGGATGGTCGCTTCTGGAAGAAGGAGTTCATCAAATAGAGTTCCTCCTTCTCCATAAAGTCGACCAGCCGCTGGCCCCTCTGGTTCCGCTGCCCATATCCGAACGACCCTATTCTCAACTCATCGCCATTCTTAGTGCCCACCTTAGCGTTGAAGTCTCCCATAACAACGGTGAAGTAGGATTCGGAGGTATGTATGGCTTCAGAGATCTCCTCATACATAGCCTCTACTTCATCGTCAGGGTGTGTCGAGGTCGGCGCATATACCTGGATGACCTTCAACGAATACCGGTCGGTAATTCTGAGTATCAGGTATGCTACTCTGCTTGACACACTATCGACTTTTACCACGTTGTTAATGAGAGACTTACGGACGAGAAACCCAACACCACCCTGGGACTTTCGGTCTCCTTCCCGGAAGAAGAGCATGTTGCCGGAATCAAGGATTATCGTATCCTGCCCCTCTCGTCGGATTTCAGATAATCCTATGATGTCCCAACGTAACCTGCTCAATTCTTCCTCCAGCTCGACAATCTTCTCGTCAGTCCGGAGCGTGCGGACGTTGTGTGTTGCCAGGGCCAAGGTCCGGTGGGGGTGGTAGCGAGAAATCCACCGGGGATTCTTAGCACCCCCTGCTCCTCCGTTACCTGGCCCGCTACCATAGCCAGGGATAGAGGAGCTGCCGGGTACTGGGGGCCGTCGCGCCGTTCTGTCTGTCATTTGGGGGGGGGGGTTGCCATAATCCCCACGCTTGGCGAGCGGCTTGGGGATCGCAGTATTGGTGGTTAAGTTACAGAAGACGCTGCTGCCCATCTACTGGATTTTTTCCCTTAGTCGCCTCTTACGACACCCACGGGAGGAGAGGGGGTGGTCAATTCTAAGCCGGATACCACACGGCACACACGATGCACACACGATGTATATTGAGGCACACAACACATCGCCACGTCAAACAAGCTCATACAACGCAAAGACACATGTATCCTGATTGCGATATAACAACATTCTCTGAAGATCAATGACTCACAAATTTATTCAATAAAGAGAAAGGGAAAAGGAATTTCCTCCGAGGCTCCAATATCGAATAATACTAATAAAAATACCAAATTTGATTTTCCAAGACATTGAAGCCAGAAGACATTCGGAACGATTACTTTGAGCCGAACATCTGACTGGAAATCGAAAGGCGTTGTCATCGCGCCTTCATCTCAAAGGGTGCTGGAAAACAGCGTTCGGAGCGTATTTTGGGATTTCATTGCATGTTTATAGTTATAATAAAACACCAATCATTATATATATCCTTAGGATTTAAGACATATATGTTTTTTAACGTTGCTCCACTCTATAAACTTTTTATGAATCGTGATTGCGTTACAAACATGAAATATCACATAGACAAACACCCAGACTCGAGACAAACTTATGCGGATCGCACAAATTTTTATCCCGTGCGGAAATCGAACTCGCAACGCAGTCTAATCGCTTATCCACTGCGTCAATCACATCGCCGAATTGCCAATTGGGTCAGTGAAAAGGGCTGTAGGTTTGTCTTTATACTGTCCAACGTAATGTGAATTTGTAACATAATTCTGCGTAATTCTCCATTGAATAGTGGGTACTATACCCTATAAAGGTCGCGTGGACTGTAATCGAGAGTTCAGCGATGCATTGCGGACGACGAGTCCTTCTCGGAATATGAAACAGGGGTTCCTAAGTCTGTATTGTCCTTATTAGGGGAATTATAATTCGATGTACGGCTCTCGTCGTGTTGTGTAAGACACGGCACACGTCGTTATATCACGTCTCGTGTACGTTCTGAAATACGGAGCACTTCCTGGTTTGTGTTTCTCAATTTCTGATCTGTGGGTATCTTCATAAAATATGGTTATTTCTTTATGTGAGACTGCTTCGTTGGTCTAGTGGTCACTAAGCGCGACTGCTGAGCACGAAGTCCTAGGTTCGAATCCCGGGTCGGGCAAAGTGTTACTGGGTTTTTCCATTAGGTTATTCTCAGTGGCAGCACGGAGTCTGGATTTGTGCCCGGTTGATGGCAATAGACTCGCCCAAGAAATATTTTTTTGTTAAAATATAGTACAATTTAGGTGTATATCATTTTTTAGTTTCATATATTCTACCAGTTCTCGTACCTATAATACCTTCTCCAAAAAACGTAATAGATAATCGACCTCAATCGTATGCCATCGTCTATCTGCAAAGGTTGTCACTAGACCTTCCCCTTAGTTACGTGAAACCATCCAGGAAGAAGATTTATTCATACAAAACGAATATTGAGAATCTTCTTTTTATATCGGCTATAAAAACATCCCTCAAAATACCACGATAACAGTATTGTACAAACGCTGAAGCAATAGCATATTTTCACGCCTGTATTCCTCGAAGTGGTAGGCAGAGGTGACTGTAAAGTACACCGAAATTTTGCCAGTTAGGTGCCAATGTAATAGAGGGCGAGCCTATAGCCATTCATCATTATCATCAGCCCGAACTATTAACCATTCTGTTGCCATTAACCGGGCACATATCCAGACTCCGTGCTGCTACCAAGAATCACCTAGTAGAAAAACTCAATAACACTTTCCCGACCCAGTATTCGAACCCAGGACCTCGTGCTCGGCGACTATTAGACCAACGAGACAGCGAAGCAATAACCTGCCTCATTTATCACCCAAGTATTCTAATATACAATCATATATACATAAGTATGTACCTGAGTACCAAGCTACAAGTCGGTTCATCAATTCTTAAGTGTTCCACGTTAAATGACGGCTGTTAATCATAGCGGCGCGGATTAAACACCAATGAATAATTTAACAGATGTGAAGCCTTATCTATTAATCAGTCGAACTGGTTTGATTGTGTTCAGGCTTCTTCGTTATTGAAACGTGTCATTAAGACTAAGTTAGATAGAGCTAATCTGTTGAAGTTAAATAGAGCTAAGCGCGACTGCTGAGCGTGAGTTCCTGGGTTCGAATCTCGAGTCGGTCAGTATTATCAAGTTTTTCCATTAGGTAATATTTAGTAACAGCATGGAGCCTGGATTTGTGCCCGGCTGATGGCAATAGGTTCGTTTTCTATTACATTGGGACTTATTATTTATGTGATGTTAAGATTTTTTGTTTAAGTTTAATTTTGGTTCACAACTGAAAATGAATCTAAGATGTAATTTTATAGTTTGTACCATATTTTGTAATATTTTTAGTGTATTATAGAATAAAATTTGATTGCTTAGCCCTTGCTGTTTGATATATGAATACGTCAGGCGACAACTAAAAAGCGACTAAAATGTTATTCGTCGGTAAGTGTGTTTATGTCTGTCGGTCATCACAATTGCCTAAGTTCAAGCCCAACGATATTTTAGTAAAATACATAGAAAACGAAATCTATTTACATAAATAATATCTATTCCAATACTAAGTTTAACAAACTTTATAGACTCTAAATTCGGATCTCTCAAATTAATCGAAACCAAACGCAATTTCGTAAGTAATTTGTTTACAATAACCTTGATTGAACTTGTTTTCTTTCGGAAAATAACCGAAACTAAACTAAGGCCTGTGTACGATAACCCAATAGCCAACAGTTATAAATTAATTAACATTCGATTTAGTCAGAATGTTTAATTAATATTGATGTATATTTGTAGTGCCTAGTGCTAACCACCATCTAGTGAATTTATTAATAAAGTTCTAAATTTAATGAACTTAAATAAAGCCTTCTTAATTATGTGTAATATTTAAAAAAAATTGTTATTATTTACGATACAGGCCTGCTCCGCCGATTTCACTTGCAATGATTTTGATAACTAATCCTCATCCATATACCCAAATTAATATTTTTGTCTTCTTCTTTTGCCTAAGTTTAAGCCCATCAATTTATCGACCCATCGTCATAAGTTAGGCCAGGACCTAACGTAAAATTAAAATTCACGATAATCGGACGAGCGGTTACCGATTAAAGAGCACACTAACAAACAGACAGGCGTTGCGGTTTATAGGGAAGGAGGATAGACTGTTCTAGTTGTAGGTAACAGGTTTATTTCACCACTAACACGACAAAGTTCCGACTTACACTCGCCCTGCGGCGTTCACCGGGCTCCTAATTGAAGGATAATTACAATTTGGTCGGTTAAATATGAAAAGCGGTTTCGCTTTGCAGGAGAGCTGAGAAGTTTTTTTGGTGTGGCAACTTTTGTAGGTTCACTTTTCGTGCCTTTTGACGATTATGTAGGTTTCATGTTAGTAGTACTGAAAACATAAATAAAATTCGGTTTTGTTAAGTCTGTTGAGCAAACGAAATAATAAAATGGACATTTTAACTCTATATTTTTATAATACAGACTGAAGTTTTTCAGTCAAAATAATTATATTTTCAGCCAGCCTTAATATATTTTTTACAATGTTTATAAATACAATACGTAGATTTTAAACATTTACAATATTTGTTTTTATTTGTGAAGGTATGTAAACAGATATTTTAAAACAAACAGCTACTAGATAATTTTAAAGACTAAGTTAATATAGTAAATTATTAATTACCGTACAACCTGAATTTACACAGTATGTAGGTACCTACGGGACAAGCCTTTTGTAGTCAAAGAGTAAACGCTTCAAAGACTAGATTCAAACAAGAATGAAGTGAAAAGAAATAAACTAGTATTTAATTGTATATTTCTACAATACTGCAGGGTTACTGTGAGCTTTGTAGGTCATTTTCCGCTTTACAGTGGACTTAGCAGGGTCTCGCTTCTACACCGTAAACTGTCCTGCTTTAAGAGTTCATGGTAAAAAGGTAGTCGCTAAAAACGGTGAAGTAAAACATCGTGAGGAAACCGGCACATCTGAGAGATTTTTCAACGGTGTGTAAAGCCATGTCAGAGGCCTACAGGCGTAACTCTGCCACCAGGTTATTCATCAACCCTACGATTATAAGAAGACCATTTGAATATCAAAGGGGATATTAAAGAAGATTCTCCTGTAATAAAAGTCCAGCAACCGCACGGTTTCAGCGATAATACATTTTTGTACAATCTAATGAAAAATAGCGATGTTCTATGACCCCGGCAACATTATTGTATTACACAATAAGACTATGAATACCGCGCGATGTAAAGTTGTTTTATGGCGGTTCGTTTATGTCCTAACGTTAGAATTAAATTGCTCACGTCATGTAGATAGCTTGTCAGATGTACATTTAACTTGGGTTACGTAGCGGATTATCATAGGAGTGCTTCTTGAGTAAAACTGTATTAGACAAAATATTTAGGTATAGGTGTATTTTCAGGCTTTTCAAAATACAATATAGAACCGTGTCTCACTAATATCGTTTTTTTTCGCAAGTTTTTTAGCAGTGACCTTTCATCATCATCATCATCTTAACCCGTTATCCCCCACTGCTGGGTATAGGCCTTCCCGTTCCTCCCCCTCTAACTTGAGCAGTGACCTTTACCGCCACAAAACCAACAAAACAAAAAAGGAAATCATTGATAATGTCACCGTTTATAGGCAATGTTATTCTATGATGATCAAACCTCCATTCTTTGAACACGAATACTTATTAGGCATACATACATGGGCTAGCTCCCTTCCCTTCTCCATATTTTATAATTTATGTAGACCCCCTACCCAGGTTAATATACCTGGATATATAAGGGCTAGGTGTCTTCTACCTATTTCACATTTGCAGCTGCGTACACAACATCAAAGTTAAATTAAACAGTATTCACCTCACGTGCGTAGAATAAAAACACTCATTGGGGCATCCGGGAGTATTTACGCTGGCAGAATTGCTTTTCCGCGTTTAAAATTATTAAATAGACCATCTAGGTATGTACGTGACTGCATGCAGGGTGTCGTAAAGTATGTCAAATAAATCATTGTATTTATTACATCTCGCCTTCATTCCTTAGAAGGGCGTGAGTTTATGAACACTCACATTTGTAAAACGTTCGAGCTCGTTGCGATTTATCAGTCATTATCCATTGCAAGTTAACATTGCCTTCTTATACTATCTTCATCATCAGCCGGAGGACGTCCAATGTTGAACAAAGACCTCCCCCTTAGAACGCCACAATGAACGACCACCTACCACTTGCATCCACCGTCATCATCTTAGACTAAATAAAAAAGTTATACGAACCTAAATCTAAAATCTCAGACACGGTTATTTTATGTTATTACTGCTTAGTTACTGAATCCTTAATTTATTGTTTTTGAATTTCAGTAACATAATGATAGCAATTCTCTTTAGTTATACGACTCTAACCGCTGCACTCAAAGATGTTAATGATAACCTAAACTGACACTAAGTAAAGACTTCACGAAGAGCACCTTTACTTATAGTTAGTTTAAGAAAGCATTAAATGTCTCTCAGTACGGGGATAAGTCACGTTTTATTTCGTCTATGAATTAATACTAGTAGCTAATCAGCGAATATGAAAACATCTTCACACTCTATAAGATAAATTATGAATGTAGATCACGCAACCACTTTGTAATTATCAGAAATACGTCTAAAATAGATTACCCATCTGTCTGTCTAGACGTAAACATAGTAATTGACACCCGATGTTAATAAATCTACACCAAATAAGCTCACTGAAAATAACCTTCAAAATTACATTTTGTTCGCGAGTGCCAAACTTTGAGCACTTCACCAGAATGTATATCAACTTATAACTTTACTTAGCAACTTAATAAGTTTTTTTCTCACAAATGCGCAAACAATGTAACGCGCTTCCAGAGTAGTTGAACAATAATTTAGCCAATTCTATATAATTCGGGAAAGTTTCAATCTATTTACCAACTGACCCACTATTGTCAATTTAATGCGCAATCCGAAATAATGACCATTAGTTTTACCAAAATAAAGAATTATTAGATATTTCTAACATAACTATTACAACACTAATTTTTGTTTGTTATAAAAAGAAGAATGGTATTCGCTAATTGAACAATGTATGTTCTTTTAGAATAAATAAAGAATCTTTAAACCGAAAATTTTGACACATTATTGTTCTTAAAAAAACAACCTAACCCTTTCCTAGTGTAATGACCCACATATGGGGCATGGCTATTGTTTAACTATTGTGTCTGCTTCGCGCACAGTCGCGCAAAGTGTTGAATTGCGTGAATTCATTCACAATCTCTAAGACTAGATATCAGAGATCATCCAACACAATCGCAGAGCACCAACTTAACGTAGTTTACATTAACTATCCTATTAACCGGGGCAAAGTATGCGCTTATTTTCAACAGCGCTGTGCGGACCATAAGTCTGGCAACACAGGACAAAGGCAAAGAAACCTGGAAAATTAATGAGATAGAAAGACAAACACTCACCTCCGAGCGAGCAGAGCGGAGCTTTAAAAAATAATAAAATAACTGATGTAGATTCAACCCGTTTGGAGCGGAAGGTGCTCTGAAATATTAACTAGCCTCGCCTGCGGCACGGCCTGCGTTCATATTGCTTCGTGTGAAACAAAAATATCAAATCTAGGATGTTATTTACATGGATACTTACATCGTCGAAACTATTCTGAAAGCTGACTGCTACTGAGTTTTCCTTATTCAAGTATCATCGTAGATACACTAGAGGTTTCCATATAAAAAACTATAAGTTGACTCCTTAGACTACTACTAATATTTTTTGAATACCTTCAAAATATTATTTATAACCCCGTTTTTATTCAGTATTAGTAAAAAAATAACTACTCCACAGAACATCTCAACACAGTAGACCAATTAATTTCAGTATACATAATTATTTCACAATAGGCCTGCACCTTCTGGAGACTTTTCATGGCTGTTCTTTTATAGAGCAGCTGTGTGGGGTTCTTAGCTGGTGTTGGACCTGTGTCTCCACGTAAGCCTTTCAAAAGAACGGGTATCTTCCACATGGTTGATAGCCCGAGTAAAAAGACGAGATTATTTTACAAGTAATGTGACAACACACCATTACATTCTATCTCCGCCAAGTCTGGAGCATTCGGTACCAGTACAGTAAATCTACTTACGATAAGCCAACAAAAGGTTCTCGAACTCGCTAATGGCTACAAAGTATTCCAGTCTTTTAGTAAAGGAAACTGATTTTAAAGGATAGTATATAAAAGGGTCTGCCAAAGCGTAATTGTACGTCAGACACATCTTTGGAAGTCAGTTCTGCCCCGATCTAGCTGATTGAGTAATCTATATCTACTATGGCTAGAGCTTTCTGTATTCTTAATTAAGAATCCTACTTCCTACTATCCTACTATCCTACTTCCTACTAATATCCTATCCTACTATCCTACTATCCTACTTATTATTATATTATTATATATTATATATATATATTATTTATATATATATATATATTATATATATATATTATATATAATATTATAAATGTGAAAGTTTGTGAGTATGGATGTATGGATGTATGGATGTGTGGATGTTTGTTACTCTTTCACACATAAACGGCAGGACCGATTTGGTTGAAATTTGGTATGTAGATAGATTATACCCTGGATTAACATATAGGCTACTTTTTATCCCGAAAAAATGTCGCGGGTAACACCGCGGGGCGCAGCTAGTAAGACATAAAAAGCATTGTCTAGGCTTGGGATCTGTAAGTATATTAATATTATTTTTTGATAACTGTTGGTTACGCAATCTCTACTTGCCCCACAAGGAATAAATATTTACTTAGCGATATTCCGCAACATGCTTGTTCATATAATAAAATACAAAAAATGTCAATGTAAAATTTTTGATAAATTACAGGAAAAATGGCTAGTGCAGGCCAACAGTTAAAAAGACCGTAACAGCAAGTTTCTCGTTTACCCTAAACAAGATGAATATGCTGGCGCTCCGAGACATGAACCCAACACGAACAAAACGGAAGCAAATCCTCAACTAAGCTTAGCTGCAGATTAGCCGCGGCGACCACCGATAAATCTCTTACTTAAACAACGTCAACCCTCTGTACGTCACCAGTGACGTCACAGGCCACGTCATCATCCTCAGCCTTTCTCTCCCGTCACCTATCTCTTACCGAGGGCCGCACGTCGCGAGCATTTCTCTCCACCTTACAATATTCTTTTGTACCGTCTCAACAATCTTTATAGGAGAATGATCGCGGCACGTACCATTTTGACAGCTTCCCTGTCTTACCAACCAGAAGTTACGCCATTATAGCCATTAATGCGTACGTAATAAAGGCTGGAATGGTATTAAATATTCCGTCGAAGTTTTTCTTTGAATTGCTGTTTGGAAAGTTGATAGACTTCGAGTTGGTAGGTACGACTGTTGTATAAGTATTCGCTATAAAGATTCCAGCTTTAATTAAAAGGGCAGATACCATATATATTATCTGTTACTCTGTTTATGGATTTGACGATAGTTGTAAAATGTTTTTTAAGTTAACCACTTCTTAAGTTGACACCTCTATTCTTTGACATGCAAACAGGTATAATTTGTATGACATGGTGACAGGTATAATTTAATCAATTGTTCAACATTGTAAGTTTTTTTATAATAAGGTCAGGGGGTAAATATTATTTACTATATATACGTTATACTCACGTGTGAATTTGGGGGTTGCGCGACTAGTTTCGAACTCGAACGGAGCCCTATATAGTAAACTGTTGTTGTTAAATGTTAAGTAAAAGGCGTCAGACCTGTGACTAATTCAAAAAGTCATAGTATATTACCAGAATAGCTGAGCTGATGGCCTGGGTGACCAGGGTATTCGTCATTCGTTAGAGCTTTAAGTAGCAATCATATCGGAAATGCCTTATACTATAAAGTTTAATTAATAAACCCCAACATTACTGAGTAATAAACAGGATTCAATTAAAGCGCTAATGGTTATCTAGGCATCAATCCACGATATATATGGCGGTTGTTAACGCTACAACCAGAACGCTTAATCATGAAATTAAATGAAAACTGAAAAATTAAAGCCGTTGTTATAATTACGTACTGAGTGAAATACGAAGCTGAAGATTAGCAGAAGTTGAACCAGAACTATATCGTTAAGTTTATTGTTACGATCGCAACTAAAATCACCAATTATTTCTAAATAAATTATACCCTATTGTTTGGTGATATATGTAAAAAGTGGTCGTCCCAAGTAATCGAGTTGTACTATCATTTGTCCGCGGGTTTACTCGTTTCCCGTACCGTGTAAACCGAAAAACAGCAAACCAATAACCAACACAACCGTCGAGAAATCAGGTGCAGGATCAAGGATTTAACAAGCTCATTGAGGTACGATTGCTTTACACATTCCGTCCGTTAGTTTTAAAATCTATAAAACAAAAGTAAAATTCACTACGTTATGTAATAATAATTAGAATACATCATTCTGAACGCTATTAAAAACACAATCGCGTACCACGTGACTGTCTCCCACCGCGCGCATGGCACGCCGCCTTTAATCTAAATAAGCCAATTTATCCTCCCGGCCTATAGACGCAGAATTAACATAGGTTACATTATTAATTAACAACTGTATTTAATACGAAGTAATATGGCAGATTATAAGTGTTGTGGTAATACCATTGTTTTAGAATCGAGTTAAAGTACACGTCGGGTCGTGTGTTACAAGCGTTTTCGTTAAAATTTTACTAATAATCAGGGCCATTTACTACCAGCAACTAAAGAATTATGGGAAATATCGCTTACTGACAGTCGATAGCTTTATATACTGAGGCAGCTATGCAGTATTATTGCATGTGGAGACGCGATTAACCTTGAAACATCGTGACCTTATAACAAAAACCTGAGCGAATATGTTCACAAGTCTGTGTTTATCGATGTGGACGTAAGGAAAAATCTAAGCTCTAACGCCTGAGCCTCAAGCTGTAGTTTTGTAAGTGATCTTCTACAGAAGAAAATTTTTATTTCGTATAACTGTAGGCTGCAGCCTATACGAAATAAAAAACTTTGCTGTGAGTGCCAGGCTTGTTCTGCAGTCGTGATAGCTTCTTTCTGAGCCGCTGGCCATTTAGAGAGAGCAGATCTCCGCTAGGAACATTCGAGATCTCGGAACACAATGGGTCCTACGAATCATGTATACAAAACACGCGCCATCAACACGATATTCTTTTCAGCAATTTCAGCCATCGCCGGGTCACGGGGCGCTCGAAAATTTAAATTCTAAAGCAACTTCTACTTATATTTTTATTTTGGCAACGAATTCTTTTGGAGTGCTCGCCTGCTCGCTGGCAGTGACAGGGCGAAATTAAATCCTATTCGGGGGTAGCACTTATTAAAATCTGCCCGAAAAACTGCTCTTTTAGGCCACAATGGGTAATCTAGCGGCCGGGAACGCTACGGATGCACGCGGACGGTGGCACCCGAGGAGGCGGCCAGCGGAACTTAAATGATCAGGTTTTGTAGGTTTGTTTTTTTGATAAGGTACATTTATCCCAAGCTTGTCAAACGTGGGGATTATGGTAACCCCCCCTTAACTAAGGGGGAGGCCTTCATTCAACAGTGGACATCTTCCTGCTAATCATGATGATATTTCTTTTTAATGAACTGGATTGGCTTTGTAACAACTTGCTGGTATACCATGACAACAATTAAGTTAAAATCTCGAAGCAGCAGAAAACCAACTACATATTTGGCCCAGTAAATAAGTCCTCCTCTTTTTTCTTCAGTAAAACATATCAAAGGAAGTACTGAAATGCTTAAAGACCAAGCTGAAACAATATAAGCACTGACACAAAGTACATTTTTAGGCAAGATTTTTGAGAAACAAACAAAAACACAACAATCACACATGTATTGCCCGGTAATTAAATATTATTGAAGCCGAAGCTTGTTGACATTTAACCAACCCGCGATCGCTTACAGTTTGTGCGTGCCGCGTTCATATTAAACGTTGTATTATTAAATTAATTTCCGGATGTGTCGTGAATCGAGATGTGAAATACGGGATTGTTTCAGATAATATTGTTGTTGTACAAGTTGGTATGTGTGACGTACACGTAGCTCCAGCCGGCACACAGCCAGCCGCCATTAGTGCGCCCGGGAGGCTCGCCACTCTCCTGTTTATTACCAGAGGCCGGCTTGATGAAATAACTAATGCTATAACTATTTGGTTTCGTTGAAGCTGATGTGGATATATTTATGACGTCAATTATACCGACTTTGTTTTATTAGATTTCAACTTAATACCATATTCGACCATATTCGATATGGACGATCCAGTTTCATTCAAATTGTCCACATAGATTTACTTTTTTTAGTTTACTCAAATGACGTGGTCGTTTTCTTACTTTTCGCTTTCTGGCTCTGTCTCTGAAGAGTTTAGAAAAAACATTCAATCATAATTAGTGCAGCTCATATCATTTACACATAGGACTTAAGTGAATGACGCACAAATAGAGACCTACACCAACTCTGCAGTGAAAGGACAAGAGTTTGATGATATTCAACACCAGAAAATTTTATTTTTATAAATCTATCTATGTATATCTAAAAATGGAGTACTGTTCGTTAGTCTCGCTAAAACTCGAGAACAGCTGGACGGATTTGGCTAATTTTTGTGTTAAAATATTCATGGTAGTACAGGAAAGGTTTAAACTATGAGAAGGCGGTACGAAGATTGCCGAATCAGTAAATATATATAACAATATTTGCTGGTATGAGAACGAGACAAAGCTCAATAAAAAGCAGCAACAAAATATAACAGCTAGTCGGCTAAGAGCATTTTAAATCCATCCATTAGTTCGACTCATTAAATATAGACGAGCTTATGAAGGTAATAAGTTGAAAGTAGGAACAGACTAACTCCGGTAACGAAGCAGTAACATTAATCCATCATGGCGCTCCTACATAATGAACTAACGTACTACTAATTAAGCTCATGCCATTTTTAAGCCCAGTTTATTATCTCCACGTTAATACTCCTTACATGCCTCATATGAAATTTTAAGTCGTGTCTTTAATTTTGTTCAGCCGGGAAGAGTAACAAGAAGGTTTTACCCTGTATGAGGCAAAATAGGCTTACAGTTGATAATAATATTAAATAATAGCATACTGTACAAGTCTGCCTCGTTGGTGTAGTGGTCGCTAAGCGCGACTGCTTAGCATGATGTCCCAATTGCAAATCTTTAGTCGAGCAGTTTTATATCATACTATCAGTTCGATACTTTTTAACTACTAAATCCATCATTATTATGATTAAATCAAAAACCTGTCTATGAACTTATTGCCCTTGCTTGCTTACAAATAACGGTGCTATTAGTAAAACCTAAATATTTTAGAAAAATTCTAATATGCTTTTCTTCACACAGGGGAACCGTAAAAACAATTGTTCAAAACAAGATACAACACAAGAGGCAGCTAATAAATATTAAACATGTGCCCCAATGAACATAAAAGTCCATTATATTAAGCAAGTCCTTGACATTGTCAAAGATATCCGTGTATCCTTTGATCCTCAACAACATGTCTCTGAACAACAAACAGAACATGGTTTATCGCAACTTGTTCGCATATAAAAATTTGTTACGTCCAAACAAGTTGGCGTACGTTTCCAATTTACCATATCGAAGCTGTAAAAATGTTAATACGCTTTTATGTACCGGCAGACAATTTGAGAATTAGAAAGAGATAGGGTTGCCCCTTGAATACGGTGGTAGTGGTAGTACGAATCTAAGAAAACTCGGACGATTGAAGTTACTTAAAACACATCCATGATAGAAAACCTACGTGCTTTTTTAACCGACGTCAAGAAAGGAGAAGCGTATGTATTCGCGCGTATTTTTTAACCCCCGTCGTAAAAAGAGGGGTATTATAAGTTTGACCGCTATGTGTGTCTGTCTATCTGTGCCTCCGTAGCTTTTAAAGAGGTGAACCGATTAGGATGCGGATTTTGTTTTAAGTGTATGTGCTTGGGCAAACTACATGATATGTATTATCTGTACCGATTGGTGATGCTATTCGTATCGGTTAAATACGATTTCTGTCAATTAAATGTGTGATAAAAAATGTTTAAGTGTTAACCTATAGCTTTTTGTACAACTATTTCTTCAAACCCTTTTCATCCTCAGATCCAAATTAGAGTCACGCAGAATATTTATTTTATTAAAACCCGCTTGCCGCTTTTGAAGTCACAATTCATCAAACATTACCTTGTTAACTTATCTGTGACAGCCCTAGCCGCGCGGAGTTACGTGACATTCTGTTTATGAATGATATACGAAAGAGTTATTTTCATGCAGCATTTTATTAGTCTTCTTAGCAGAACGTGGATACATTATAGAATGGCAGGTTTTACAAATAAAATGATACTCAGCTACAGTTTATGGCTTTATTTTATTACATTTTCGATAACTGTATAAAGGGTCAGTCAAAGTACCTAAGTAGACGTACTTTGTTGATGAAAATGGATATATACTATTATTCCTATAATTATATATTTTTAAATATCGTCGTTCATATTTAAATGTCCACTACCTAAATAAAGTACTTACCTATAATAGTAATGATTTTTTTGTACGAGAAATGAAGAAAAACTGTAAAAAAAATTATAGAGAAGAACGCAGTCTTAATGGTAATTTCGAAGAAATTATTTTATGTGATTAAAAATTATACTAATTCTATGTGATTCTCATGCAATTACCTATCTATATTATATCGAAGAATATTGTGAATTTACGTAGAAACACTAAAACCAGAACTCTGGCAAATATGACCAATTCAGATATTATGTTCTGGAGAAAAGCGTGGTCTACAGTAATATAGGTTTATTATCCAATATCTGGTTATAAGCAGTAGACGTCTGTGGCGTACCTTGGGAGAGCTCATGTCCAGCAGTGGACTGCAAGGGGCTGATGATGATAAACAAATATGTTTGCGCAACTGTAATATACTTCAATGGTCCTTCAATCCTTTAAATTCCATACCTACTAGTAAACTGTAGTATCCACAACGTTTAAAATTGCGCATCAAATAAACTGTCGCGATATCAATTGAAATTATATTAAGCTCGTCTTCTCAATCCGCTGACCTCAGCCCCGAAGGGCTCAGACAAAAAATATGATCGTCGGTAAACCCCCGCCCCATAACTCCTTACCTCGAGATAGTCTCCTCCTTCACTCGGAATACTAATGAGGACACGTCGAACAGCCACTGGATCATCGACGTGGGCTTATCTACGGTGGTCAGATAAGGTATTTAAGATGTTAAGTTAGATTAATTGCTTCTTTCATAATGGTGGCTGGTGGCTGGCCTATGATGCAAGTACTTTATTTAGGATTAGGTGATCTGCAGATATTTGTTTTAAATCTGGATGTTTTAATGTATGCACATGTTATGTTTGTGTTGTTTGTAAGTTATTTCACTCAAGATACAGAAGATACAGAAATCTAACTCCTATCATGATGATTTAGGAAAATTAAGTTTTATGCGGTCTATACCTACTTAAGTAGGTACTCTTAGTGGTAGGTAGGTATGAATAGAAGAAACCTATAATTATCTCTAAGTCAGTACTTACAGAATAGTAGTAGTTCTTCTAGCTACAAAATAGCTTATTATTATACTTCAAGGCTAAAAGGCGTGTTGTTTCCTTGTGCATCAAGTTTATAAAAAAGCGACCGGTCACGTCTTATACTAACTTATCTGTTTATAAACGGATTTCTTGGAAATAAACCAGCACTACACTCCAGTCTGTCCGTTAAGAAAATGCTTGAAGAACGTATTTTGTGATTCAAAGCAAAAACTGTATCTTCTTTACGTTGGAGACAATTAATTGTGTTTGTTTAACTAACATTATAAATGATGAAAAGCATTTTTAAACTGTATAAACAGATAAATTAATGTAGTAGTAGTAACAATGGAGAAACAAAGACTGCCTCGTTGATCTAGTGGCTGGTGAGCATTAGGTCCTGGTACGAATCCCAGGACGTGCAGTGTTACTGGGTTTTACATGAGATAATTACAGAATCCGTGCTGCGCAGTAGCGGCACGGATTCTGTATTTGTGCCCGAGTAAATAACATTTTAAAATGACATCAAACTCGCCCCTTCAAAATCATAATGATACATTGCAGGTTGAAGTATAGTTTTCAGTTTTCTATTACATTGGGACCAATAACATTACCGGGGAAATGTAATTTTCTAAGGAGGACTAACTTGAAAGTATAATAGAAACATTTTGTAAAAGCACCGTCAGATTCTGTCACCCTGGTACCTAGATTTGTAGAGACATCTCCGTATTGAATGTAATCTTGTCCGGATTTCTGTGATATGACGGTTTCAGATGCTTTCCACGGCAATTCGATCTTGGCAACCTATTGAATCTATGTAACAGAAGAATATTGTCTAGAATAATATTATAGGTCTCTACTACTAGCAGCTATATAGGTAGGTATTCGATTTAGACATAATAACGATAACCCTAGTAAAAACACCTATATCAAAAGAACTCACGACAGCATAGCTATAAACCTAGTTCTTGTTATGGGTATATTTAAGCTATTATTAATTAATTTAAAGTCTAGGCAAGCTTTTACTCCTTTATAGACACTACCATAACGTTCAGAAACAAATTGACGAAAAAGAAAGAACTGTAACATTTTGGGCACACCGTATGTAACTAGCAAATAGAAGTACAAAGGCATGAAATAACGTAAACGCAATCACGGATAACTGAAACTAGTAACCTGCCAGATTGCCATAGTTGATAATTAAAACTTTTATTTACTCACGTGTGATTTAACTTCGGTTTCCGAACTGAAAAAAAAATTAACAACGCGCCAGCCACTGTTTCGAAAATAAAAACTAAAAAACTATTCGTTTGAATTTCGAACACGCGTAGGTAACCTGACGTCACAAATCTACTTTGTAGCTGGTATTCCCACTCTGTTTCCGTTAGCGTATTGAATACGTTAGTTTTTTCGTATCTTTTTTAGGGTTCCGTACCACAATAGGAAAAACGGAACTCATATAGGATCAGTTTGCTGTCCGTCTGTCTGCCTATGTCAACTGTTTTTCTCAAGTACGCGTGACGGTACAAAATTTAAATTAATATCAAATACTAGGCCTTCTGTCCCTTGAAGCCGTGAAAGAAAAGAAAATGAGAAAAACTTCTAAGTCAACGCAAGCAAAAGATTATTTTTTAAATTTTTATCTCATAACTTATAGGGTACTTCCCGTTTACCTACAATCATATGATTTAGCAAGAAGACTGGGCTTTAAGCACAAGTAAAGGAATAAATCAAAACACTGTTTTTTAGACAGTTAGGTACATCACATAAAATAACAATAATTTATTTGCAGTAAATTAACCGCTACCTACTTCAAGGTAACAGTTTTCGAACGTCAAAGTTAAGGTTGTTTATCAATCCGATTCACATTTTCGTTAGAGCAATGTTGTATTGATATAATTTAAAGTCGGTACGGAACCTGCAGTACGCTAATCCAACTCGCGCCTTTACTGGTTTTTCGTATCCAACAACTAAAATGGAATGATGTACTATTCTTCAGTCTGATTATGATTTATGATGGATTGATTTTTACTCTATGCCATTTGTTTCTAACTGTTCACAAGAATATATTATCTTCAACGTGCAATAGTACAAAATGTAACATCTGTATTATAAATCTGTATAATATGTACAATAAAAATAACCTGTATAGGTATATCAAATTCATACCGTATGAAACTTTCTGACCCATCAAGTTGATAACGTCTACAATAAATGGGTGTATCAAAAAGAGTAGGTACCTAATAACACTAACAATAGTACAGAGTACCAAACTTTAAGTTACAAAACTAGTGAGGGAATTTAAAGCATTGCAAATTGCAATAGAAGTTCTGCATTCCCAATGCCTTTGACATCGCCGAGCGAGGCGATGGCGCCCGCCCGGGGCTATGTGCGTGAAATAAGTACCTAGTAACACTGTGATAACACCGTGTGACGCAGGGCTAAGCCTAATGACTACCCGGACTTCAGTCTGTTAGTTCACTTACTCTACTCACACCTACCATTGGTTAGAACTGTTTTATAAAGTTATTTTGTCTTTGATTGGATTGAGTAGGTACAAGTTGTACATGTAAAAAAGTGTCACATTGTCATTCAAGCCTGTTTTGGACATACAATATTTAAAACGTATCCTCTTGTACATTTAAGTATCTAATTAATTATATTAAAATTCTTAGTTATATTCTAAGACCGATCTTAGAACTAAACTCCCGAGAGTTTTACGGCCTTGTACAAAGGTCTGATAGTACCATTAGATAGATACCTAATTTCGTAAGTCAATTCAGAAGTCGCAGAGGGAAGCTATTTTGATGTACTATGCTATCCTAACCAACACTTTAACAGTACTTTTTGCTACCGTCTTATCAGCCTGCTTATCGTTTATGTAAGTAAACGCTTCTCCCTTGCAGATAGCATCCAAGAAAACTTTGACCTTTTACCCGAAGCCGGTAAGGGTCCCGCAATTTGTAAAACCACTTTTATAAACTACAAATGCAACAGATACGGTATTCTTATGTAGGTCCTATAAGATCATAGGATACTCCCCTGTGAGGCAGGCGGGTCAATACCGATGGTAAGGAAGCCACTTTTGTTTTCATATGATATGTATTGATGAAAGTCAGATCAATATTTACCATACTCACATGTTTAGTCTCTAACTTACTTACACATGACGACACGAATTAGGAAACGCATATCGACTGCCGCGTTGGTCGAGAAAATTACTAGGGAATGGCCACTGGCTTTGGCTGATTGGACATTCGTTTCCAACAGTTTGAAAATAAGTTACCATTGAGTAACAACGTAACTTGTGTGTGTTTCTGAAATAAGGTTTTTCAGAACCGTTTTAGGAACATAACTTGTGCGTTATGTTCTGATTTCTTTTTACCTACCTAAGTTTACATTACCTAGGTAATTAATTACATTAATCATCTAATAACATCTGTGTTTTAAGTATGAGTTTCTACGTACGTACGCACTATAATTAATTGTAGATACCTAAGGCTTGTTAAATTTCAGTAGGTAACACATTGTAGCTTCGTCGTATACCTACGTAGATAAGTACTCTACCTGCGTACACAAAATCATCTCAACATCTGCGCGTAAACACAACATTAATAATTCACAGCTTTCAGTACGAACAGAAACAAAATACTGCGTCAGTCGTCATAGAATAATAAATTGAAAACGTGATATAGGTAACGTGGAGTAATTTAATTAAGTTTGACTTTGAGCCGTCGTTGAATATTAAATAGGTAGAACCTTATAATGCCAACCATGACTCGTTAGATAAATTAAAACCGCACCTGAATTGTTAAATTAATTTAAAATTGTTTATTCAATTGTTGTTTTGTTAAAACTAGAAAAGATACCGCTACTACTTATATCTATGAAAAACATGAAACTAGCAAAAAGTTCAACAAAGAGCTTTTCAGATAAACTGGTACCTACGTTACAGTTTGAAGTGTTTAAAAGCTACCGACGCAATTCTCACGCATTTTTAAATCAACTTAGTATTATTAGACACCTAATTAGTTATTTTTTTTAACTCGTCGGCCCACACTAGGAATTTCTCCTGTGTCGTGGGTGCGTTTCACAAACATGAAATATCACATACACAAACACCCAGACTCGGGACAACCATGGTTCGCACAAAGGTTTGCCCCGTGCGGGAATCGAACCCACAACCCTTAGCGCAGCAGTCCAATCGCTTAGCTACTGCGCTAATCAGGTCGTCAAAATAGATATCTACCTACTTTTGACTATCGGTAACTAATACACTAAGTCCTCGTATTGGTATATAATGACGTACCCAATTAGTGTCAATCCTGCACTTCCTTGTCAAGTATAAAAGAAGAACGTTTAGGTATCTAATGGAATCAATTTACCCCATTAGGTATAACGATTTCTTAATTCCTGCCATCCTTCTTAGAATTACTATAGTAAATATCTGGCCTTCCAATCAAATACATTGGATTCTATACTACCTATTCGTCAGTGTAGCGTTCTAGTTTAGTTTTTAGTGCAACTTTATTACGAAGCAGGAATACATGATGCTACATGTAACTGAAAAGTATTTTTTTTCTTTTTAAGGCATTAAGTATATAGGTTAAATGTTTTATTGTGAAAGGCTAGACAAGATGTATTTAGATCGAAAATCCAAGGTTTTATAATCAAAATCACATTCAAGCTAAAATGGTCTTTATTGTTATAATACAAGTAGGTACGAATTTCTTAATAGTAAAGGTTTTAATGGCCAATACGAGAAGACCCCGATTAAATACAACGCTATTTTTGAGGTATTTCTTTAACAAGTCTACATAATTATAGATAAATATTCAATTTGACTTATTAGGATCTAATATTAGGTAAATGATTGCTTATTTTTGGTGTAAACAGTTTTAATAATCACATTTTTAGGTAAATATGTAAAATCTTAATATGCAAGATACTTAATTTCAATTTTTACGTTGGATTGATCATTTCAAGATACAGATCAAAAATACAAAATGGTTAGTGGTAATCTAAGAGCTGGCTCAAAACAATTTCAGAATAATTAGTCTTTAATTAACAACCGTTTCAAATCTAATTTTGTGCTGATATTTTTGAGTGTGCAAAAAATACAATGGAAGAGGAATATCTTTACTTCACAAAGACATGATGCTTTATTTATAGAAACGTTTTAAAAATGCCTAATTTAAATTGTGACGCTTCATTCTTACGTTATTTGATGAGCAGTTTTATTATTCAAATAGATTACCTACATTCCTCTAATTCGTCTACTATACAGCTAGGATTTATAAGTAGTCAGTAAATAGATTTAATTTTTATATTTCTATAGACTTATTCTATAGATAAAGACGTGCCACTGAAAGAAATTGATAGTGTCACTATTGTAAAACAAAAACTACAAACAAAAAATGAAAGCTTATTAAATTCCTTATTAGAGAAAGCTATCACTTTGCATCATAAAAATGCGATGAACAATTAAGTCACTTTTATCATCAAATAATCCTTCCTGTAAAGTACGAAAAACTGTTAGATAGACACAGATGTAACACATTTAAACAATAAAGGAAAGGTCCAAACGAGGGCTCAAATAAAATAAAACAAACGCAAAATAAATTCAAAAAAGAATTTTACTAACATACACACGACAGAGTGCATCAGATATATACATAATACATTTGTTTGTATACCCGTTTAGTACAATCACTTTACATGTCTTCGGACTGACATATGCAAACGAAACATACATTATACTTGATGTAATTACAACTACTTATACAGACACACCAATTTTTATATATTTGCCGTAGGTGGTAAATTGTTGCTTTTACTCCACTGCCAACAATTTTATACTGTCTTTTACATTAATTATTTATTGCCCTTTAATTATTGTAAAAAAAATAGTAAGTGATGACATACCGTTCCTACGGTAAACGGGACCACAAACTTTATATCCAGATATATATTGGTTGACATTATAGCAACATAATTATATATTGCTAAGCATAAAGCTGCTACAAAACAGGAATCAAACTGATAAACATTTACACAACGCTATTGTTTTGGCAAGAGTTTAGTGATTCCGATTACATTCTTATAAAATTAAATTCTATTAATATCACAATTAACGTTTGATAATAATCTGCATTCAACACATTTGTCATGATATTGGCGTTAACTGGCACTGGATGCACAGACAGACAGGTTGTTTGAATACTGTTGAAGTCACGGCGGAAACCTGTGCTTAATGAACACTGTAGAATAGATTAGTACTAATCTTCTTGATTTTATATATCAGTTTTTAAGATGTTCCACAAATGTTCCCAAAAAAAAGTACCTATATATTTGATAAAATATTGATTGATATCAAGTATTGATGAGACTGTTTGAACATTAAATGTACGATGTGTATGGTTACTACAACTATTTATTTCGTGTCTTTTATGAAATAGCACTATATTATTATATTAGTTATAAGTCTTATAAAGGCATCTGGTGTAATGCGTCGTTAGGAAGGGAGATTCCGTCCGGATTGTAATGTAAATTGAAAAGATTTGTTAATATGTGATACAATCGCTGACTGATAGCGTCAGAGGCATTAATTGTTACTAACATAGTTTTAGGTAATACTAACATTATTGAGTCATGGTTACTCGAATAAAGAAATTTATTATTATTATTATTAATATCTAAAGTAACACCTAAAACTACAGAAAATTCAAACAAAGCTACATGATAACATTTTTTTTGGTACGTAAATTGTTTTAATTTTTTCCTCGAATCATAACTTACACACTATAATCGTTTGATTACACACATATCCGTTTTGTATTAAAGTATTAATTTATGCGACACTAACATAATGTAAATTACTATATTTCGCCGTTTGATTAAAAGTTAGGGCAGTTTACTTATTAAGACATTTGTAATAGCTTAAACAATTATGTATATCGCATAAATAATGAAACAGAGAACATATTTTATCACTACCGAAATAGTTTTAATATAGGCCGAATAGCAAACTCCTTTGTTTACTGTCTACAAGAAAATACAAGTTTTGAAGCAAAGGATATCAGTATTCAGCCTCTAATCTAACTTCGATATAACTACAGGAAGATCTATAATTCACAATTTTTCCAAACATGGGCAGTCTTTGGTGATACATCTTTAAAGTTTCTAATTTATTTATCAATTTCAAAGTATTGTATAAAATCTGGGTTAATAATATGTTAAATCTTACGCGATTATTGAATAAGCATTAAAAAGTTTCTGAACATGATTTATTCTGTTAATACACTGCCAAAATCACCTTCTTTATTATACTTTCGCATGAACAAAAAACAGTAGTAGAATATCTGCATAACAACAAACTTTGTGTATTATCATTTTACCTATTTCGACAGTGTAGAAACATTAGCAATTATCCTAATTTCATTTATACTTAAAAATACTTCTAATTATGTCAAAATTAGATTGTTATTACACCTTAAACTGCTTCTAGTGTCACAACTTTGTTTCAAAAAGTACTCATGTACGCAATATTTTTCTTCGCGTTACTTTAAAATTCGATTCAATTTTCATATTTATCAGACAAACTTAGCCAAGTTGGTATGGTTGTCGCTAGCATAGCTGTCATCCCCTCGATAACTGTATTTCTGACAATTATTACGTTCAACACTTTAGTTCCAATTTCGACCACCGGCCCAGATAAGTTTGTACTATTCAACACCACAGATACTTTACAACTTAACATTCATTATAACTTCCTTTTACAGCTATGCGTTACTTTAGTAAAATTAGTAGGTATATTATTGTGATGTTATTAAAAGGTTTTGACACTCCGTAAGAACATTAAAATAATGTTTACATTCACTGTCGGCAGGGCCAAAGGTTTTGTAGGTTTGTAGACATGGCATACTTTTACTTCTTTGCACTCCCATTGATATATTATTATTAAAAGGGTCCGCATACAACGAGTTCAACATAACAGTAACAACACACAGCTATAATTAGTACAGAACCTTTAAAATGGATACATTCAAAGACTCCTTCAAAACAGTACCCGATACGGTCAATTCAATGGTTAATTAAATAATTAACCATATGACAAACTATAACACAATCTATAATATAATACGTTTGGCATCATGATTTAATATAAAATACATATAAAACAAACATAACTGATGATATAAAGTTGTTAAAATGATTTATCTAAAGTATGATTCATAATATCGGCCTTAATAAAATAATTCGAATGTGATGCATCTCGGCTCAATAAATTTAAAAATGAATTATTATTTAGTTTAATACCATGTTCGCAGATATCTGTCGCACATCTGGTCACTCCTCGAGGTATCGTTATTGAGAAAATTGTCGCAAGGTGTAGGCAGATCGAAATCTAGAGTTACCGATTACCGTGCGGAAAGCTACGTCACCCACTACTGCCGCACGTCATCACCGGGCAACAGTAGTAAGTTATACCTCCCAAGTATTTTGAATGAGTGTAGTGGTTTTAGAATCTTTGCCTAGTTGAATTTAAACGAGAAGTTTCCCGTTGTGCTTGAGCACCCCGTTGGTCTTGTCCCGTGCGGGCGACGGGGCGGGTGGGGCGGGGGGTGTGGGGGGCCCGGGGGTCGCGGGGGCCCCGGGGGCCCGGCAGCGGCGCGCGGCGCGCAGCAGGGGCGACACGAGCAGCACGAGCCCCGACACGCCGATGAACACGCCCGCCAGGTAGAACGACAGGTCGTACGAGCCCGTCACGTCGTACACCCAGCCTGCGGACACCGATGTTAACACACGGGGTATTATTTGGGTTACAACAATGTAGTTTTCATTAAATATATCACTGTTGTCGACTGGTTTAGTGAATTCTTGAGTTAATATATTCTTATTTTTGACCAGTATATTTTTGTTATCATATTGTTAAGTTTGCTCAATATATGCTTTAAAATATTTACAAAATGATTTAATTTTCTTGAACACAAGTTATACTATACTTTTCTAATCTACGCCTAGCCTTAGTGTCTTTGGATATGAACAGTATCAGCCGCGAATTTATTCTGTATGTATAAATAAATGAAGACGTACCAGCTAAGGGAGGTCCAATGAGATTAGCCACGCCCTGGATGAGCAGCAGCAGGCCGTAGGCGTTGGTGAACTTCTCGAGCGTGATCTGCTCGACGAGGATGATGCTGGTGAGCGAGTAGTTGGCGGCGATGCTGGCCCCGAAGGCGCCGGACGCGGCGGCCAGCGCGCCGTACGAGCGCAGCAGCGGCATCACCAGCGTCACGCCGCCGCACGCCAGCATGCACACCGCGTACACCAGGCTGGCGTCCACGGACTGGAAGTCGCCCACCCAGCCCAGCAAAATCTGGAATCACAATTATTGGTATGAATATTATTTTTTTGAACCGAAATAATGCTATAAGTCGCTCTAGGTACAGATGGTAACATTGTTTACTATCTGGGGAAAAGTGTGGATAACTGACTGTATACCAATAAGCTGTTTTTAATAACTTATTAAAGATGAATATTTTTTAATTCATTCATACGTAGATATTTCGGCATGTTACAAAAATTTTGTAAAGTTTAAAATAATTTATTCGTGCAATTTAAATATTATAAAATAAATGTTATAAAATATTATAGATTAGAATATAGTAAATTGTACACTATGTTGAAGATTAAAGATAACTTCTAATACGTTTATGAGCACGGCAAATAATCGACACGTGCAATTAACGATTACGCAACAAACTGCTTGGTTTATCTCCGAGTTATCAGTCGGCTTGGAGATGATTTAAATGGGTCAAGTTAAACAACGCTTGCTACTCTAGATAACGGCTGATAAGATTATTGTCACAAGTCAAATACAATAAGTTGCTTCCTTTACAAATTTTACCCAGATAATGATATCTGATAAAATATTGCGAACGATCGTAGCCTGATAGCATGAAAGTGAACTGGTTTTATAAGGAAATGATAATGATGGATGTCATTTTTATCGTCTCTCCTAGCTTTAGATAAAACAAGAAAAAAATTATGCTAAGGCCCCGTTTCGGAGAATAAAAGCAGTGCACATGTTAAAAGGCTTAATGAATATATTACAATTAGCCAACTTTTACTGATCTATTTGGTGATTACCTAAAACTCCAACTTTGCAACTCATAACTAAGAAAATGTGCTTACATTGCAGTCATAAGTTACCTCAACACAAATAAGAGCTTATTTAAAAAAATAACGAAGCTCACCTCTCCAAACATGTTGACAATTCCAATGATAGAGATGAGCATAGACGCCTGCGACTCGTTGAAACCCATGCTCATGCCGTTGTCAGCGATGTACACGTAGGGCACGTCGTACCACATGTACAGCAGGAAGTTAGAGATGGCAAACACCAAGAAGGCAGGGTTCGAGAAGTGGGAGAAGTCTAGGACGTCCACCACAAGGTCCCAGAAGTCCCAAAGACCGGCGTACCATTGGACCTGGAAAATATATGAAGGTAGTTGGTAATGCTTGTGGGTTGGGAAAATTTTCACGCAGTTCAATAATGAACCTTATGGATAGATAAGAACAGATGTTAAATAACACATGCCATATACTTACATGTGTTATTTACCATCCGATCTTTACGGAATAAATAGATTAATCCACGCCCATTGGAGCCTGTGCGCTGTCGTAATCTACGTTTTCTATAAGAACACCTACACCTAATCTATATCTTCTTCTCTTATATATAAAATTTAATTGTTGTACGTTAATATCGCTAAAACTCGAGAACGACTGGATCGATTTGGCTAATATGGGCTAATTGTTCTTGAAATATTCGTGAAAGTCCAGGGAAGGTTAAACGGTGAGAAGGCAGTACGTAGTTTACCGGGTCAGTTAGTTAAGAATAAAAATAAAAATCAAACTAGATCTCACCTTTTCTTTAGCAATGGTCGTCATAGAGTTCCTGAAGATGTTAGGACAAGAAGACGCTCTGAGCCTGTATCTATTGATGTTGAGCATAGCTCCCCTGTACGTAAGTGAGTGGCGGTGGACACGCAGGTCTTTGAGGAAGGCTGGCGGTTTCTTTGTTGACCCTGAGGTTTGTCTGCGAAGCCACAAAGATAATGCAGCTTTATCATTGATAGGTGCTGAGCTAGTCTCCTGCGTTCGCGGCACTGATGTGGGGGACAATGCCCCAGGAGACGCCGTCCCCGGTGACATCAAAGCCCTGGGAGGCGACTGCTCGTGGAGTCTTCCACTGTCACTGAAGCTTCTCGACGGAAGCATTACGCCAGGGTAGTTCTGCGCCAATATGGCGTACGCCCGGCCCCTATTCGACATTAGCTCGAACACCTCGAGTGAAACTCCCTCCCCACCCGTCATGAAAGTCGGTAAGTCTACTAAAGAGCTGAACTGGGGTACGATAGGTGACGTAACTGTCTCGATGTCGACGGCTTCGTTTACTTTCGTGGAGCCAGCAGCACTACTTTTACTGTCCGAGAAACTATCTGCTGATGAACCGAAACGCTTGTTCCGTTTTCTTTCTCGCCTTCGTTTCCTTTCTTTAGCCCTCTCCTCATTCATTGTAGTCGTCCATGGCAGGTCTCTGAATAACAGTCCGCACACTGCCATATTCAGGAATAACCCAGCTAATATTAACGTAGTTCCACGCCACCCATATTCATCTAATAATACATAGGTCAAAGGAGCAAACACGAAGGTTCCGATGCCACTCCCGCAGACCGAAATTCCCGTGGCTAAGGAACGTTTCTTCTCAAAATAATACGCGACTATGACTACAGCCGCCACGTAGCATAAACTCAATCCAAATCCGGCCATGATGCCGAATGTCAAAAACAATGTCTCCATATTATCTACAAAAGCGGAAATGACGAATCCAATGGCTGCTAGTATCGACCCAAATATCGTCACTCTCCGACATCCGTATCTGTCCGTAAGGAAACTGGCGATCGGCCCGGACAGCAGCGGCATCGCCATAAAGATGCCGGCGATCCAGGCCGTCTTTCCTTTACTTTCGCCGAAATACTCCAAAAAGTGTGGGAAAAAGACGCCGAAACTGAATGTAATACCGTCGGCGATAAGATTGACCATGAAAGAGGCGAAGACGACGACCCAGCCCCAGCCGCCGTCCGGAGGTCGCGCCTCGGCGATGGAGACGTCTTCGTCATCGGACGAGCTCGAGCCGCTGCTGGAGCCGGACACGGACACGGGCGCGGGCGGCGACTGCGCGTCGAACTGCACGTGCAGCGACCGGCCGTTGTGTTTTCGAGGTACATTTTCACTGATAGCACTGACACTGAGTGGATCGCGGAGCAAGGGTTCGCTCTCGGGGATGGAAGGAAGCGCGCGCGGCGCGGGCCGCGGAGTCTCTGGTTCGCTTAAGGCCTCCGCGGGCGGGGCTGCGGTATTGAGGGTTTCGCGGGGTCCTCCTTGGAGCGGCCGATGGTTCGCGCAGTCCGGCGTCGGCGAGAGGCGCGCGCGGTCCATTCCGGCAGGGAACGGCGGAATTGCGCGCGCAGCGTGTGCAGCGCGTGATCAGCAGTCCGCCGGGCTTCCATGCGGGCACCACACCACCGCCGTGACCTCATGCTGTAACACGACATGCAGACATGTTAGATTACTTATATAAAAGTTTAGATAACGTTATCACTAAAAATTCCTAGTAGCTACAATAAGAGACACTACTACACCACCTATCAGTTAACCCACAAATATGACATTATCTCACCATTGCACACCAAGATTTGATTTATTTCCAACAAGTGACTTGTCACCTGACCTACGCACATACGAATAAGCCAAGTGCCCAGTGCCGGCTCTAATTGGCTCTTTTCTATCTACTGAAATAGGAAACGAGTATAATGGACGTTCGTCCATCTGCAGCGGATGCTCCAAGTGCTAAATCGTCGATCTGCAGAGCACGCTGATTGGTGTACAATGGTCAAGGCGGGAGGCCATGCAAAGAGCGCGCCTCGTATTTATAGATGTAAAGATGTAAGTTAAAGAACATTCAACTGTCGCATTGATGTAGGTATTGTGACTACGCAGATAGTTTTCATTCGTAATAAAATCTTTTTATTTGTAAATCTTTCTGATTTTGAAACGTTCTTGTTAGTCACTTTGATCTGAGACCTTTAAATATTGCTACGCGCTACAGAGAGTACAATGGCCTGGTCTAATATTGGTAAAATGTAATCAAATCTTTACAACAGCAAAACCCAATGTATAAATGTTTGCATAACTGTTAACCCTTCAATAGCGCTAATATTTTGTTAACCTGAAAGCCTAAAATTTCCACTAGTCTGGAAGAATGGACGTTGCACTATTGTTGTCATACATATTCATGTGTATAAACCTAACTCAAAGCAACGATTTCCTCACACCAGCGTCATCAAAGATAAAGTTATTTTGCTAAACGTCATAATTAACGAGTTAAATAGTATTCATTTCGTTACATAATTAGATTGAGAACGTAATAGTCGTCAAATTAGCGAGGCATTCGGCTCATTCCGAGATTTCCAACGACGCAGTACGTCCTAAATCCTAATTAACTCGACCTCTACCTCCTACTCCCTCTAATTGTTTCAATTTAGGGTCGGCAACATTACACACACAGCAAGTGTTTACTTATTTTATTTATACAGTACATTGTAGGAGACCCTCGGGAAACAAGACTAATCTAATTAGGAGAACTGACCAATCGTTTAAAAATACGATAATCTAAACTGGAGTCAGAAAAAAAGGATGCTCACTTGCCTGTGACACAAACACATCTGTTAAACATTACGAACAAAAACGTCAAACCCCACAAAGTTGAGAACTGTGATCCTTGCCCGAAAAGGTCGCAACCATTTTTTTGACCATACTTTAGTTTAGAACATCTGCCACTTGAAAGTTATATAAGTAGTTAACGCGTTAGAATTTATTATGATAAAAAAACACTAACTTTACAGAAACGTCAGCTCTACAATTCATAGGGGTAGAGACTATCAATAGGTTGTTGAGCACGTCTGCATTAGCGTGGACCTGCCTATTGTTCCGGTGACCTTTTAGAACAATACTTGTGGCCTTTTCGCAACAAACTGTTCGTTCACAATATCATTGTATACCTTTGTGTCTACAAATTAAGTTTAAATCACTGAAGTTAGAACGTTTCAACAACATTTTCTGCTTTGTAAGTTGAAATTTTCAAACTTTGGAACTTGGGAGCAATAACAGGCTTCGGGAGAAGTGGAAACAATAAACCTTGAATATTGTATTTCCAAATTAGCAAATGAAACGTAACACGTGTTTTGGACACAAGAGACCATTGTAAACAGAGAATTAATTCAATAGGAAGGTAATACGTAATAAAAGTAGGAAAATACATGGCATTTATACCAAATACATTTCACAAAGCCCGCAGTTCCACGTGAGTGGTGTTTACTTTGTAGTCCACACAGCGGGTTTATTAGCTTGTTATATTGAGACCGACCACTCGACGTAACAAGCACACTTTCTGTGACGTTAGATGTTTTTGTGCCATGTCCAGGTAACGAAACCAGGCACCTGACATATTCATTAAAACTTTTTTATATAAACCTGGTCCTTCCACGGTAATAAGAAACTTTAGTTCTTTTAATATTTCACATTATTAATGCGTTCAGTCTTCCTAGTATTATATTCCCAATTTGTTTTGATAGATTCTAGTTGAAAGCTTCTGACAGATTACAGTAAAATCCGGGTACTCTTTTAGAATATTCTCAGAACAGCCTTGGTTCTATTTTTAGCAGTGTATTGAATAAATTTTAATAGGATATTCTTGTGTAGGCGTATCTGTGATAAATCTATGTCCTGTGAGTCGGCCGCATTGCACCATGTGACCTGTTTTGGAACAGGGTCACCTGCACAGCGTCAGCATGCTAACCTATCTTTCTGATTTGTTGAACCATTATATTCTAAGATTAATACGTGCCGAAAGGTCGAGCCTATCCCATAAATAATAAGGTCTAAAAAATTTAAGATGAAATATTTTTATCTGGTTTCTACGCTTGTTGCTTGATGAATAATAAACCATAACGTTTTGATATTTCAGAATTTACGAAATAAATGTGTTCTGTTTATATAAAGTTTTTCGCGAAATATAATTTTAATAATCGGCAGTGTCAACATGCAAAAAAAAATAGTTTTTTAAAATATCCCTTCAAGACCAAAAAAACAGGAGTCACCGAAAGTAAATTGTCGTAAACAAGACTTAACCAGAAACTAAACAAACATACTGCGATACAATCGTTGTTCACCAGAATGCATAGGAATCAAGTTTGTCAGTAAACAACAGCTCCAGTGAGTACAGAAAAGCATTCTATCAGCACATAACAGAACATAACTTGTTGTTAACTCTTTAAAACCAGATTAATATTGAAACATTTTTTTGTAGTAGAAAGGCATATAAAATGAAACAGCCAAGGGAAAACCGTAATGATTACTAAACCAACACAGGACCTAATTTAAGAGATTTGAACTCGGTTCACGAGCATGAAAAATACATGGTAACGCGTACCGACTTGCCATTTTAATATTTAATGTTTCCTGGCCGTAAAAGCACGTTACATATCACATATGTACTGTGGGTACACTTTAGTTCCCCAATTTACAGCTAAAGTGGATTATAAATTGAATTGACTATCGTAAGATTGTACCTATCTCTAGGTATCTTATATACGTACGGTATTCTGTGTTAATGAAAATACGAGTATTCGATGAGATGAGAGTTATGCGAAAGGTATGGCATTGTTTTATTATTTGCTAATACTAAACACGAGGAAAATAAATCAGGATTTACTACAGTGGTTAGAGGTATATCTGCATAAAACATGCTATTATGGAAGGCTCAACCAACCAGATGTGGTTAAGCCTTCCTGAGTTGGAGAAATCTCCAACATCAACACTGGGTAGGCCAAAGGCTGCTATACATTTATCCTACTAAAGACTACAAATAAATACAAGTAAAACCAAGTATTAATATATAGATGAACACTTAATAAGTATTCAAACATTTAAACTTGACCAAAACCCTGAATGTGCGTCTAGAAGCTTTACCTTGATCAGAAGGTCGCAATAGTAACGTTTGTTATTTTAGAATACATTTCGACTTCCTTACACAATGATGTTCGTGAATGAAGTTACATTCTGCAATATTTGCCAACTTGTTTAACCCTTTCCCGGTCCATTGAATCACATTATATAATACATGGCCATTGTTTAACTATTATATCTGGACCTGATGGAACAGTTAAATAACCGGTTATCGACAAAACAGTGAAATTTAAAATAGGTGTAAATAAAAAATTGTAACAAAAATACCTACGTAGCATACATTAACCTTCACATTCAGGTCTATACACAAGAACCTCCTCCTTTCTTGAAGTCAGTTACAAGTTTTAGTCTAAATAAACTGTACTATTTCAATTGAACGTAAGGTAATAATTCAACTACGAAAGTACTCATCATTGACACGCACTAAACTGGCCAATTCTAAACAAACAATTAGCACCACATTTTCATGTGTGAACATTTATTTAGAATTCACGCAATATTCAACACTAATAACAAACACATGGCAAGAGACACATGAGAGACCGACTGGCCATCTTCCAGCCGACAGCTTTTACGTCAAATGTTATAAATAATACGAATGTTTGGCAATAAACGTCGCACGCTACGTTCGTCGGGGTATTTCGAAAACAGCGTAAATTGTATTGATCAATGTCAACACATATTCTTGTCTCTACACATAGAAGACGAAACTACAGATCAACGAGCTGCATGTTAATAAACCCTTGGCTTCAAACATCAATGCATCCCGCTACAAATAAGATAAGTGTTTATCCCGTCGGTGCCGGACTTGCGAATAATATCACCGCCACAATATCATACTTCCCTTCCTTTGAACGTCGTTGCATGTGACTAATGGGTATATTACCTTATTGACACCCTCCACTTTAGATTTATTCCATTAAATGAGGATGTTTTTATCACGATCTATGTATGTGCTACTGTTCTTTTTAATGCACCTTCAAAATGTGGATGACTTCGGGAACTTATTTCGTATTTAAAAAGACTTCAATAGGCACAATTTTCAAACCAAATTAAAAGCCTTTGTTTTATTATAGGTTCGGCCTTTACTCACTCACTCAATCTTTGCGTGGCTAATACGTATGCCAAATATTTGGCAGGTTTATGAATATGCTGATTTATAAAACGAATCTAAGTGTATAAAACTAACGCAGAATTTTAATTTCCTAAAATAATATAGACTCCAATTATAATGTAAGCAGCTGATTTAATAGTATGGCAATAATTACTCAGAATAATATGATGATATCTCTACAGTAGCTAATCAGATAACATGAAGTGGCTAGTAATGTCATCGTGTATCTACTTATGTACAGAACAAAAATCAGGGAATCCGCCTTACCCCAGAAAGGGTAATTCATTAGTCAAATCCCGAAAAAAATTTGCAAATAGTATGATCCCGTATCGAAATAATTAAATATCTGGTTAAATTAACATCAATAATGAGAAAGAACTAAAATGCGTTTTATTGCCATCATAGGCACCTATATAGAAACAAAAATCTTATTAGGCAAAAAAGGCAGGGAAAACACAACAAAAAAGTTGAACGCGGCGTATGTGTTAGAAACAAAAGAATGCACATAAAGCACGATCAAGATTAGATTGTAGAGCCGGATGCAATGTTCATTATAACAGGGACTAATCACGCAATCTTAATTTATTGTAGTTCCCATGAACTATAATCTAACGAGTGTCACTTGACTCGCTCGATGAGCGACGACATTGACAATTCACCGTTAAAATGGAAAAGCACTCGAAACATAGCATCTTAATTTGTTGAATTTATTTTTTTCCGCTTCGTCAGTGTTCTTAACACGGAACACTTGTGGGCCACTATAAATCAGCAAGTAGTTAGTTTAGTCAGGATTACGACAATTGAGTGACAACCGGCGTCCTGTCACGCGGGGACTCAATTGATAACGATCCTTAAAACAATCAGGATAACCGCAGCGCCGGCGTTAGAGAGGCAATCCAATCTACAATAAAGACATGTATACGGGTACTTGTCTAAACGTAATTTTCCTCACAGACTTTTCCGTTCTTAGGGTTTTGTAGCTAAATTGTTAGTCATGCCCATGTCATTGTTAACCACTCTTCACAAGATAGCGATTTTTGTTAGCTTTCCAACATTTTAGCTCCATGCAAAAGCTTGAATTGGGGCTTTGGATTAGAATTTTGTTTATTTATATACTTCTTTAACCAATATAATTATAACGACATCAGCCAATTTAAATAATTCATTTCGTTTTAGATGACTTAAAGTCAAAAGATAAAGAAATTATGCACTTTTTAACAGTATATAAACGTTTTCTTTAATATATTAACATTGTATAGATGCTATTATTATTATTATACTAAGACCTTAAATAAAGGCTAGGCCATATAGTGGTAACATGAGACTTTGGCAAATTGCTATTTCCTTTAAGTCTGGCTGATGATGGATCGCCTTGTCATCTCGGTTTATAGATAGTCGACGCGACAACGGAAACGGACAGCAACTTGCGAGATATACTTTGTTGACAAAGAAGTACTTACTTAACTCAGTAGGTAGTTACTTCTGTTATTTCAGTTTAAATGACAGAATCATAAAATAAAATGCTCATATGTCTCATTCAGATGAAATGAACTAGACTATTATGTAAAACGTTTTTTTCAAAAACAGCTATAACAATAGATTAGCAAAAAAAGAGGCTCTATTTCCCAGAAACCCTTGATTTACTGTTGGCATTAATGTTTCAGAATCATTTGCCAGTGAACAATAGTGTGCAAGATAAATTATGCCGTAGTAGAGAAGAAATAGGGGTCATGTCCTGCGGTATGAAAGAACTTGGCTAGGCTTGGCTCCGTGCCAAGCCGTTCGAGATCTGCGTATGTTACATAACGGTTACGAAGGCTGTTCTCGAAGTTAATCAAGTAGTAACATTAGTTAAAACTACCATTTTCGTTTTCTACGTTCCTAGGATTATAATTTAAACAATATTGTTTAGGGAAATGTATGTTATGTATTAAGATGAGACGAAAGACCTCTTTATTTCGATAACGATTAGTGATTATGTTTTTTATTAATAATTATTGTTATGTGAGCAATTCAAATTATTTTTTGTAGGTACAATTAGGTTTACAAATGCCGCTTTAAGTGTTGAATGAGTAACTAGTCTAAATAGATTTATATAATATAACAATAGACCCGCTCCAAGGACACGGTATTTTAGGGTTAAAAGGCAGTTTTTTTTTACACTTTTTGATATACAAGTTGGCCCAATATGTAATGGCTGCCTACCTAATATACACTTTTATTTTAGCGCTGAAACATACGTAAAACGAATATTAATAGGATTTCATAAAATAGTAAGTAATAAAAAAGCAATCTAGAAGTCGTGGGTCAGGCTGATACGTTATCGTCTGCTGGACAACGTCACGAAAATGTGGTGAGGTTCGACGGCCAAGCAAATTTAATGAATAGCTGAGATTATTTAATTATTTGCGCCGCATCCATCGTGTTCAAAAGTAATGATTTTAAGACTTAAATTATAAATTAACTTCCTTTCCATCAGGTAATGTACGATAACTTCACAATATTAGTTTATACATTACACCTGCAATAATGATAATAAAGTTATGAAGCTTCTATCAAAAATTATGAGACATGGGACCAATGATCCATAATTGTCAATCCAAAAGGTAGTTTTGAGAAACACAAGAAAAACAAAAGCCACCTGAAATTGTTTAAAACCATTGCGACTCGAAGGACCAACACACGCAACCCGGAACGGTCACGAATACAGGAGGAAAAATCATTAGCGACGGAAATACTGAAGCACATTGCTTCAAATGGTCCGGTTCACGGTTGAGTGCAGTTGGACTAATGATGATTACTTACTTCCCTATCCAGCTTCTTATTTTTTAGTCATCTTGAAATTTCTAAGTCACTTAACCTTAATGAATCACTTTGATTAATTATTGTTTAGTTATATTTTCTGCTAGTAGGTATAATGTTGATAGATAAATAACAACATTATAATAGAAGACTTCTGGTGCGAAAGTGGACTACGTATCTCTTTAATTCTTTTCGGAACTTGCGAATTGATTAATTTTAAACCTAAAATCCCTATACACATTTGAAACTACCTGCCCTTTGCCACCCAAATTGAGACGGATGTACTATTTATAATAAACGCTTATCAAAATAATGATAGGTACTTCACAAATACCAAGCGTTTGATAACACGTCTATCGTACATTCGAGATGAAAATTGATCAAGTTTAACCCCGAGTCCCCGACGCGCCACATTTAGATTATAAACGTTTTTACATGATAGTCAGATATTAAATTGCGACATATTGAATGACTAAGATATTACTTCATCTTATGATAGCCGTGTATGTTGTGATAATATTCTCATAACAGCTAATACAATACACGCCATAATAAATGTCGTTATAAGAAATAATTAGTATTACGAGTCTTTACTGTCCCGCTGCGGGGCAAAGGCCTCGTACAGTATATGAACGAACATTCTACACTGCTAACTGCGTGTTGGCGATTTTAGATTATAAGCACAGGATGAATTCTGTTTCTCTTTTCAACGACACTTGACTATACATCAGCTTTTTTGTTTTACTACCACCTATGTGCTCTATGGGCTTATGATATGCCCTGTAGCTGAATGTATGACGATAACAAACTATTAATTATAAAATACTGATATAATTTATATAAAACTGGTTTACACATCGAAGGATAGTTTAATGACCTCTTGGCATACAAACATAATCACTTTCGCTGTTATTCAGTTGATGTTTACCGGAAAATCTACCGATGTAAACTGGATCTTTGTTACCGATAGAAATACGGTGACTTATTCTGAACTGTGTATGTACCTACGTCTCTACATCCATTTGAACAACTTAAGCTTTAATCAATTTATCAACACTTCCCAATTCTAAAGTCAAGGTTCTTGAATGGTCAATCTTGTCTTAAAACTAATTAGGCAAATGTGAACATAACTGCTTTGTTTCCTGCAACCTGATTAGTGCAGTGGCTAAGCGATTGGACTGCTGCGCTAAGGGTCGCGGGTTCGATTCCCGCACGGGGCAAAACTTTGTGCGAACCACAGATGTTTGTCCCGAGTCTGGGTGTTTGTGTATGTGATATTTCATGTTTGTGAAACGCACCCACGACACAGGAGAAATTCCTAGTGTGGGGCGACGTTTTTTTTTTAAAAACTAAAAACTAAAAAAAAAACTAAAACTAAACCACACTACAATACTCCTCCACATAGTAGGTAAGTAAAAGTAATTTGAATTAGATGCCTAACATTGTTGGCATACTTAAACATGCGATAAAAGATCAGGAACTTACTATTATTATATTATCAGTTCAAATATCATTAAGTTTAAAGGGGCAGCTAATAAATTAAACAAAGTAGTTACCGTTGATAACGTTAACGTTATAGAAGATAATATAAAAACTGCTGTTATCAGAAAATAAATTACTGTGGAAAAATTTGCGAATTTTATTAATATAAGAATGTCTACACGCAGCGTTTACTATACACTAATGCCGAATTAAAAAGTCATATATTGTTATCCTCCACCATACTATACACCCTTCTCAAAATGTATCATAAAGATTTGTGAATTTCTAAGAAATCGTTAAAAGCCTAATTTGCACCAGCTACATAACTACATTAAAGTCAATGAACTTTTGCCAAATATAGGTAAGAGTCAAAAGTAATTGTTTCTCTTAATTACAATTACAGTGATAATTGACTCTAAAATGGAAGTTGACTGGAAGACTTCTAGACGGTGTTGCTGACCAAACCAGCTGCCAAACATCCAAACAATAACGTATAAGCTACTAACATCATCTTGTATACTAAACTGACAGACGATCAAGTACCGACTACCGTTTACTTCTACGTTTCCTAAAACCGAGAGTATTTAAATGAATATCAACACCATTTGAAACAAACGAAGGAAGACGATATTGTTTAAAGAGAGCTTGGTAACAACGAGTGTGATTCCACTAAACGTCGCGTACGGCAACAAGGTATTCGCGAAGAATGCCAGCTTGATAGTTGCGTTCCTCGTATATGCCTCGTTTGTTTTTAAATAAATCTCGACCCCAACGGTCGTTCACACTGGACTTAGTGAATTGATAAACGTTAAGATTCTATAAGCATTTAGACCTAAATGACGGACCAATGAAATTATGACCACGTGTTTACAGATTTTGATTAAATCAGGAGATATTCAAACGAAATTTGAAAAAACTGGGATAGGATTAAGTTTTTTAAGAAAGTTAAATGAGACTAGAATGTATTTTTAACTAAAAAAGTGTCATCAAAGGTCTTCAAATCAAAACACTTAAGCGACTGTAAATAAAAACAAGACGCACCTTTGTTTGCGCTGTCATTTTGGCACTCTCTCCGTACAACGTGCGCTTGCCAATTCCCGGTATTTTCAATATATACAACCACATTTCACATTCAATTATTTTTGCTAGAACCAAATATACACATCTTGTCTTAGTCACAAGTTCACAAGCACTGTTATTTTACATTTGTTGGAGAGTTCACTTTATCGGATGACTTTGAAGGGCAGATATTTCGAGTCCAAAACGTTTTTGGTGTCAAATGGGATATGTTTGCGCTCGGCGGGCCGTCTCTGAACTAGCGCGAGCGCACTCGCGATGTGACCGGCGATGCGCGCGCTCCCAACCACTCATTATTTAATAGTCAGATAAAAGATTATCTATTGAGGCGTCCTCGGTCAATATGACATTAAATTACGTATTTATCACTAAACACCACCAATGTATATGACCACGGAGGTTATCAATTTTGGTCCGCACCGAATTGACCATTCAAAGATCGTGAAGATTGCGATCCCGGAAAATTAGAGAATAGGTATATGGGAAGCGAATAGATAACTCATTATAGGGTAGAGCATATTTCGTAACAGCGATATTGTTTTGACATGTCAATTACACTGTGGACATGCAACATAGCTATCTAAAATTGGATCTTCACTGCATAAAGTTATACGCATACAGTATTACCACATTAAGGCAAAAAATATCACTAGAATTTATAGTTTCGAAAAATGTAACAATAAAACTGACACTAATATTTTGATTAGGTTTTAATAATGACACGGACGTACGACGAACGTAACGTATTAATTGACGCCACGGAACTGAGTGACATATCCAAAGGTCTGTAGCTGGCACGAATCGACAAGATAAATGTCGCCAACTGAGATAACATACATAAGTGACCAGAAAATGAAACCTCTAATAATAGTAAACCAAATATTAATGAGCCACGCGTGTAAAGACTTCGTTAAAACTTTGTCTCTCGAACAAAAATGGAGAGTAGCCACTTATGGACGAATATAGGTAAATACTTAGTGAGTATGTTAGTAACCGCGAGAAAAGTTTTAGTTTCACATAATGATATTTCAAGTTTTATCATCGCCGTATAGGCTGTCTTTTTTTGCGCTATTCTCCACGCCTCTGCGCCAAGCTTACTCATCTTCCACCAAGAATAGTTACGATGTTTCTTTAAGATTCACCATAGAAAAATTATTGTACTGACTTTTAGACTTCAACGATTGCGGGTATTTTTTGTGAACTTAACATAACAAAAGTTAACAAAACAAAATAAAAATATTAGGAAAGTAATTTACTGATTTTCGCACACAACTCATTTAGACAGACACGAGCTTAATTAACCGTTAAATAAAAAAGACACAAGAATGTTTACAGTAGATAATGAGTTAACTTATCTGTATTCTAGGAATACTATTATGCCACGTGGTATTTGATATAATATTAGCTTTTATATAACGGAACACGAGTAGCGTGGGCTGTGTTGTGGTATATTAATTACATTTAATTAACTCCTCGAGTTGTAACTAAACTTTCTGCCAGTCGCTACCACGTAAAAACTGAGAAGCAGGTAATAAAATTGTAGGTTAATAAATTTGCTATAAGAAAAACAATACGTATTTAAGATAAGATATAAAAAGGAATATTTTGATAAATAATGTGGTGATAATACAGCTTAATCTGTGCGGAAATATTTATAAGAAGAATCTTTGACGCATAAAGAGAAATGGTTAGTCGGAAATGATTAATAGCCTCTAAAGAAGTATAGACAAAATCTGATTTATGACTAGGAAGATTTATATATTTACACAAATTCTTTGGATATTTTGTTTATGGCAACAATTCCTGATAGAAATAGCTGAACACTGTCGAAGCTTGAAGTGTAATTAACATCGTTTAGACAAAGTAATATGTTTACAATGATAACGTTATCAGCGCCAGTGGAAGCGGTACGTTCAGTACAAGCCTTGTCATCTTGTACTAATCACTATGGCCCACACATGTCTGTGTATCGCGCGGTTCAAGTTTTTAAGTTATTTAATTAAATGAAATTAGAATTACAGAAACTTACAATACTATTGGTATTATTATTTTTTAGGGTACTTGTGACACCCAAAATCATGAAATCATTTAGATAATCTTATTCACACAGTACATTTCAACTTAAAGTTAAGTTAGTTTGTCTCACACGCTTTAAACCGCATGTTGTTTATCTTTGTCACAGTTTGAAATTGTCTTTCATTATGAGGGACAGCCAATAAAGTGAATAACAAAAACCGTCTGTAACAAATGACCCATAAATTTAAATTTAAACCTGGCACCATTAACTGTCAATAGCAGATGCGCACGAGTTGCAAATGATAATTATGACGGATTATTAGTTGGCTAGAACACAAGTTTTATGTTTTTTTATTGATCAATAATATTGAATATTTATTACCGTAGGTAGGCACAATTTACTGGTAGAAATCTTGAAAATAGTATTTTTTATTTAACTTCTAATAAGGGAGACGCGGCTGGCACGATGAGAGAAGCAGAAACCAAGACAGGCTTATATACAATAGCTAGCCATTAATCAGTTGTTTATATCACTGAGTTTGCAATAAAACTACTAAACTTACAAACCGATTATTCTTGGCAATTGTTAAGATATATAATATTATATTGAAATAAAACTAGGTTTACGGATTTTATCGCGGTTTTTTAATAGATTTTTCCGAAAATCCGCAAACCTGAAATCATTACAATATTAAATTCTTAATTCTATAAAATGTATTTACAGCTGATAATAAATTGACCACCTTGCGAATAGGCAACCGTTGCGCTGATTCAATTTACAATCACGGATATGCTTTATGTAAGACAGTAGTAGGATCTAAAGCTATAGTTACATTGCCTACCTAATAGTATTTTCGATGTCTTAGAACCAAACTGTGTAAAATATATTTGGAAATATAGGAAATATTTCCATTGAAGACTTTTGGAACACAAGTACGAACATCAGAAACACGTTCATATTATATTGAAGCGTTGAATGTTTATCTACCTATTACGTGTTACATTTATAGCTTCAATTCTTGGCGATCATGTAAACCCAGCAATGGAGTTATGAATCACGTGGGCACGTGCTATGTTGCTATTAATATTGTACAACTTCCTATAACTAAGCCTTATTTACGGGCTTAATTCATGGCCGTCGTAAATAGCACCAGATGACATTGCTATCGTTAATCATCACATTACACACTTCGTATGAAATATAATTAATTGAAAAGAACAAACCATAAGGACCTTTTCCGACGACGGACGAATTGTGTTATTTTACTTTGAATATTTTGACAAAACCCGTCAAATTAATAAGGATTCAGACAAAAGTTAATCTGGCCAATGAAAAGCCAGCGCTGTATCAACTTGAATGAAATTGACTCCTTCAAATGAATAGCCACAAAATCCAATGCTCGCTTTTTTCAACGATACGCATTTTATTTTATTAAAGACAAGAGTAACAAAAGTTTATAACTATCCGTTCATTGTTTAAAACAGGGGGAGAAATTGTTATTGGTCACGTTAAAAAGTTACGTAGGTACCAATACCATCGCGAATGACATCAATCAAATCCTTTCAAATGACTCAGTTTTACACGTGCAGAACTGATTAAACTGTTGTTTATACCTAAATCTAAGTTATATAAAGGAACTATAATTATTATACCTTTTAAGCTATCTAATAAAAACAATTATAATAATGAAATAGGTATGATATAACAACAATACATTTGTATTGCATATGACTCACGCCGACATGTGTCCAAACCGTTAATGATTTGGTTCTGTTCTACTGTCTATTGTTTACACAGAACACGCCACTGTTTTGACGTCACGTTTGAGTACACCAAGTGTTTGTGTTGAGTGTGAATGTGTACGTTAAAATAAATTACCTAATTGCAAGAACCTATAGCACGACCAAATTTTACGTGTAATTGTAATTAAAGTTAAATTACAGTAAAGATAAAGTGTATATATTTTATCATGAAATAGAGCAGTTTGCGTCATACTCACAAATACGTCAGTAATATACACAATGTTTTAAGTATAACCGTATCTAACACCAACCATTTCTTGCTTTCAGATAGCCGATCATGGCATTATCTGACTATTTTTATCAGAAACCATTTTAGACCTTGGGCAACGGCAAAAAATTCCGCAGTTACAATCACAACAATGATAAAACTGACAGTAAAATACTCATGAAATTGCTAACTTCAATCGAATAGCGTATTTACAAAACATAACCCTTCCTTGACAGTCCGGTAAAAACAGGTCTTAATATTTGAAAGATAAGATTACAATTGTATCTGCCTTTAGGTATTATTGAAGTCAGTATTTAAGTGATGAATGTTTCAGCTGTTCCATGCTATAATAAAATGAGAGAACCATCCAGGGTCATTACTCATTCCATACCTGTAAGTTCGACGCTCCATTGAGCTCCCTGGAGTATTAAAGTATTACTAGATATAAACGTCGCAAAATTATTTTTGTTTTATTCAAATTCAAATTCAAAATGTTTTTATTTCATATAAACCTATTACAGGCGCTTATGAAACGTTAGGATGCTAGTTGCACGGTTCCAAAATGTCATTCCAATGGAGAAGAACAAAATATAATTTAAAGTAGCGATGTAACGACCCTAAACGTGCATTGGCGAAATCAAAACCAAGGTAGTCTTGTTTTAAGATCATGAATGATCCCACGTACATACAAGTTCGGTAAAAGGTTTTCATGCTAACTAGCTTCTCAGCTACTGTTCGACAATAATGGAAAGTCGTCACATCAGTAAGCATGTAGTCTTAAGGTTTTGTAAGGGTACATCAGCACTGTATGGCTTCGGTGCAATGGTCGATGCTTGTCGTTTTCAGTATACATTGGTGTGTTTTACAGCTACTACTTGCGTCTTTATTTAATGACACAACAATGAACTTCATTTCAGGGAGCGTAGAGATCAAGAATGGTTAACGACCGCAAAAAGTAGCGAAATAAATTAAAGCAAGTCATTCGCTTTGGAATAACTTTTTAGAATTTCATGCATAAATTTAAACTTGAACCATGCAAATCACAACAGTTATGATTATACTCAGGGAAGTTATCTTAAAACCGTGGGACAAACGAACCATAAAATTTTCATTATGAGTACTACGAATGTCACCCCACTAAGCAATCAGTGCGTCCGGATTATTAGTTGTAGAATTTACGAGATGAACCAGGTCCAGACGGGGTCGACGGACTTTAACGTGACGCAGTCGGTCCGTCGGTCCGAACGTGGTCTGCCATTAAGGCGCCGGCGTGATTACAGCAGATGAAAAAATATGCGAGGAAAAACTGAAGGAAATTTTATTTAAAAGACTCATTTTCGAAATAGTTGAGAATCAGTGAAACATGTATTGTATGCATCTTAAGTGCAGAATATCCAATGCTACGAAACGCGATATATGTAGTATCTTGCATACTCAGCAATCTGTCACAGATAAAATTCTAAGTGATATTAATACGATCATCTTTGATTGTATTAATATCACTTAGTATTTTATCTATATCTTTTAAACAAACAGTATATACTTAAATTCTATTCTTAAGATTTCTTAAAAAACAATTTTACATTGCTTAACAATACTGCATTGATAAAAGAAAACGTAGGCACAGGTGTGCCCCATTAACTATTCACATAAACAGCAGAAACAATGCTATTAAATACAAGTGAGCGTGTCGTAAAAACAAATGAATTCTTACAAAATATAGGAAAGTAAGAAAAACAAAATCAAGATACATTTTGCAGACCAAGATAAAAGCCTGTAAACATGTTGGACCAATACACTGAAAGCTCGTAAAAAGATATTTCCATACTCATCATACACACAAACGGATCTGTGATCTGTGATTCTCTCGACATTCGCATCGACTTTTTGTAACATCACAAACGACGAGCGACGGTTGGCCTTTTATTCAGATAACCGTCCAAGGTCAATAAACTTGATGAGACCCGACGGACCCATAAAACGGATACTAAGTTTTACTTGAAAATCCCTCTTGAAAGAATAACCGACACAGCTTTTGAGCTGTTCGGTATCACGAGAATAAACAATCAAATCACACAGAAACAACTCTAGGTCTCGGTCCGTTTTCAGACGATGGGAGATGTGAATATTTTATTGCTGAGAATCTGAGCGATATTCTCGAGCACATCGGTGAGGGTTATCGACACATGCCGTCAAGACAATTGCCATACAACGCACGTGCGACCTTTAGAAGGACGAGTAAATCGCAAACCTAAGCTGTATCATAAAAACGGTCCCTCGGCGGGACGCTGAATTACCTTTTTCAGACTTGATTAATGTTTTTCTTCGGCAAACTTCGTAATTCAATAGCATATTAATTTTCTATAGCCATTATTTACTTGAATTATATGTATTCATTGAATGGTCTATTAACAACCCATTTCAAAGAAGTAAATTACAAACGTTACGAGCAATTTAGCAAGCGAAAAGGATCAAAAAAATTATAACGTATTTATGGCGGGATGAAAGGCGCAAAGCTGGCTCTATTGAGCGCGTCTAAATAGTAAAGACCTAAACAAACAATATCCCGGTTTATGAGGCTCAAGATTATGTTGGCATACTTAAAATTGACGTAAACAGGCAATTTCGTGTCGGCTAAAACGGAAAATGAGTTTTTAGAACTCGGTATAACAGCACTCCCGATATTTCCCATAGGGTATTGCTTAAATTGCACTAATGACGAAACTAAAGGTCTCGTTACAGTGGTGGTGGGTGAGTACAGAACGAACCCTGAAATATGTACGAGTATTTTTAACGCTAAAATCTGTATAAATGAGTTGGGAGCCGCTAGAGACTACTAGTATGTGGCCCCTACTCCGCACAGTCTCACATTGAGTTATTAGCATAATGCGTACTTTCTACAACATAATCATACGTCAAGGGGTAATTGACAAAGAAGCTTTCAAAGCAGCCCCGTGTTGAGTACCATTATGTGAAGGTCAAGGGCGACTAGCACAAGGACACCTTTTTAAGAAACAGTTGAGGAGCGGCTCTTAAGGCTAGAACGAATTATGCTTATTTGGTATATAGAGAACGCAATGTAATTCTTTACATCATATGTAGGGTTAACATATAAATTTCATCCGCTTTTTTGTATTAAATAAACCATATTTTACCGGAGATGCTAGGATGTCCCGAATTACAATTCTCAGAAATAAAATAAAAGTATAAAAAGATGACTAGCAAATCTACATTTCAAACAAAAGAAAAACTAATTATAATGAAAACCAGAAAATCTAAAAAAGGAAAAATACGGCCCTGTAGGTTGAAATGAGATAACACCACTAGGGAGAACCTTTTGCGTATGACGTAAAGACGTATGGAGGTCAGAACGACCCACAGGAACAAACTTGACATAAAAATGGTGCCTACTAACCGAGACTTTACTGTATCGATGATACCTATGGGCAAATGGCAAGTCTATTCGAGCGTGAAAACATCAAAATGTATATGCTAATCGCATGTCCTATCTTTCGTACATTTTACTAACAAAATACGGAATTTTTTGACATGATACCAACAGTACAAAAAAAACAAACTCATGTCTTAAACACTGAAACAGAACGAGATTAATACGAGCCATTATCTTCGGTGCTTCGTTGAAAGGATATTTAATAGCAGTTGGAAACAGGAGATTCGTACCAATTATTTCATAACGAAAATGTTATAATGACGATGCTCAGGTTCCGAGATTGAGGACAGAAATTACTTAAGATAAGTGTGTCCGTTACATCATCTGTAGAAGCTATATTAAATTAAGATAAGTTAAATAGACGATCTAAACACTAAAATTATTTGCAAGGAAACATAAAATGTATCACAATGACGGTTCACGCGTTAATCTTATGATAATAATTTGTTGTAGTAGTTATTTAAAAATAGTTAAGTAAAGCAGGGCTACTAGCGGAAAAGCACCTTTAGACTTCAAAATAACTACAACATGGAAGAGAATTCAATTTGGCACATGTTTAAACAATATGAAAACAATAAAACCTCCTTGGTATTGTATATATTATAACAAAGAGACTTTGGGACAGCTATCGACTACACGTGTATCGTTTGTAAACTAAACAGGCGCATATTGTGCACGGTGTCTGTACATTCTCCTTCGTGTTTCGCTACATAGGAATTAATTATGTGTTTTATTGCACTCTAAATAAAGTTTATAATAGCATGGTAAGTACGTGGTTTAAGTGACGGAATAAACGTTATCGTATTATGCAATGGTGTTATGAGTGTACGCAGTAAGTAAATACGATGATGAACCGGGAGGTTGAACATAATAATAATATTGAAATTAAAAAGGCAAATAACAATACGTATTTAATTCTAATTACACATACATATAACTCTATTGGTCTTCGATAATGCTCTCTTAGCTAACCCTAGCATACCTATCGTCCAATGAATTTAGTTATCTTCTAAATCATTATTTTATTATACGCAATGTAAAAAGTATTTCTTTGTAAATGTTATTTACAAGATATATATATATATAATCATAGTGATAAGGTATTGCCATCAATGTAAGAGTAAAGTAGCTTTTATGTCAGGGGATATCAAATTAGAACGTATACGAGCGAACCATTCGCAATTAATTCGCATCCTCAATTAAGAAGCATGAGTCTAATTGAAACGATCCTAGATTCAATTAAACGATTAGTACTTTAGACATGTCACCATGGCAATTAGAGTCCCCATAGCCTACCCTATCGGAGATGCATATAAATTGGTTTAATAAAGCCTTATGGACTACTAAACGGATTAGTAAATGGGCTGGCTCAAGATGGCCGGTATTCCGATTAGATTGAGGTCAGCCGGCTATTTTCAACGTGCACGGTGGATTACTGCTCACTGTCAAATTGTGAAGACGGGGACGCGTTTAAGTTTATTCATTGTTATGATGGCTCGTCCCTTAGGTGCCACTTAAAGTAATCATTTAAGCGTACTCGAATACGATAGGCAATCATGTTAGTACTGACAACACAGTAAAATATTTACTATCAATTAGGTACAACTGTTCATTATCGTTCTTGAACCCCTAATACGTCTAGAGTCGTAAAATATTAACAGCAGACATGATTATGCTGATACATTACTCTAGAAAGTCGATATGTAAACGCACTTTCGTAATCGTAGACTTGTAGACGCTGATCTGAGTTTGTCGATAGAATATAGTTACTAAACTTTCACTTGTTTTAAATATGATGTAACCTAGAGGGTTTTACGAACCATTTAAAACTCTTAGTGGAAACTTGACATCAATAAATTCGATCATCCTTTTTCATACAAACATCCGTGACAAAGCACACCCTAGTCAGGTCAAACCAAGTATTATATAATGTGTGCAAACGATACGGTAGTCCACTTAATATAACAACTCAATGCAAACATAATGTCCTAAACAAATAAAGGTACGGAGACAGTTTAAACACCCGGCAGGACCGACAGACCTGAACTATACATATCTGCCAAACATAACAATATCACGCCTGTATTCCTTGAAGGGTTAGGCAGAGGTGTACAATTGTACATGTAGTACACCTACGTTTCGCTGGTCATGTTATAGAACCATTAGGTCCCAATATAATAGGGGTCGAGCCTATTGCCAGCAACCGGGCACAAGTGCAGACTCTGTTCTGCTACTGAAAATTCAGTAACAGTACCCGACTTGTGATTTGAACCCAAGATCTCAAGTTCTGTCGCAAATTATTTTTTTAGCATATTATTATGTTGCATACAATCAAGAACTTAAACGCTACTTAAAATTTCGTTATTTTATTCCAGATAACGTTATTTGGTAACGTCCAGATTCTGAATAACGTTATCCGAACAAAAATAACAAAATTTTGAGTAACGTTTCAAGTCCCTGCTTACAATATAGTACGTCAATACGAGTGTTACCGATATCCGTGAGAATTAATGTAAGTCTGAATTTTAATGCAATCTATCAATATTAAACAGAAAACGGAATAACAATGGAATAAATTTTACGCCAATCAATCTATGGAAGCAAAAGTAAATCAAAAGTGGCGAGCTTGAATGGATTCCAACACTCTCAGTAACAAAGAGTTTAAAACTATTGTACTACTGCCACTTTTAATTAAATTCGAGTTATGCAATACTTGTATTTACACACTTGTCTATGGACATGCGCAAAAAAATACCTATATCAATCATAATTTAGAACATAGGTACATGTTAAACCTTAAGTGAGTCTAACACTGCAATTTTGAAAGTAGCCAATATTACCTATATGAAGAATATACATAATCCCTAGAGTTCCGAGGATGCCAAAACCCAGTTATTATTTGAAACAGTTTATGATACGTAAGTCGTTATTTATGGAACTAGGTAGGTACTTTGGAACTACCACAATTCAGCTCTATGTGGGCGAACTAGGTAACGATAATGAATGAACTCAAGCTCTGATTAACATCCTGATGAGCAATCGTGCTAGAAGCTTACGTTGTCCGTAACCTACATACCATAAGTGAATAAGTTAAACGCTGTGCCTCTCCCGGTTACAAATCAAACCAAATAAGAGACATGTACTTCATTCAACACGTATAACAATTACTTTACCTTTTCGTATAATTAATCGGATAAAACGCTTATGATTAGCAGAAAAACTAGTTCCATAAAGTAATCATATTTAAAAGAAAAACGTAAACCAAGTAAGGAGACTGCGACGAGGTAAAAAAGAAACTTGTTCTAGAAACAGAATTGACAGTAAAGACGCATTTAAACTTACGCATCTTGACCTCCACGTTCAGAAACAGAACAATAAACAAACTTCTAACATAGCATGGCATACCTACTAAAGCTTATTGACTGTGTCGTATGTAAATCAGTACGTGGTGTATCACTTCACAACATCTTCGAAATAGGTCATCCAAGTCAATTGCCAGTCATTGCGATCAATTGATTGATTGGCGCAGGACACATGTACCTTGTAAACAATCAGTTAACCGTCCTAGTTATTAATTCAATGGAACAATTTCCGGAAACTTCAGTATGTCGAAGTTTAAACGAAACAATTGCACAAAGTTTAATACCGCTTCTGGATTAAACTTAGACACTTTCTTTTTGTTAAAATGCATCGTTTGTTCGATTTTATGAGCTGAAGTTAATATGTTAATGTCTGAACAAAGATTGAAAGAAATTAAAAGGTTTATTACTAAAGTGGTAAAAAATTAACTAAAATTCATAGAATAAAAAGCTTTTCCAGCTATCAAGGGCAAACATCTAAAATGCTACCTGCACCAAAACTGGTAATCAATTATTCAAATTAAATGCAGCTAAAGATGGAATTCTATATAAATTCTACGATCGTTTAAGGCATCCCTTGTATCACCACTTACTCGGAATTGTAGGTAAACACTCTCAATTAAGACGACCTAGACGTAGTTACGTTATCTGTGGATCTTTTGATACACATGATAAAGTCAAGTGGGGTACCAAAAACCCAAGTAAACTCAAAATTCTTCGCCTGTAATTTCCAAAAACTTCCAAACTAGTTAGGGCTCGTTGAACCCGAGATGAGCCGCAGTGCGGCTGCCGCATCGATCGTCAGGCCTATCCCTGCTATCCCGGAAACCACCGCTCCATTTAACCTGGCTGAACATGATCCTGCACGAATTTCAGGAGGATTAATGTAGCTAGGAAATGGAACGTTTCCAGAACGTCTTATCTTCCAGATCTTGGTTATTGCCTTATATTGCCAAGTTCTTGGGAAATAATATGGGTATAAAATGCTAAAAAACTTTTGTTTATAGTTTATACGATGATTTATATTTAAAATAAGTGTTGCTACACTCTTACAGGGTCTATGTTGGTTTTCTGTGAAACTGCATAGTGCAATAAATAAAATCATAATTTGATTATTGTTATATTGATTCAGTATACCTTATAGAATACAATCATAATTTTAAAGGTTTACATTCGACGCGGAATAATCGTCTGAACGACCTGACTACAGTTCGGTCGAAAGTGACGATTTGTTAAGCGATTGATTACCTAATCAAGTAGTAACTTCACCAAGTTTGTAAACCATGATTTACGCCATATTGTCTCTTACAATACATAATTATAAGAAGTATGTACGTCAGACACAAACCACAAATGGCAACTCACTGCTATAAAACGTGTCAATGAATATTAATATTAAATTATTTTTTTTAGTGTACTTTGTGGTGTTATTATTAATAGGTTTTAGGTAATTTGCGAGGTATTGGTATTTTAACCGCAGTATTTGGACCGACACGTTATTACAATAAATAAGTTTGTATACATTAAGCAAAAACGTCATTTCTATATAAAAGAAAAGCTGATATGACCATTATTAATACTTGGTACAATGATCAGCTCAGACGCAAAGACCGATTTCAAAACAGCCTTACGATTTTTATAGATGTGGAAAAATACTAACGTTTCAATGCAGTATTAAAACTACAATCCAAACGCAACATCAACACAAATAATAGATGTACAAAATCTACAAAACGAAACAGAAAATAAATAATACATAGTGTAATCCTGTGACTAACGCGTTACCGAGCAAACGTCATTCCATTACCCTTTCATGGCACTCATCCCATTGGGGTATTTGTCGGAACTTTACTGTCAGACTATAAAAATAAATCAAGCTTGTTGTCGCCAGCTATACGTGAATTTACGGCGACCAGACCAAGAGGTCACAAAAGGACTTTTCTTCTCGCCCGTAAAGCTCTTCATAATATGTGGCAGCACTGCGTTTCCTAGCCAATGCGTAATTGAATCATAATATTAGACCTCCAGCACTAGCTCCACAAACCAGCCATGAAACCTTTTTAAGATATTGTATTTAGAGTGCTCCATTACTGAGGCTGTTACCCAAATTCTAGCTACATTTACATGGATAGACGCAAATTGAATACTACGCTGTGAGCAAGCAATTTGCGGCGAGTCACGTAGTGAGGTGACTACCGAAAGATTTCTACCAAAGCGTAACGTTGAAACTCTAAACAGTTTCATAACAGGAATACATTTTAAAGAGTCAGAGCACTTGTAGTAATTAGAACAATTTAATACTACTAGACTTTTAAAGAAATGTATTAGATAACAAGCCGAAAATTATTTTTACTGGGTATTTCCCATGGTCGCAATTTTTATGAATGACGGAATTAGCGAAATGACCCAGGTACACAACAAACATTTCTCATTCAGTATTATGAGATTAGCTCGCTCAATCGAGCCGCAGTTTTAAACACATTAAACAAGAACTCGTTTACCTCCCGTTACAGTATTCTAAAAATACACTAAACGATCTAGCTGTACAAAATACCCATGTAGGTTTTCTTCCACGTTTCTTTTAAATGAAAGTCTCCATTTAGATTTAGATTGTTTTTTTTATTCGTTCTGGTTTCTTTTTAATCATTTCGCGTCAATACATTTGCCGTGACGGGCAATGGCCTTCGTTATTAGTAAACAGTATCGTGTTAAGTCACTCCACACGTGACCCGGTCGGTATAATGAGACGAAATACGAACGCCATCATTGTTTCACATGCTGCAACCGCGTTCAATGACAAATTACAACAGAGTATTATACCCACCTTACTTTACTTACATATCTAGCTACCATTTTATTATTAAAAGTAAGATTTTAACCTACCTATGTTGTTGAGTTCATTAAAGATTTCATATTTCCATTTCAACAAAATTATAAAAAAGAGAAATACAAGTAAATATACTCAGAAATGGTATCTATTTTCCAAAGATCTCATGAAAAATAAACTAATTGATTGGTCACATTTAATTTAGTTTCGTGCATTGATCTTTGTCCGGTCAAAAAGTTCAATCACTTTTGGAAAATGCAATACCTTTTTAAAGGTATTATGAACCATTTCACAAATTGTTGACGTCCGAATTTTGCTAAACATCGTCATGTCAAACCACACAAAAATATGTAGTTTGTTCTGTATTCTGAGTGTAGTACAAAGACATATAGCGCGAATGACCAAACATATTGATCTTAAACATGCGTCTACAATACGAATAATGTTTGTAATTCGAAATGCGACAGAAATCTACCAAACAAAAAAGACACAGGTCTTACGTTTTCGGCCTAACTAATCTGACCACGCGTGTGAATATAAATTAGTTAATGTTAGAAGTAAAAGCCCGAAATTGAGGCTGCGATGATTTTCAGAAAACGTGTTGTGGGAATCACTACATAGGAATCAAGTTAATATTAGTAAATCTGAGAGTCTATGATTCAATACGAAAAACTGGTCTACATTTTACATTTTTTACTATAATAACAATACATTTTACATGTATTTAGAAATTTCTAAGATGGTAAAAGAGGTGACCGGAATCTTGGAAAACTGCGTAATGAAAAATGCCTAGTTTTTCAGATAAATAATATTTTAATGCGAAACAAAATAGACAAGTTTTATTTGGATATTTTACGATAATATAAAATGGGATTAGCGTAATCGCTCATTATCTTATCATTGTACTTAAGTAACTTTGACAGTATTAATTATTAATTAAATTGTAATACCGATGCATAACAATTTTCTAAGAACGTAATTTTTTCAATAATAAAATAAGTAGGTGATGAAATTTTGTCAAACCCATATCCTTTGGCATAATTTTTGACTAATATTTGGGGATCTTTTCATAATAAAATTCGACCGACATGTATGCTTTGTAAGACAGCTTTCGGCAGCGCGCTAAGTGACTACAAATAATATTGAAATTGAAACTGACTCGAAACACTATAACGCTATTTCGGTCGAGTCGAGAAAATTCGTGCGCTAAATTCGTCCTGTCAGCGTACCGCTTCATGTAATTTGACGGTAAGGTTATTACTACATGACGTCAAGTACTTTATTAGATACTAAGAATACAAGATGGTTAAAAACGCGTATAATCTTCGCGTCGCGTAAACGCGTCACTCACGGATGCGTCACAACATCCGACGGTGTCCTAGGCCCAGACAGACAGCGAAAACAAAAATAAATTCTATAATATTTTAGATGAAGGAATCAAAACGCGCGCCAAATGCGCAATATGCAGATGATCCAACATTAAATCATGATCCAAAATTTTGTCTAATTTAAAATATTTGTGACAGAAAAAATACTGAGACTTAAATAATAAAAATCTCATCTTATCTATTACCTAGTTCCATTTTGTTATTATTATTTTCAAAAGCTTAACAAGTGTGTATTTAATAATCAAAATTATGCAAATGCTTATTTTATATGCCAATACATTTTAAAATGTTTTTACATTGAGCTAACACCTTCAATGTTTCTTTGAGGGTTAAAATAATAATAAAAAGATAAAAATTATTAACAATTGTGCTTGTTTGTAATATATGTATACCAAAGTAATAAATCAATAGTCTTATCATACTGTAGTGCAATATAACAAATTGTAAGTTCAATTAGTGTTGCTATTGAAGTTTTATTACTTAGTACAGATGGTACTTACTTATTCATTATAAGGGCTGATAACTGGATGTTACTAAACAGGGCAACTTGATAAAAGCTATTTATAAACCAAAACATATCAATAATATTGATATTGGTCCGATAGATAGGTATTTATATATCTTACATCTACGGTTCTTAATCATAATTTCTAAAGAAAGTATTAATTTCAATTTTCCTTGCATTTTCTTTATTATGAATTAATTTTCTATCAGAAATGCTTTATGGTAATTAGAGTTCATTACAAAACTTATTACAATGGGTGAACTAAACCGGATGATTCTCAGTTAAGTGATATTGATTATATCATTTTAACTATTTCATAGTACTATAAATAATATAAACTTTTTGTTAGTATAACTATTTATTGTAAGTTTTACTAAGAAAACTAAAATAGCTGATATTAAATAAGTTACATCTCTAGTTAGTCTGTACTTTATGCATTATTTTACTTTTATTTTCTTAGTTTCTTTAAATTGTATATTATGTTTAGACCATTCACCTTATTTTTATTTATCTTGTTTCTATACTAAGAGTTTATACTTGGTCTAGTAATATATCACCATAAGATAAATTTATAAGTTTTGTTTTGATTTTAATGTTAATGAGCACACTTTCCATGCCACCCAAAGAGATATTTCTTGGTGATTGGTGATTGAATTTATCAGCTGACAGCACCCTATTCATTCAAGGGCATGCATTAAGTATGCTCTACCAGTTTCACATGGCAGCTTTAGTTTTTAGGGTTATGAGTGAAAGCTTCGCAAAACAATGAATGAATGTATTCATATAATATGAAATGTTACAGTTGCTTTCAATATTAGATCCAATATTTTAGTAATACGAACATTAAACTCATAAAATAAACTTCAATTCTCGCCAATAACTGAAAGAAACTTCTAGATACCCTAGATCAAAAGAATAAAAAATCTGGAGGACGTGTTCAATAAGTTTGATTAAAATGTATGCATGAGTAGTTTCACGTTTACTCCATTCATATAAAATTTAATAATAAAAAGTACTTACCAAAATGCTTTATTCGACTGGTCGATGCTAGAAAACAGCTCGGACCATCTCAATAGTCGCGTAAAATCACAAAACACTAAACGAAAACAAATGAAAGTCGATAATTAATAGAAACAACAAAAGAATAAAATGTTAGGCACTTGGTTTCGTTTTTGATCGCTCAAGCGGTACTGAATGAAGCTGAACTACTTTTAGTTTTAACTTATATATTACACGATACAACGTTCAATGAAAATATATATTTCAGTTATAATAATCTTTAGGCCAACTTTAACTCATGAAATTCAGCTGAAATTAAATTGCAAAACCTGGTCTAAAAACTCTGACGAGCGATTCTAGAGAATGGAAATGAAATAAATAAAGGCTAAGGACACAAATGTAATCGAATACAAAATGTATCGATTTATCAAGATGAAAATCGAGTCAAAGTTGAAATAACAATTATCATACATTAATTTCACACAATACTGAATCATAATCTTTTAAAACAAGTTTAATGTTTTTTCTTTATTATACATTTACAAAACAGATGTTAACAACTTTGTAACCATTTAAATATTATCTCGAGAACAAACCGTATTTTAGAATAATGAGAATGTCATCCACGATTTAACGTTTCGCTTCACGTTATGTAGTTGGCTTGCTAGTGTCAAAGCGTGACAAAATCTGACCTGTCAAAGTGACAGAATTTCAAAGTTTCAACTTTTAACCGCTGTTGGATTATTGGATATTAAAAGTTATTATTTAATTCATAACAACGATGGCTAAAGTTTTACTTGAAAGCCCCCCCCTATTTTTAGTAGAAGAAAGAATTAAAACTTTCAAGAATTGGCCTTTTAGTGACAAAAACAAGTGCAATGTGCGTAATATGGCGGAAGCCGGGTTTTATTCAGTAGCAACGGGCACCGAAGATGCTGATGCTGCCAAATGTTTTCTTTGTGGCAAGGAATTAGATGGTTGGGAAGCTAGTGATGACCCGTGGGCTGAACACAAAAGCCATGCTGCTAAATGCGCTTTTGTCCAGTTGGGAAAGAAAGAGGACGATCTTCTAGTTAGTATTACATTTAAAATGCTTTGTTTCACGCTAAAATTAGTTTTAAAGATACACGTATATAATCATAGGCTTTACCACCTAATGTAACTTCAAAACACTGATTCGTTAAGATGCAGACATGTGTGGTGAAACAACCACTTTTTTCTTAATGTTACACTATTGATTATAATTCCGTATCTCTTATAATAGCTCAGAATTTGCACAATACAGTATTAAAATTCTAAATTGGTAAAGGAAGCATATGCAACATGCCAAAATGACACCAAAAATTATATAAGTAATAAAATTTTCATTAATACTAACTTGATGTTTTAATGCATTAACTGGTGTGATGATCTGGTCACATATGCGGTATGCACATGGTCAGATATCGCAAAAGATAGAGTGGTTTGAAAGAAGAAAGGGGAGGCCTTTGCCCAGCAGTGGGAAATAGAATATGCTATGAAAAAAAAAACTAACTTGACATGTTTTTATTGTTGCAGTTGTCTGAACTCCTATCAGTGATAAAGCAGTACATGGTCAACGAGACCAAGCGTATTGCAGAATCTGCTAAAGATCAGATTGAAGAGAAGGCTAAGGCAGTTCGGCGAAGATGTCTGGGACGAAAATAACAAAACTATAAAATTAAAATGTGACTACTTTACATTTTGCAAAGGATTTGTGAAAACAATTGTGTACAAATAATTATTTAGATTAATTTTAATTGAATGAATTGACTGCTTGTATTAAAATAAAAAATAGTGAAGGCTGTATGTTGCATTTCTTTTGTTTACTTCCAACTTTTTATATTCGCATTCATTACAAAATCATCAATATATAGAGTGTAGTGTACCCAGGTTTTACTATTTAATTATTTTCTTTACCACTGTTAAGCTAACCCTGTATTGAGAATCAAACTTGCCATTCTTCTATTCTTGTTATACTGCTGGGTAAACAAATGTGTAAACCCACACACACATTAGCCCCTCCATAAGTCTGACCACTCATAATCATCATTAAAAGCACTACTTACCTACATACTTACATCCTCCTAGGAGCAAGACAAAAATAAAGATATTGTAGCCATGACAATGGGCTTTATTTACACGTTGCTAGGTAACCGTCATTACACACATCAAGAGTCTTCAGAACTGACAATACATAAGTTTTCATATTAATTGTACATTTTACAAATATAACGTAAATATATTTGACAATAACGGCAAAGACTGAAGAGTAAGAACATGGGTGATGTGAAGAATTTAGAATCGTACGCTATAATTGGATTTGATGGTAAGTTTCTTTTAAAAATGGTCAAAGTTTACTTCACTTTGCACAGTTGCATGTTAACAGCTAATGTTTGTAAATAAGACTTATCTAAAGCTAGCAAAAATGGAAAAAAAATCGAGAAAATTTTAAAAACAAAATGTCAGAAAATAAATTAAGAAGACAATCGATATTATTATCTAAAACTTTTTCACAGGATCCGCAATTCGGGGGCTCAAGGTCCACCCGGACAGCGAGCACATTGTGTACCCTATGGGTAACAAAGTTTGCATCCAAGAGTGGAAGACTAAGAAGATGTACTTCCTCAGTGGCCACACCAACAGCGTGTCCACCGTCGCCTTGTCTCCTAAAGGCACCTACGTAGGCTCTGGCCAAATAAACCATATTGGGTTCAAAGCCTCGGCTAAAGTGTGGGATTTTAAAAAGAAGGTGTTGATTGGGTCTCATGAGTTGCATAAGGCAAGTGCTAAAAATATTAATTTAGCTACTGAAGTAGGTGTATTCACTCTTTACTAGACTAGCTAAGTACCAGTATCTATCTAAATAGGCTCTCTAGGTGCAAGTACTCTTAATTGGTACTTTTTTCGGTTTTACATTAATTCTACGTGCTCTATCAGCTTTATCTTGTATGTACCTATATAAGGATAATATATGCGGAGCACGACGCACAAGCTAAATATTGTGTAACTTTTTTTTATAAGCCCAATGTTTTTGCCGTAACCGAAAACTTTTTCATTCATCTATTCCATCAGGAACACGTAGGAACCATTAGGTAGTTGAATACCTAATCCATGTCTTAGGATAAGTACTTAAGTATATTTTAAATCCTAGGACTTGATATCTTAATATCTCCATCAGTCAAACATCCTTCTTGATTTAATAGGTAAGGGCACGTTTCTTACTTTATTTTATTATTTATTCTATGTTCTTCACAGGTGCGTGTGGAGGCTCTAGCATTCTCCTCAGACGAGCGTTACATGGTGTCCTTAGGAGGTCGGGACGACGGGTGCGTGGTTCTATGGGATTGTTTCGCAGCCTCTGCCACAGGGACCGCGGCAGCAACGAAGCTCACCACAGGAGATGCTATAACGCTCACGGCATTGACTTTACGGGTGAACTCGTTTGTGACCGGAGGAGATTGTAAGTGTTTTGTCGAACAATACCTGTTCATTGCTGCACATGTAACCGTGCATGTCCTAATAGGTCATCAGGAAACTCCCAATGGCCGTTACAATGATTGGCTTTTAGAAAATGCAAAGCAACCATAAAATGTTGATTGCAGTGTATGTTATTGTGGAGCTTTGAAATAAAAAGCTTGTGGAGGTAACTGCGAAAGGTTGGCTGCAGCATCTCTCAACTCTATAAGATCTGTTAAACTATTAATTAATTACTGTACATGTACTTTTTATGTTGAAGCAAATCTCCGAGTGTGGAACATACGTGCGGAGAGCAAAAACTTAGACGTGGTGGATGTGGCCCTCGGTAAGCTCCGACGCTGCGTGCGATGCATTGCTATCAGTAGAGATGACACCTACGGATATGCTGGGACTACGTGAGTATCATCATCATCAGCCGGACGACGTCCACTGTTGAACAGGCCTCCTCCTAAGGTAAGAGGGGGGGAAGTTGCCGTAATCCCCACACTTGGCAAGTGGCTTGGGGATAGCAGTATTGGTGGTGAAGTTACATAAGACGCTGCCGCCCATCTACTGGATTTATCCTTAGTCGCCTCTTACGACACCCAGGGGAGGAAACGGGGTGTTAAGTTTAAGGCCGGGTAGCTACTGTTCGGCATACGTGAGTATACCATAATTAAAAGTAACAAACAATGAACATGCAGCCACAATATTTCAAGTAACTTCTATTCATCCAGAACCGGTGACATGATAAAGTTTTCAATAAACTATCCCTCGGACCCCACGGCTTCGGTGGCGCACTGCAAGCCGGCGCTGATCGGCTGCCTCGCCAAATGTGGTCCGTGGAAGAAGGGCAGGCGCCCTGAGTCTCTCTGTTACAGTCAAGGTTTGTAGCACTTACAAAATTCTTAAATCTAAATAAATATAATACAAAAGTGTGTTCACAAGTTCATATTCATTTTGAAGACTACCTTTCTTTAATGAACATTAAATCGATCCTAAACTTGTCAGTTAGGAACCACTTGTTGAGTAGATCTAGATATGTCCATTTAAGTCGGTAAGTATATTATTTCAAAGACATTAGTTTTGCCATTTCCTTTCAGGAATAGAATCTATTCTTATAATGGAGGACGGTTGCTTAATCGTCGGTGCCGGCGATGGGTCTATCGATGTCTTGGACGAGATCAACTGGAAGGGAACCTTCCCTAAAGGCAAGATACTCGACCCTAACAAGCCGCATTTCAAAGCTGTAAGCATTACCATACACACCATACCATATACATATATAATTAAATTACAACACGGGAGAGTCAGATTGAGATTCAGCTTGCGACCACGATCGGTGCAACTCTGTCAAAACTTCAAGCCAAAAAGTTCGCGTTAATACCAATGTTGTAATTTTATTATATAAGTTAACAGAAAGCCCTAGGTATGCAAGAAGTAATGTATAAGATGACGCATTATCATCTATCTGTCGGTACGCTATTGTGTTAAAATACACTAGCGCTATGTGGTCATGAGTGAGAAAGAGATTTCAATACTTTCGTCTGCTGTTTAAAAATTATCTGCATACCTAAGCACTGTCTTTCTTCTAAACGTAATTCTAATAACGATTCTGTCTTCGCAGCTGAAATCAACGAAGCTAGAAGGTTGTATAACATCCTTGGAGCTCATGGAGTCCCCTACGATGCAGGGTAACAAGCGTCTGCTGCTGGCAGGCACGCGCAGCAGCGAGATTTACGCCATCAACGTCGCCACCTTCAACCCGATACTCGTGGTCACATGCCACAGATGTGCCATCAATGATATAGCGTTTCCGTGGTATGTAGGATGTATTTTAGTAGCTAAGATGCTACGAAATCAATGTTGTTGAATTACAGTGAAAACCAAATTTATGATTGATGAAGATTAGCGTTTTGCCAAACAATTTTGTTAAACTGGGATCCTAGAAGATGCTGTTCACTGTACTAACTCATACTTATGAACCAGTTGCAATTGTATTCTATTATTATTCTAGTGGCATGTCAGGAGTGTTTGCGACGGCTGGCGCAGGTGACGTTAGAGTATGGTGTCTAGAAACCTGTCAGGAACTCCTGCGCATCGTGGTGCCAAACTTTACCTGCTCTGCTGTGCTGTTCTCTGGCGATGGCAAATCCATTGTGTCTGGTGAGTTTATCATATAAGGAGGACGAATACGAAGGAGATATAACTAAGGTACCTGTAAAATCTGTAATGTACAGTATGGTTTCGTACCTATTTGAATACAAGTAGACAGTACAAATCCTAATTATAGTATGTTTGAATAAAATTTACATTGGTAGGTACTACAGTAATCACCTAGATTTATTTTCGCTGCCAACCTGAGCTCTCTAGGCTTTACCCACTGCGCAATTCGGTTCTCCAAATGTAGCTGCCTCTGATTATTTTAGCTTGGAACGATGGCAATATCCGCGCGTTCACACCGCTCACCGGACGCTTAATCTACTGCATCTTCAACACACATAACAAAGGCACGTCGGCCCTTGACATGACCTCCGACGGCAGGACTCTCATCTCAGGCGGTTGTGAAGGACAGGTAAGAGATTTTTTCTATTACAAATTAATGGATAAGCTAGTAAGTTCAGATCCAGTATGTTTGTGTCTAAAACTCGAAAAAGATAATTATAATCAATGAATTACCTTGATATTTTCACACAACATAGCATTTTTATTTAAGTGTATTTTTGTATATTTGTATCCCGGAGTATCCACGAAAACGGGTACGGAGTCACTGCGAAAATTATAAAATAGGTAACTAGAATAAATACAAGGTCTTCTTTATTGACTTAGGTACGAGTATGGGATATAAAGCCTGAATGTCAGAGCCTGAAAAAAGTACTGAAAGAGCACAAGAGTCCCGTGTCGGCGATACAAGTGTCCCCCAACAACACGGAGGCGGTCAGCGCGGGGACAGACGGGTCGTGTATTATATGGGACCTCATGTAAGTTGTTTTGATCTCAAACCACGCTTCTTACATTAAGATATGTGTTCCGAATCCAGGTTCTGTTTCTTTTCTAACTACTATTAGTTAGGTACTGTAGCAGAAAAAATATCAGGTTTCGTCGGATAAGCTGTGCTCAAAGGCTGTAATAGTGGTTTAAAATTCGTTTAGGTTTAAAATCAAGCTGTTTAGGAGTGTACTTGCGGCGGATTTGGGAATACAAATTTAAGTAAGTATAATGCATATAAATAAACAAAGATGTTACTTGTCTTCTAGTTCTCTGTCCCGTCGTCAAGTGATGTACGCGAACACCCTGTTCATGTGTGTGTGCTTCGAGCCTCAGGGCTGCCAGCTGCTCACCGGCGGGTCGGACAGGCGCGTGGCGTACTGGGAGACTGGCAGTGGCAACCTTGCTAGAGAGGTGAGATCCAGTCATTTAATGTATGTACCTAACTAGGTATATTACAAAGTTATTAGTTAGTTTTTTGTGATATATTTTGCCTTCGGCAAGATTAGTCTTGGCTGCTCCCAAGTTTGGTGCAGCAGCTGATTAAATAAAAATCTATATTTCAGCTGGAAGCAAGTAAAGCGGGCGCTATCAACGGACTTCACATAACTCAAAATGGTGAATTGTTCGTGACTGGTGGTAATGACCAAATGGTGAAGGTGGGTCAAGTTTTATTTATTTGAACGTCTCGCAAAGCTCTTACGTAGATAGTGTGCCGTCCGCCCTACGTCATCGATAAATATTATTCATTTTTTCTCATGTCACAGCTATGGAGGTACCAGGAAGGAATATACACGCACATGGGTTTGGGCCACGCAGGCGCAGTGACGTGCTGCCGTTTCAGCCCGGACGCGCGCTTCATAGTGAGCAGCTGTGCCGCCGGCAGCATCATCGTGTGGAGAGTGCCAGAGGTACCTATTTAACTACCTGTGTCTAGACAAGTACTAGGAACCTAGCTGACTCAGTGGTCTTTGATTGATTGCAGCAATACATTCGGACATCGCAACAGAAACCAAACGCGAAGCCGGCGACAGCAATGTCTCCGAAGTCGTTACAAGACGAGTTGAGGCTGCCGCTCGCTGACAAGCCCACGTACAAGGCCTCCGGCGACCGGCCCTACGTACCATCTGCACCGAACAAGGTAAATTTTAAGGAACACTACATCTTTAAACTATTCAACATCGAGAACAAATATTTAGGTAGGTAGATTTATTATTTACTGAATATTTTGGTTATACTCACGGGTGTATTCGGGAATGCCCGACTAGTTTTGAACTCAAACGGAGCCCTTATTCATGAGCTGGTTACGCGGCAGAGTCGCGAGCCGAACATTATACAGGTAGATTTATTCCTGGATTATTTTTAATGATTCGGTTTCGGCAAAATACGTATTTATTTTTCTTCCATTCTTCGTTTGTATGATTCAATACAAGTAGTGCCGTGTGGTTTAAAATAGTACGTTAATGGGTAATAAAACACTCTTCGTCAACAGACAGAGAAAATCGAAGCAATGGACACGCACCGCAGCAGTGTGCACTCGTGCTGTCCCTGCGATCCTACTGCGCGGTCTGATGCCAGCAAGAAGACCACGCCCAAGCCGGCCGGGACCAAGTGCTGTAGGCCACCAGGTAAACCTATCGACTCTTAAGTTTATACGCAACAATTACAGGTACGGAACTACGGACTAGAAACAAAGGCAAGTGCTTCACTTGAAAGAACAAGTCTTGAAATTTGAATAACAGTAATAGTGCCCTCTTGACAGAATTGTTATCATGGCGCCAGCGCGCGGTGGCCAATCTCGTATTTTTTAATTTATCAATTTATTTCTCTTACTATAATAATTAATATAACTTAAAAATACAATTAATATCGACTACATGCTACACAAGAAGGAAGCAATTAGACAGTTAGTTATTATATTGCACTAGGAGTAGTTTAGTAGTCACAATACTTAAAATATCCTTAAACTCACATAAGTTATACAAAACGTAAAAAAGTCAATTCTAACTCTGGAGCCCATATTAATTATGTATATGTATAATTGATATTTTATTAAAATGTTAATTTTGCAGATAATTTACCAACGCGGACGACAAGCAAAGAGTATGTAAGCGGCAGTGGGGACAAGCGGTAGAGATATCGTTAACAGTAATGATACAATGTACCTTACTATATTTATAATGACTGATTTCGTAAATAAACTTTGGGAATAATTTTTCTTCTTTCTTTACTAGCTATCTCTAAATAAAACTGCAACCTTAATCTGGTTCATCAAGCCCTTCACTGAAGTTAACTTTAGCACACATTTTTAAGTACATTATTATGTTAACAGATAAAAAAGTAAAGACAGATAATTTACAAATATTCACTTTTATTACATAGCCTTATATTTAATATGCATTATTTACAGTGTTGCATAATATCACATTTAGCGATGCACACTTAAAACCATACAACATAATCTAATAACCCTCCAGTCTCTTTTCAAGAAAGCTAGAACCTCCAGCAATCCATTTACATTTACAGCTAAGGCTCAACAAATCATAGCCAAACCTGTGTCTCATAAATAACACTGCAGCAGATAATTAAATATTGAATTAAAATTAATGATACATTTTTTAGGGTTACATTCACAATGTTTCAAATTGTTATTGTAGTCTATTTTTAGTGCAATGGTTACTTGGCAACAAAGAACAAGCAACATTTATCAGGCAATAAGTAAAGTTAGCATTTATTGCTAATCAGATTCGGAAGATTGATAATATTATAAACAAAAAAAATAGAGACTTCATGTATTGGTACTTATATAGACAAATGATATATTTAGCAGTAGCTTAAAATGTTTATATGTTAACCTAATAATATTTATGGTTATAGATAAGGGCAATATTTAAAATTCACTTATTATAAAAAGCAACAGTTCCATATTTTAAAATTGTCTTAATATTTCACCAAGTTCATTCATAAGTACAGTTCATCCCCACGCTTGACTCTTACAGTAATGCAACACAAGTTTTCCGTCTGTTCCAAAACACTCATACAGATTTTTTACTAACTGGTCAGGTGAAGGGGCGAATGTCTGGTTCACATAGAGAAACTGAAAAATAGAAAAACAGTTTTTAATTTCTACATAATTAAATAATGTATGTTGTGTGCCCTGAATGTTTGAAGAAGTTTATGCGCTTGTTACAATCTGACTAACTACTATTAAACCAACATTGTCTCAGGTAGTTAAACAGACACTTCAAAATTGTTTATTGCACTCTAAATAAATATAAAACATACCAATTTCTCATCAGCTTCAAGTTTAAGGTACTTTTTAACAAACTCCATAATCCAGCCAATTTGTTTTTCTGCATCCACTGCCCACTTTTTCTTCTTCATGATTGGAGCATTTCCTGTTGCTTTCAGTAGAATATCAACTGGGGAAGTCAAATAGGCAATATATAAAACTAACTAAATATATGACCTGCTGACACCATATAAATTATAGCAGTTTCTAAACCTAAACAGGTTTCATCTTCTTTATTTTTACACTCCTTAAAAATAAATATATACAAAATAAAAACAGGTTTCCATTGATTTAAAATAATTAGTATACAGATGCTAAAATTAGACAGATTTTTAAATCTGCTTACAAACACTCAGATTTTTAATAAATACAAACCATTGACAACTCACTAATGTATTGTACAATTCCTAATTTTGAAATAGGTAAACAAATCAATTTCAGATAACAAATAATATTTTGTGGCTACAACAAGTATATTTAATAGATTAATATAAGAAGATTTACCCAAATAGCAAGTTGTAAAATATGAATGCCTTAAGATAATAGCAGATAGGTACATACTTTTCACTTTGTCTCCTTTTGATGCATCACCATTCTCCTTTTGATCACCTTCGATTTTCAAGCTTTCCGTCGCGGTAGATAAGTCTGATTGAGCATCGTCAGTTTGCTTCTCGTCACCCATTTATATGATTGATAAATTGTACGAAATAATACACTTGCACTATCACTAAAGTAATTTGTAAATAATTCTTTCATAAAAATTAATAACCATAACCTCAAATGTCACTGTCCTGTCAAATGGACAAGTTATGTTGTCAAATGTCAAGCAAGAATAATAAGTAATAAGCGCGCATTATCCCAGAAAGTATATTTAGTATGTAATCACTATGGACTATCCTAGGAACTACTTGGATAAAAATCTATGCACTGTTTCCGCTTTTGTTCACTCCTCATTCTCCGTCTTATCTAACATCCCTCTTTCAGTATCAACAGTTTGGATCCTCTTAAAATTACCTCACTTAGTGTCCCTCTCACATAGCGTTGCCAGGCGTCCGGATAAAGCCGGACATAGGTAGGCTTTTTGATTGCGTCGAAAATAAAGGGAGTCCGGCCTTTCTACCCAAATGTCTGTCCGGTTATTAGGTTTGGCGACCTGGCAGCCCTACTCTCACAACTATGATTTTACCATTTATGCCAGAATTGCGGCCAACTAGAAAGAAAGAAAGAAATAATTTATTTGTCAGAATAAAGTGCATGCGCCGCGAAACTGGGGCGTTAACGCAGCGTATTCATTTACCCTTGCAACGACGCCGCGACAACGCGACGCCTGCGCTGCTTACTCACAGCGTCAGCGCTGCACATACGTTTATCGAACGCCTGCGCTGGACGAACGCTAGTGTGAAGGCGTTCTATTACACTGATATGTTGATGATATGACTATAATAGATATTCCTTACAAAATGACAACTATTGCTTGTGCCAATTCCACGCGCCATCATTCTTTGTAAGGTGGATCATTAGTTTGCAAATAGCCATTGTGAAGTGTCAGCGCGGAATTTGAAGTTTTTTAAATTATTTACTGTGATTTTGATACAAAGGAAAATTACAAATTAGTATGTGCACTAGTCCTAAAAAAAATGTGCACCCCCTGAGTGGACATTATTATTGGTTTGTTTATCACGTTTGTGTATTTATCTCAATGCGTTTGACTAACTATGTCTGCTAATATGCATCAAATTCTAACCCACAGTTTTGGAGTAATTCGATGCCATTTAAGCGTGAAAATGTATACTTTTTGTAAAAATCCTGGTTTGTTGTTCTATTCGTTTCAAAAGATGACCAATTAATTGAATGATTACTAAATAAAGTGAAGAATTTTCCGCAGACCATTATAAAGTGATGCACTTAATAATTTTAGTCAATTTTTAGACAGTATCATTGTCTAATATTACTAAATTGTCAAAGTAAAATTATTTAAGGGTGTGGCGTCGTCATTTAGGGCCGATTATTGATTAGCCAGATATTTTTTATCAGTCAATTCAAAAGTTATTCTACTGTTAATTACCAATTTTTGACGTGTTTATATATTGTTCATACATTAACTGTCAAAATAATAAATATAATTATTTAATTACTTTGAATATAATTTATCTGACGATGAAATAATCGGCACTCTGCCTAAAGTTAAAAAAAAATGCTGGTTTCATATGGTTATTGTTGTTGTTAACATAGCTCATTGTTGATCATTTAAATCCATAGATATTGGATCCAAGTACTTACTCATATACTTGGTCTGAGTTTAAATCCGAACTTGGTCAACATTTCAATAATCGATATAATCAAGATATGTCAGACTAATGCCTGCAGCCATTTTATGTCCGAAAAGTTTTGTAGGTATACACGCAAATTTATAGGAATAGCCTATCCATAGTTTATTATTTCAGAGGTACTGGCAATCTTAAGTGGCAACTGACAACGACAAATTGTCATTAGTGACAATGCAATTGACATTTTAATTTTAAAATTACGGAAGTCGGAATGTGGCATTTGCATGTGCAATTGTGCAATAATCAGTATCGAATATTGCGCAGGCATTCGAATTAATAATTCCTTCGTTGCTACAAGCTTACTTTAATTTTTAAAATTACTATAAATTAAGTATATACAAAAGCCAAAAACAAATAGGCGTTGTAAATAATTTTGTCAATGTTTTGATCTCTTTCTCCAGTTGCAACTTAAGTTTTATGTGCAGGGGGTTGTTGAAGCGAATTAACGTGTGTCGTAGAGGTTTTATGCTCTTTGTTGTGCACAATGAGTTCTGTGAAGACTTGGTCAACGAAGGAACAGGTGCTAAAAGACCTATCGAAAGCCTCGGGAAGGAGGATCGGTGACCTCGATGAGGGGTATCTCGTTATCGGAGATGCCCCGCCGCCTGTCATCATAGAAGACGATGAAGGTATTTATCACAGTTATATAGAGAAGTATCATTTATAAAATACTAGTTGCGCCCCGCGGTGTTACCCGCTTCAACTTTTTTTGGGATTATAAGTAGCCCATGTGTTAATCCAGGGTGGCAGCTTCCTCCATATGAAATTTCATCAAAATCGGTCTAGCCGATTTAGCGTGAAGGGATAACAAACATACACACTCACAAACTTTCGCCTTTAAAATATTAGTGTGATGTGATTATATTGTTTTACTATCTTACGAATGGGTTTGTGCTTGTTCTACTTTTTAACTGTCTTGTCTTAATATAACCTACAACCTAAACACTGGTCTACTAACACTTTTAGGCTTCAAGTTAGTGATACTTTGGTCATAACTACAATATCACTGGTATTAGTGAGCTTTTAATGTTGTAAGTAGTGTACTACCTAGTTGTTTCTCATGGTTTCACTCTGATCCTTCTGAGAAAACTGGAACTACTTAATTTGGTAGGTTTTGTGTGAAAGAAAGTTTTACATATTTTATAAATAAACAAAAACTTTCTTGAAAGTAAACAAAGTTAAATACAATATTTTACAGAATCCTGTCCCTTTAAAGCATTATAATAGAACAGCATGGTACCTGTATGTTACGTCCTGCTGTAATTTCATAAACAAAAGCAATTTTAGGTAACACACTTTATAGAGTTGTGTCCTAACAACAGCAGCATTGTAGTCATGTATCAAGTAACAACAAGTTTGGACATGACAGGTATAATGTAACATGCTGAATGTCTGTGTGATGACTCATATTATGTCATCAGTGTCTTGATCTTTTCTGATCATGTTCTTGATGGTAAACTCAGAACTATTATCTTGTTTTGTCTGTAGCTACAGTTTAATACCTTACAAGCTTTACTTTGAATAGTATTTTTTATCTTAGAATAGTTAAGTAACTTGTCAGTCTTAATTGTAATTTTGTAATGTCTAATATCCATAAATGTACATTTCATATGTTGACTTGTAATTTGAATAATTTAACTTGAAATTGTCTTGATAGGCGCAGTGGCTAAGCTATTGGACTGCTGCCCTAAGGGTTGTGGGTTTGATTCCCGCAAGGGTCAAAAATTTGTGTGATCAGATGTTTGTCCCGAGTCTGGATGTTTGTGTCTGTGATATTTCATTATTGTAAAACACACACAATACAGAAGAATTTCCTAGTGTTAGGTGTCTTTTTAGATCAGTTTTTTTTTATTGTTATACTACCCATTATAGAATCCCATACCTTGGCACAGTGGATAAATACTTGTTTTACATATTATTATTTTATAAATTTCATTGTTTATCAGTTCATAATTTAGGTTTGTGGTTGTGGCTACATGAATCATTCTGGTTGTAGTGCTTGTTTTATCTATTTTGTGGGAATAATAGCTACTACTTTGTACATTTTACCATTGTAGTCAATTTAATATCTCATTACTCAGTTGTCAATGTGGCTTCCACACATTTAAGCACCACCTTAGGCTTGTCTAGTATAGTGGTATGGCCACTAGAAACCTAGATCATCCCAAATAAAACCTCCTTAGTTACTTATTAGTTAAAAAATATATAAATAAGCTATACTAACATATTACCTATTATTATGTAAAACCTTATTCTTACAAACACTTAGTTAGCATACTAGGTATATTATGTTCCTACATAAAATTATTTTTAAAATATTGACTTGTGAATTACGCTGAATCAACATCTTGCGAAATGTGTTAATTTGATCTAGTGTCAGTATGGAGTTTAAATATGGGATCAAAGTAACAGTTTATTGGTACAATACACTTATAGACACATATTATAGGTACATAAAAAAGAGAAAAATAAAACTAACTAAATAACCTAAAGGAAAATGGATTGGTTTGTTACGTGCCTGGCAGTTGTACTAAATATTATATTAATGGCAATTTTTGTTTTAACTTGTCTCTCGCCGTTAGCTCTGAAGGAGCTCTTACTGCTTAACCGGTCGTTTGGCGAGACCTAATAAAAGGCCGCCAGCCAGGATTAATGGCAATAGACTCACCTCCTGTTATATAGGACCAGACTGACAATACAGCTGTCCGAATTGTAAAACATAGTAAGGGACACTTTTTACAATAGTCGTTTTATTGTTTATATTGCTTATAAGTATCTAGACAGTCACTCAATAGAAAAGCACCTGCATTTAATTGCACAAATAGTAGATATATTTATCATAGATATGTTGTAAGTGTACCATAAACTGTCTCATGATCATTTGACAATCTAGCAAGTAGAGACTTAGGTTTTAAACCCGTTTACTTGACTAAATACCTTTCGAAGGCAGGACTATTTTGTCACATTATCGCCCCACATTAGGTATTTCTCCTGTATTATAGATGTGTTTCACAAACATGAAAAATCACATACATCAACACTTAGACTCCTGACAAACATCTGTGGATCACATTTTTTTGTCTTAAATTGTTTTTTGGGAACTGAACCCGTAACCCTAAGCGCAACAATCTAATCGCTTAGTCAATGCTATCTAATCACATATTATGTTATGTTCAATGTAATTTGAGTTTTTATAAACTGTACTCTTTTGGCCGACTTCGAATATCTTAAAGCATCAGTGTTTTCTAACCGTTGATTTGTTTACGTAGATATCGAGATGCAGCTCATGTTCGGAGAAGCGGCCAGTAAAAAGGGTGTACAAACTGCAAACGAGTCGCCTGATCTTTTAGGCATACAGCAAATGCTTCGAATGGTGAGTCATTTGTTTTAGTTATAATTCTGTAACATCTGAAACACTCGAGTGAGCAAAACTTTTGTGATGATTCAGGAATGTTGTGAAATAAAATATTACAACATTACATCAGTTTTGAAGTTATACTATTAATATAATTAAATAATTAGTTAGACAGATAATGATACTCGTGCATATCGAGGTCTTATATTAATATGTTCCTCTTTCAGGTACAAGATTATAATCACGGTGACGAAGATAGCATAAACACGATAGACGCATCGAAATCATCGGATTGTGTCATTACAATAGCCAAAGTTAGTAGTTTAAATCCTACTGTTCCAGAATTTATACCAAAAAGAGCTTGTTTGCCTAGTCAAATAACTAATAGTAATTATAACACTAATGAAAGTAGTAATAATGTCATTAGTGAAAGTATTAAAGAAAACGTTATTACACAGACCGTTGAAGTTGACCTTGAAGAAACAAGAGAAAAGGATTCTAAAGTTAATGCTAGTGACGACGACGTAAACATTGTAAATAAAGTAGAAGTTAACGGGTTCGAAGAAATGGCGACAAAATTAAAGAATCAGATTAGTAACGCGGCCAACACTGATTCATTCGAAATTAAGAAGCAGAAAAATGTTGCTATAGCCACTCTTCTACGACTGTATGCTACAAACTCTCCATCCAAGTCTCCTCAAAAAGCACCTGAGCCATTGAAGTTAATTACTCCGGAATTCTTTGAAGCGAAAAATGAAAATAAATCTGATGATAATATCAAAGTCGTGTTGTCAACACCGTCTGTGTCATCTCAGATATCAACATCGTCTACACCAGAACCCAGAAACAGTTCCACGACAATGCATACTTGTTCCAGTAATAGCATAAGTTCTACGCCTGCACAAACGATATCGTCATCCGAGATAAATTCACGTGAAAGTAACTCGCCCAAATCACCTGTACTTCAATTAGACCCAGAGATAAAGCGTTCCATTGAAAAAGTCAACAAATGGCTGAATAAGCCTGCCAAGAAACCTACTCAGTCAGTTTGTATTGGTCCTATAGCTTTTAAAAGAAAAGACACTACACAAAGTTCTCCAGTCAGTGATACTGAACAAAAAGTGCCAAAGTGTTCAAGTGTAGGACAGCGCTACAAGCCGTCAAACTATGCCGCGGACTTGGGAAAAAAATATATGGAACGAAGTAAACTTTTAGAGAGTAAAAAAAAAGATGTGACGTGGTCAAACCTCGATGCCGTATTAAAAGAAAAAGACATACAAATAAAGAAACAGCTGGAGGAACAAGCCAGCGCGAGTGAAAGCAACGATGACTCTGTTGTGGGCCAACGATGACACAGACACAATTCACCTTTTTCTCATTTTTCATTTTGCATGTAAAGGGCGCCGCATAGGGGGCGATAGTTCGAGCAATCCGTCGAAACAGACTGATCACAGCGACGGATCTCAGATGTATTTCAAGCAATTTACTATATATCAAGCGATATCGCAGATCGCAACAAAATCTTATAAACTCTTTTTTTGTTCTGTTCCAAACAAGAATATGATCGATTGCTGCCATCCATCGCTCCGTATATGGCACCCATAAGATCATAGCACACATATCAACTAGGAAAGGGATCGTCGCCGTATCGCCTTTCATCTCGCCATCAAACAAGCGGACGCCTGTTTGATGGTGGTTAGAGCTTGTCCCTAGGCGAGGCGATTATGTTTCGAATCCGATTAGTGTGCTTTACAGTAGGGAGTTTCATACAAAGAATACTGCACGGCTCGAGTTGATATGATGACAATCCGTTACCGAGTTGATATGTACGCTCAACCTTTAAACGGCATTGAAATAATATGTACAAAAAGGTAGGTAATAATTATAAAACGGCACACACAGTTACACATGTCATATTCTGTTGTAACTAGCGATGATGATTATCGATGATGATTGATGTCAACTGGAGATGAGCCGACTAGTCGTCAAAGCCGATCATTGCTTTTGGTTCTCGGGTCTCATCGGTAATCCGGAAATGTTTTTATCGCCAGCATTGGTTTCTACATATAATAATAAAACTGAAACAATTTATAATTTCTGTCAACCCCACTATTCTCGATGAGACCCGGGCATAACCGAAAGCAAGGCTTTACCGACTATTCATCATTTTTATGACCTGACTACTCGACTAGTCGGAAAACTCATAGTCGGCCCATCCCTAGTTTATAGCAACAATATATTTACTATAAGTAGATTTCACTCATTGATGTTTGTAAATTAGAATTACAATTTTCTATGTAAGTATTAGATCTATCTATGTATATCTAATATATTTACCTGACTGCCTCGTCGGTCTAGTAATCACTAAACGCGACTGCTGAGCATCAGGTCCTAGGTTTGAATCCCGGATCGGGTTTGTTTTGCATTTGACATAAAGTACAATTTTGTTAATATGATAAAACTTTAAAATGCCACAAACAGCCACTTTTATAAATTAAAGCAAACAATAAGTGATTGTTTCAATTCAAAGTCTTTCGAGTTAACTATAAGACAGCATTTTGTATGCATAAAAAACCTTTAGATGGTATTGTCAGCACGGCGTCCATAATCTTTCGAATCCATAACGGGTGTAGCAGAACATAACCCTTCCTTGACAGTTGGGTAATAAAAGTTACAGTTTATCGTTTAAGCTCTAACAGTTCCACCTACATAATTTAACGATAAACGTTGCCGTCTTAACACGACTCGATTGTCACAAGTGGTACAAAAATATCTTAAGTATTACAGTAACAGTGTGTAACTGTTAAAAATGGTATTTTCCGATATTTATGAGTGCCTGGGTGACGACGTACAATTTGTAAGTAACACGAAACTTTGCAAGTGGTTGTTATATTTTAAAATTTATTGTAAGTAGCATAATAAAAAAACAAGTTACCAATATGAAATATGTGCTAGTGGGTTAACTAGGGACTCGGAAGAGTCGGCTATTAAAAACGCGGGTTCTCAGAATGGAGACAAAGCAAGCTTATTAAACTAATTGTACTTATTATCGCGCAGCGTGTAGGCATGTTTTTAAAACATCATACAATCTTCTTTTATATTCAATAAAGTATAATTATCGAGATAAAGTTTGGATGTTATAATCTTCGAGACCATCCATTTTTATATCTACCATCCGTTCTATAATTATTCTACAATTATTTATAATTGTATAGTGAGTGGACATACTGGACAATGAATTGGCCATTACATTTTAAATTATTTTAATTAAGACGCGAATGTTTAAATTGCTGTATGGTATCCCGAGATTCGCAGTCGCAATGTCTGTGGGGCATCACGGTTGGCCTACCGTTGGAGTTCTGTGCGGTAGCGTGATTGGTGCCTTTTTTGACAGGCCCTCTGAACGCGACGTTTGCAATAACTTCACTCAACATACAGTAAGAGTAGGGTTACTGGTTCGTTGAAAAAAACTGCAGCCATCAACATCTTGTTTTTGTGAGTGTTGGAACAGCGGTTCATTTTCAATCTTGGCCTTGACATGTTTTTGCGTTATTGGATACCTTTTCTGTCTATTTAAAAATGCTCAATTATATTTTTCTCTTTCTGTTGGGATATAAAAATCTTTATAAATGTTATTTTATGGTGCCTTAGAAAAATTTGTACATATTAATATTATGTTCGAATTTTAATAACTGTATACATAGGTAGGCACAGATCTATATTTTCTACTAACGTTTATCTAAATTTGTAAAAGGGTTTTAGTAATTATATACCATGTGATAAGTAGCCATAAGCGTTCCTACTGACCGAGAGAGCATTTGACTCGCTAGGCTGCTCAAGTGCTCAGTCTTCTTCTTTTCTCCTTCTTCCAAGTTATCTTGGTAACTAGGGTTAAGAGTAGTTAGAAAAAAATGTGTTAATTGACTGATAAAAAAGTAAGTACGTACCTATAATAATGTCAATATCAGGCACTTAGGTATTTATGTAATATACACATTTTTATAAATAATCTAATTTGAATAAACTGATGTTCTATACAGTATGTTCATAGTTGTTATTATCTAATTATATGGGATAATGTAATTAAAGTTTTCATATTATAGTAACGTTTTACTAAACCCTGCATTGTTTGATTTCCCTTATTCCAGATATCCTATCCAGTGCCGGTTTTAGCACTTCCAGCGCCCTGGGCCAGATTTAGAACGTAAGAATCGTTTTGATGGTAACACTAGTATGGATTCTATTTTATTCGCGCCTGAGTGGCCCCTATAAACCCAGTGCCTTGGGCGATCGCACGCTACCGCCCCCTACCCTAACTCCGCCACTGATCTTATCTATGTTTTTATTTTGCTTGCCATCTTCGAAGTACTCTGAAAGGATCGTAAGCTACCTAGTCTACAAGGAATTAGCATCTTATGTAAATTCCTTTGCCTCATTTGGGATCCAATAGCACCATAGTCATGCAGCAACAAGTCAGCCTAAAGTATTGCTGTTTAACATGGCATTGCTGTTATCGTCATTGGTTTGGTGGCATATTGTACAAAAGATTTTATTTGCTGAAAAAATGTTTTAATCTGTTCACTGGTCTGCTTAGATTTCCATTTTTTAATTTGCGCTTTGCGCTGCTATCATATAATCTGTGCCTGCCACGTGTGTTCTACCTATGTTAATACTGTAAATTGTACAAATTATTTTGTATTCAGTAACATTAAAGTAAACATCTATTTAAATTAAGTAAAATTAGGACCATGTACAATTTGGAGGGTAGATCCAAGGAGAACCATCTTATATGGGTGGAAAGTTGTGAAGTGTAAAGCGATTTGGCACTTTCCACCAAATAATGATGAAATAATATAAAAATTCCTTTCCAAGGATTTATCGCGTGTTGTTATTGATTCCTAGGTGACTTGGCGGTATGGTCGAAAGATTAGCCTGTCCACAGGGCAGAAAAAAAAACAAAAATGATGTCATGTCATGTGTCAAAAACGCCAAAACATTTATTTTGTACACAATCAATGAATCAATTTACAGAATAAAATTTACACTTACAGTAGGAGTTGGAAATGTTGTTTTTGTTGCAGAAATAAGACATTCGATATAAGACTTCAAGAATTTAATGAAAAGTCCCCTTTACAAGATCGCTGTTCATCAAATCGTAAGTGTGAATGATTTTAAATTTGATTAATTGTTATTCAGATTGTTGTCACATCCTATAAGCTAATTCCTTGTTTGTATATTAACATGATTCTGATACTATAATATACCTCTGTTTAACGTATAATTTCTTAGATATGCTAAGTCGCTAGTGACTACAGGTGAAGTAAAACCTATTGCTGAAACCTGGATTTCAATTATCTGTTTAGAAACTAGGAAGATACCTTTAACATAATTATCCTTGGTCCTGAAATGGGTCAGTTATAGGCGGGTATTATTATACTTAACTTATATGTTTGTTTTTGTAAATATATTTCTGGGTTTGAATACCGGGTTAAGAAAAGAGTTATTCGGTTTTTCTATTAGGTAATTCTCAGTAGAAGCACGGAGTCTAGATTTGTATCCGGTTGATAACAATAGGCTTTGCCCCTATTACATTTGGACCTATAACATAACTGGCAATATATAGGTGTATACTTTAGGTATGTCATTTTAAATATGTCACGTTCTTGGTAGAATACAAATTGCAACTATGTCTGAGTGGACAAGCCTTCATGACATAATGAAAGATCTGTCGGTGGCACAAGGGTGCATGGTGCCAGCTTCTTTGGAAACATTTGGGAACAGTGCACCTCCACATATGAGCGATGGTATGTACATTCTAAATAATCCCCTTATATAATATCCTATAGTTAGTATACAACCTTAAATTAAATTAAATACTAGATAGCTATTCACAGATAAGTTCTTTGTGTGACAACTGAGTACCTGCATATTTAAAAATTGAATTATTTTAACAAGATCTTACCTTTAAATAACAATGAACTTTACAATTGAATATTTTTACTGTGTTTTATTAGGGATGCCATCAAATTAGATGCTGCAACTTCTTTGTTACTACAAAATATTGAATCAATATTATTTTATTCTTCAGAGAGTTCATTGCTGTACAATGAAGGGCCTTTGTATGATGATGGAGCAGGTGGAGACATGAATGGACCAGATTTTAATCTCATAACAGAAATGATCAAATTGGTATGTTTTGTGAAGCTACTATATAATTCCTGATAATTATCGTAATTTGTGTAAGACACTCAGATTCAGGACAAATAAAATAGCACAAAATTTTTGTTCTGTGATGGAATTGAACCTATAATGCTTAGTGCAGTAGGTCAATGTCTTGGCAACCGCACCAGTTAGGTCAAAAACTGTATGGATATCATAGTAGAACCTGCCTATACTCTAAATCAGCCTATAGTGTAACATAATTTTTCAATATATTCAATGTATGCAGTTCTTATTCCATAATATTAGAATTATTTAATATATTCCAGGTGAAAGAACAGAAAGACAGTGCAGATGATGTCAGAGACAGTGATTTGAATCCTTCTGCCCCCAAATTTGTTCAGGAATGTAATCAAAAGAAAATGAGAAAGAATGTAGCTATTACATCTATATTAAATGTGAAAAAAAATGAGCTGGCGGCAAGGCGACCTATCCTGAACAATGTCATACCTTCAATGTTCAAACGTAAAGTAATGGATAACATTGATACTGAAGTTGTAGATATTAAAACTGAAAGTGTTTCTCCAAAAAATACTAATCAGTACACACCATCCTCCCGTGCCTCTGAGTATTATAGTAAATATGTTGAGAAGAGCAAGATTAGAGAACATTTTGAAGAAGACATCTGGTCCAGAGCGGAAATGCAAATGAAAGAAATAGATGAGAAAAGGTATGTACCTATGGCACAAAGTTAAAGTCAAATAAATAAAAAGATGGCTGTTACAGGCCGCCCGGCAGATGTGAAACATCAAAGTGTACTGCACACACAAAGGACTACTTAGAGCTTCACAGCACTGTTTGCTGTCAAGGCATTCAAGTAGATTTTACTACCAAGGTGCGCTAATAGATGTTTCATATCAATAAATGATTCATTTCGTCTTGTGTATCAAAATAGACATATAATTTCTATGGGGCACATCTGGCTTAATTGCTTTGGTTCCATGATGTAAAGGTCCCAATAAAACAGTTTTTTTTAAATATCCTTAGATAATAGTGCAAAAATATATTTATTGTTTCAATTTCTATTACAGGAGACAGAGAGCAGAATTCGTACGTACATCACATTCAAGTGGGACTATGTCATCGCAAAGCTCTCTATGTGGTAAATATTTAATTAAGTTATCAAATTACCTATGGATATAAGACGACAGTGACTGACATTATTACGTCATGAAAAATCATGAGTAACAAGTTGGTATCGGCTTCTGAGGACTTTCATTGGCATTTGATGTGCTACGGAAGCATCTAGAATAATACCTGCAGGAATTCTCCAGACACTAGCTGACGCTTTATGCGATAGCTTTAAAAGTACAAAACATTAACAGTTATAGAACTGGAAATCCCTCTTACTGACTATACATACCTCTCTGTAATTAGGTAGTTTACCATTAACCAATAGTTCCAAGACTGACTACTTGTCTAAAACACGCTTTATTTCAGTCCTAAAACCCTATACATTTATAATTATCTGTAAAATTTAAATTTTACTTACTTTGAAGTTAATAAATAGGTCAATTGAATTTGCGAACTAGTGACGTCACAGGGTTATTCATATGGGCATACAAAATGTATGGACGAATAGCGTTTTATAAGCTCATAACAATTGATTGGTGGGGTCAACTACCGAATAACAATGATTTAAAACGGAATATTTTACTTTATAAAATGAGTGTGATGTTTGGGGCTTTCCAAATAGAAGAGCAGAACTTTCTCGAACATCTAGCATAAAACATACAAGGATTCGCTTGATGCAAGAAGTTTTTTATGTGTGTGTGTGTGTGTGTGTAAGTGTGATTCGGTATTTCTGTTCCAGGTTGGGACGCAGTCTATTTACTACAACATAGACATGAGTTGACCGGAGAGTGTGTTGTGTGCAACCTTTTCTCTAAACATGGATACCAGTGTGAAGAGTAACAAATCGCAGGCAAAATATAGTTTTAGGAATTATTTCCTTTTTATCATCATCAGTCGAAAGACATCCACTGTTGACAAAGGCCTCCCCCTGAGTACGCCACAATGAACGACAACTTGCCTTTTGCCTCCACCGGTTGCCCGCAACTCTGACGATATCGTCGGTCCACCTGGAGGCCTCAGACCACCAGGAGGCCTGCCAACTCTGTGTCTTCTGGTTCGTGGTCGTCACTCGAGAACATTTCTTTTCCAGCGGTTATCGGTTTTTCGAGCGCCCATTGCCACTTTGACTTGCATATTCTTCGAGCTACATGGGTGACTCTAGTTCTTTGGCGAATTTCCGTATTTACAATCAAGTCGCGCATAGGAACTGCGAGCATAGCTCTCTCCATAGCTTGTTGAGTGACTCTGAATTTTGGTTTTGATATATTTTGGGGAAGTCCAGGGAAAGTTTAAATGTTGAGAAGGCGGTACGAAGTTCGCTGGGTAAGCTAGTAGGTAATAAACAAATTATTAACCTATTAGTCCTATAACTAATTGTAAGAGTACGATAAGAGTATACTTTTTAGTCTCCATTGAGTAAAGAGATAAAACAATTATTATCAGATTTTATGCCAAAAAATTAAAATGACCTAATAAATTAATAATACTTGTTGTGTACTAGCTGAACCGTTAGACGTTGTCCTGAACTAACCTGATAACTATGAATATTGAATTCGACTGACAATTATTTCAAACGCCATAAAACTACATTAAAAAAAAAGGTGTTAAGTTTTCTGAAATATGCCGCGCAACTTTATTAATTTTTTTTTTCATAAAGAATCTTTTCCAAAATAAAATTTTGATAAAATAAAATAATTAGCGAAATTGCTCCAGCCATTCACGCGTGATCGGTACCTATGCTGTGATCAAGAGAAATAAGGATTCAATTTGTAAGGTCAGGGTGAAAACCAATGCTGGACATCATCTTTGGCGTGCCAGCATTATGCTAATCTGGCTCCTTTTTGGATGTAGCTGTGAGACACTCATTTTATGATTCCTGTTATTCATTTCTTTTTTAACCTCACACAAAAATTGTATTGCGTACAAGTTTGTGTCCACAAAAATACTTTCTTTCTTTCTATGTGATACCAAAAATGTATTCCATCATTAAGTCTTCGGAATTGTATACAACGCTTAAAATAGGCAGGAAATGTATAAAGTATATTTTAGTTAACTTATATAATGAATTGAATTTGATTCAAAATAAAGATTTTTATTCGATTTTATGATACTACCAAGTTTAAGGTAACGTAATGTGATAAAAGAGAGTGTAAGGATAATAAATTAACTATTAGAGGGCCAATGTTGGACTACCGGCCCGTGGTTGAGAAATGTGGAAAGTGCTGCACTGATAAGAGCTTATAACTCCATTTGGAATAACACTAAAGGATAAGAAATATTATATTCACAGTGCGTTCAACTAATATTGAATGCTATTACGTTGGTGACATGACAAAAGACAGGTGCAGTAAACAATTGGTATTGTAAATACGTGTTTGGTTATAATGCTATACTTATGTCTACAAAAGAAGTTAAAAATCGGTTAAATTTAAATTTGACGTGTTAGTTTTTGTATTCGTTTTGCTATTTTAAATGAAGAGCAATCGGATTCTTAAACCGATAAAGTTGTTTAACCAATTTATGTGTTACCTTAGTAGTTTAAATTATGCTTTTTTATTATTTACATTTAGTATGCCGATATTTAAATACTAGATCGAAATTAAATGTATTAAACATTTTTTAATTATAGTGAAGTATTTAAAGATATGATTGTAAGACATTTTCTGCGAATTTTAATTGGTTGTGAGAAAAAATTGTAAAACCAAAGGTTTAGGAATATCAATTTATGTAGATACCTATAGGAGGTGTGAACTGGAAAGATGCTCTCTCAGCCACACCCTAGTTTCCCGCACATTTAGTTTTTAAGCCAGCCAGGCTTCAAAATTAAGCAGTGAGTTGCTAGACGTTTGTCTATGGTCAGTGCAGTCAAGTCAACTGTAAGATTAGATAAATTTCGACACGCAACTTGTACGGTGCTTCCATTGAAGAAACTCGATAAAACGAATATTGTAAAAAGTTTGTAAATTTAAAACCACCTTTATTTAGCCTTTTCTTTAGGTGGGTTATGTAAGAACAGAAATGGTACCTTACGGCCCGTTCACACATGGGAGTCCGTTTTACTGGTACGTTTTTAACGGATACGTTATAAATTTATGCTCTGTTCACACATAGGCACCGTATAACGTTCAACGGATCCGTCATTACTGGATGCGATGTGTGAACAGAAAACACGCAGTATACCGCCGCTATTCTACAAGGATGGACGCTGTCGTGTTGTATTGGTACTGTCGTCGGAGAACACACACCGCCCGCCACGCACACGGTATCTATCCGTTAAAATTATACGTATCCGTATATTTTTACTGTTCCGTCGTCCAGTATTCGATAACAAAACGGAATGACATTTTTTTACGGAACGATATTTTCTACTGTATACAGAATACTGTGCCATGTGTGAAGTCGCTCATACAACTACATACGCCATCGACGAAAAAAAAACGTACACGATAAAACGGAACAGTAAAACGGAGACATGTGTGAACCGGCCGTTACGAATTGTTCATGACTTGCGACTTTTGAGTATTTTTTATTAGGTGTAAAACAGGGTGAATTGCCGCTGAAGTGTGTCTTGTCATCGATTTTAACATTATATAACCACAGTTAGTTGTAAACAATGACTATAGATATCTATAATACAATTTAATTAAAGTATCGGGACATTAATAGAAACAATTGAATTCTATACTCTTTTTACCTACAATAAAATTATTCAAAGTCGTGTTTCTATTCAAGTGTCCCTTGAGTATCAATTCACCTCGTTTTACCCGGTACTAAACGTATTTTTGTAATAGTATTGTATTAGATCTACTTGTGATTAAGGACTTTTATATAGGTATAGTGTATACCATAGGGTTGTACGCCTAAGTACCTATTTTCTTTATTACACATAAAAAACGAAAAGCGACATACGTAGTTCCCACGTTTTGAATATAGCTCTTAAGTGGCTTATTAATGTTGTTTAAAATATAAAATATTTGAGATGTTTTTTGATTAGCAAACAAAATTATCGATTTCAGAGTGCACGTCTGAAAAATGTGAAACTGGAATAAATGGAATTTTTACCTATATAAACTGAAGATTTTCCCTTAATTTATCCCATAACGAGTACTTACCTACCTACATGTATTAAAGTGGGTAAATAATTTAACACGTGTTGGGGGTCCTAATTAATAATTTCTCCTTGCACAGGTACTTTGTACAAGAATATTTCTTTGTCACAATTTTCAGCTCACGAGTCTCGATTGTCACCATGGTAAGACCGTAAGGGACTCTAAAGTTGGGCGCACCCTGGGCAGTCAACATCGCTACGACATTCGCTGACTACCATGTAATTGAGTCCGTACCTATTCTATGTTTGTGGAGTTGGTGTCTTAGTGTTAATTCTACCTAAAAAGTTATAAAAAAATAAGACTTTATGCAACTAAAATCCGACCATTTATCATAATACACAGGAGCGTATTATTATCTTAAATATTCATAGATCTGTGTAGGCAAAACATTCGTAAATTCTGTATAACAGGTAGTTACTTTATTCGCGATTCATCGCTAATCAGACGTTCAATAAAGCAACAGTGATACTGAACAAATAGGTATGCATCTCTACTTATTTAATTGACACTTAAAGACGCGCCGTACAATCAGTCGGCTTCTAACAGTCAATGGATGCTTGTTTCTCATTTGTTATCTAAACTATCATTACTGTGATGACAATAATTAAAATAACTGTATTAAATCTGGCTGTGTTTGTGGTTACCTTGTGATGAGATTAGGTTAGTAAAAAAATGGGAATGATATTAAAATTTCGAATGACAGATTTTTAAATTTTATTATCTGTAAAAAAAACTGGCGCCAATACTGATGCGCCAATTTAAAAAGTTGCGTGTGTGATTGTTTAGCTGCTATAATTTCCGTAGTTCTAGAAAATGGTGCATACGATTGCAGTTACGAACATCCCCATTGGACTCGAAGGAGTGCGGAATGTGGTAAGTAATTTATAACATTGAATGAAATTTCAATTCCCATTTAGTTTTTTTTTGTGTTAATTGTAGAACAATGTTGCTGAATATTATCAGTTAAGACAATACTTTTAAATGATTTAGTAGTCCTATGCAGAACAGTTTTATGTTTAGGTTCAGACCGTAGGAACATTTTTTCCTGATATCAACAATCACAATGTTGTCTGCTTCGTTGTAAAAAAGACGAGATAGTAAAAAAGACGAGATAGTAAATAAAATACGTTTTTCTAGCCTAACACAAAGCAGATGCAGAGAACATAATATAGGTGCCTGTTGCCAATTAATGATTATGTTTGAGTAGTCCGCATAATCATGGCGGCCTCAACGGTTCCGCATATCCGAAATAGACGAGCGTTCTGACTTGGCACACGATTTGTTGGTGAATTGGTAAAGACACTATCACTGTATGTATAACATCACGTGTATTCTCGGGCAGATGAGGTAGATAGCGACCTGTTCTACGTCTTCAGCCTTTATTATCAGTTTTCAGTATCTACATATTATCGGACTATTCCCTGAAATACCTAGCATTTTTGGGACATTTTTACAGAAACTAAGTATGTATCTATAACCCAAGACGTAACGTTCGGCAGAAGTAGATATCAAAATACTGCTCAAATTAGGTAATGTAAATATAGATACCTACCTTATAAAATTACTGTAGTCTTACCTTGTAAAATATTAGCAGATGTTTATTTCCGTTGTTGCAGCGTCAGCTCGTAAGTTGAAGGTAAGTTCACCTGTCCCTTATCACTACTGTCTCCATATTTATCAAGTGCCGTTAACCCGCGAAATATATTTAGGTACGTTTTGAGTAGATAGGCACTTGTTACTGAAACAGGATGCGATGCACGTTATAATGAGAAAGTTGAGTTTGTTCATTTTGGTAGACAGATGTCACACACATTGTAGGTATTCAAATCAATAAGACAATAATTAATCGCTCAGTCAACAGAGATTTTCTCGCAGATTTGTAGATATCAAGATCCACGTAAATTAACATTTGCATACTTCGACTGTGACATTCATAACCTGATGGTTAAACATGGTGGCGCATGCTATGATTAGGATGTGCGGATGGTATTATGAATCCAATCGCAGAGATCGATTTTGAGTTCGTCTAGCCGTCTCCCATACCATTATAAGTAGACCAACGATGCAGTAAGAATATAAAAAAGTAAAAGGTTATGAGCCTATAAACGTTCTACTCATAGAAGTACCTAAGTACTCAATAGGTAAGGTAGGGTAGAATTTGTGTTTTTATAACAATAAATTATGCATGCGACAGTTTATAGATCGGGACCCATTTAACATAATCGAGAGTCATTAATCATCAATCTGACAATCAGCTTCAATAGCATAGGTACCTACTATACAACGTTAACAACGTGTCGTGAGTAGGTATGTGCCTACCTAAACTACCTATATATGATGAAGTTGTGTTAAAAGGATCTAAGGCAGCAGTCTCTTCTAATGTCTCATAAAAGAACGTCTCTAGCAGACCTCTAGTGTCAAAGACGTACGGCTAGTAGAACCTAGGCAATTATATTTATTACGTTTTAAGATTTATTGCTTTTCCTGTAAATAATAGGTAGATAATATTTCACAAGCGTCGCCGCATCGCTCACCACAAAATATTTCCATTACCGAAAAATAGACAGAATGGTATTTATTATGTTCCCTAACCGAACACCGGCTCACCTTGTTAACCATTTTGTTATAAAAACGAAGGATCTTCGCTTCTCCAGCTCTAAATATAAGGATGATAATCCTGTGATGTGTGAACTCGTGCATTGTTATATAAACTATGGGAAAATTACCTTGCTGAAATGAGAGACGTAGGCCTGGTGACAAATTACAGATAGGTGGTCAAGATTCCGATAATCTTGGGATTTGGTATTACAAGGTAAATCTTTGCAAACAGATATCATTGTAGCAAAAAGGATTTCGGACCAAATTTTATGTAGTATTAACATGGTACATATGTAATAGGTACCTCACTACCTACCTATGTTATTCAGTTCACTAGATAAGAGAGAGATATTATTTGAAAGCCAAGCTAAGATCAAGAGTGTTCATTAATAATTAACACTGTTGATCACGTCGTTGTTAATGCTACCCCTTCTTCGGTCCTGACGTCTTTCTTCAGTCCTGTGAATTGTTACTCTCTCTTGGATAAATTCAGTTAAGATGATGAGTATGCGTAATGTGTGTGGTAGGTATTCTAGTGTTACCTTTAAAATGTATGCAATTCTAAATTTAATGTTCAGCTTAAAGGCAATTTACATCATCATTATTATTAAATTGCGCGTCGCTGTAAGTGATCGAATTGAGTGCTAAGCATTACTGAGATTACTTGGTAAGTACTAGATTCATAATTCACATAAATATGAGACGATAACAAATGCCTTGGCGACGATCTCAAGGACAATATGTATGCAAAACTTGTATATTGTGTAACATTCTACCGAAGATAATACATTTACTTACATTCTGTCATAGATTCTATTAATCATAGATGTGTATTTACTATGTCAAGTGCAGAAGCCTGTATTGGCTTTGTTACAACATAACCATTCAGCCTAATTAAGATACAGATTGATAGAGAGACGGGCGCCCGTGGCGTGTTTAGATTAGCTAACAGCACAGTGACATGTGAATTCCGAAAAGCTTTTCTGCGAAATAATGTCGAATGTTAACGATTGTTACTAACAGTATCCTTGAAGTCGTCTTTTCGTTAATTAGGTCATCAAGCACCCGTGTGCTGGGTTCTGCTGGCTGTTTGGCTGGTAAATTAAACTATGTATAAGGACAAATAACCAACATTTGAATGTTGATCTAAATGAGAGTTTAGAATAGAGAGTACTAAGCGTAATAGCTGATTTAGCATTTCGTACCACCTTCTCACCCCTTTTAAACCTTCTCTGGACTTCCACAAAATTGGCCAAAAGAAAACAGTATGTAGGTACCTACTTATTTATGTTTGTTGGGATCGTTCTTGACATCCTTGGTTTAGAAAATCAAACACTACTCCCTCTACACTCTACTTCGTTGTTCCCATATCTTTAAACGTCGACAAATTTGAAATTATAGGTTGTGTAGTTGTGATTGTGACTGCTAGCATGCGTCATACACAGTTAAATGCAAGCGATGCATTTGGCCCGCTAGAACAATCACAAACATGGCGTTTGTATCGTCATAATTTTCCTTGGTGTGTGGGTTGTAAAATTACTGATATGAGTCAGTGCCAGTGTTCCTACAGCATAGTCAATACTAAGGTAGCTAAAGGTTTTTTTTTCAAGATACGTATTTAGGTACAAGATAAGTTTTAATTCAAGTAGAGCCGTCGTTGTTGTTATTTTTAATATAAAAGGAAGTATGTAGTGCCCTTGTCCTTGCAGGGGTCAGGTTACTTATAGGCTGATATTCTTGGGGTTCCGTGAGTTTCCTCTAATCCGGAGTAACATGAAGAATAACACCGAATTGTAAGCCCTTTGAAACGTATAGGATTAGATTAAATGTTATACAAGAATTATATACAACTTAACCTATAAATGCAACCAACATTTTTATGTGTTTTGAATTTTATTCTCTAAGTATTCCATATCACAGCTGATGAATATCAATAAAACCATAAGAGAATCAACTTAACCGAGTCTGATTAAAGACGTATTCGTATCTCGCTGTAATATGGGTGCCTAGCAACTAACAAGTGAGTTCGTTTGAGCGAGTTATAACGATCCATAAATACATACAGCTGGTAGAATGAATTCTGTCACTGTAACACTTATGTGCTAAATAGGTTTGTATTACATAAGCTTACTGTTATGATTACCTATATCGCTTCACAAGGATTTTCCATGCACACATTGAACACACTAACATAACCTTACTGAGGTGTTTATCTTATAAATATAAATAGTTACCTAGGTGCTTACCTACATTATATATTATGTACGTAATCCCTACGTACTTCCTACAGCTGTTAAGTAAACGGCAAATCTTATAATCCAATTAAAATATTTTCTTATTAGACCTTTCTATTATTTTTTAGTAGACCATCCATTCAGACGGTCGGAGAAAATGTCCTGGATACGATTAGCACGTTCCATAGAAAATCTCAAGGCAAGGGAGGCCTAGATACAGTATATATAGTACCTATACTCAATATTGAGCTCTCCTCACTCTGGTTATTTTCTAAACAGTGCTGCTCAGAGTATAAATCTCATATTTATTGTGGAGGAAATCAGTGCTCTCTGATGTTTATCTTAAGGACTTGCAATATAAGAGGAGGAAAACGTTTGGTTCTAATAGGGTTATATTGGGTTTTTGCCCGTTTCCTTTAAGTGACGATAATATTTACAAGGAAGATCTTTGATGTGAACTTTTGTTATCGGGTATGCGGATCCTTAAGGGCTTATTTCCTTTGATGCGAATCTTTGTGTGCGTTGCTCGTTTTCTTGCATCGGAAGTTTTCCTGGGACCACCTTATTGGTACTTTCAGGGGATATTTAAGGGAGGCTAACTTTGTACTGATACTTAACCTTTTCCAGATGTAGTAAGCGCACTGTCACAGCGTTAAGTCATGGTATTTTGGGTGTTTCGAAGTTATAAATTGACATGATTGGTTTTTTTTCACCAAAACAATGAGGGGTGTTGTTTCATAGTGTGATGTGTTAAATAAGTACTATACTATATTAGTTTAACTGACTACAAGGATCCCAATTTCATTTCCGTGTCTTATTTTAAGGGCACTTGATAATGGTTGCTACATAGTCATTAAATTCAACAGGTACCAGAAGGTGATGCCGACCAGGAAAATGACAGGAAGGGTAACGTGACGTACGGCATTGACGACATACCTCCATGGTACCTCTGTATCTTCATGGCTTTACAGGTTGGTCAAGAACACTTATTATTTACATCAGGTCAGATGAACTCGGATGTAGCTAAAATACTATGTCTGTACTAACCTATTACATTTTTGCAATTCCTAATCCCTCTAAAAGTATTGAGCTATTTAGATCTAGTATCGTAGTATATGTGTAGTGCAGCTAATGATCTTGTTAGAGAAGTGTCAGCCTCGTAGTGTAGGCATCCACACATACTTTTACAAGTGGTGACCCAGATGCTGGTATTGTATTGAAAATGTAACACTAACAACCGGTCAACAAAAGTTACAACGTATCTAAAGGTTATAACAATCTGTCAAGGACATAAGGTTCAAAATATAATAATTTTCTCTATTCAAGAATCGACTGTGCCTCGTTCTCTACCTCACGTTTTTGTAAACGTTTGGTTACGCGTAGAGTTGGGCTCTACAAGTTAGTATAATATTCGTAGTATCTTATGTCGTCTTCTCAAGTTAATAGGTTCCAAAATGTAATCGTAAAAGCTTAAGGATACTGGGTTTTAATTTAATGTTTAGATTAAATCTGTTCTCCTGTAAAGTTATAATGAGCATCTGTTCTGTTCATCTGTGCCAGCGTTTGTGAGTGAACGCCTGCGGCATATTGCATGAGCCAGAACGATTTACTGATCTAAAGTTTTTGATAAAAGAAATATTTGTAACAATAAAATAATGAAGAAACGAAAGATCCAAATTGCACCTAACTTCTTCATACTTCTTTCTATTAAGAGTTTGTAGAAAGATTCTTTATTTATGTGTCAGTCATCTTTATCAAGTTTTCATTTTCCAGACTTGGAATACATATGAAAGCATCCATCTCTTATGACACAATTTTTTGTCGAAATATTTAATTATTTAGACAAAGTCTAAACTAAAGTAATTATTCCATCTAATCTTTTGTTTGCAGCACTACCTAACGATGATCGGCGCCATAGTAGCGATCCCCTTCATCCTGTGCCCCGCACTGTGCATGGCAGAGACTGACCCCGACAGGTCCAACATCATATCCACCATGATATTCGTTACGGGTATGTAATTTGGGAACCTCAAGGCCGTTTGTACCAGCCCGTGGCCCTTATTTATCTCGGAGTATAAGGTTCAATAACAATGATGGTTGGCATTATTCTTTAACCTAGCTGTTTGCAAGCGGCCTTGTTTTAGCCAAAGCCCATAGCATCGCAGCGCTTAAGATTAAATGGTTTCGAGTGCCATGGCCTCTTAATCTTGATACCAAGAAAGCATCAATTCCGTCAACAAATATATTTAGGTACCTACTTACATATTTTGACGCAATATTCAAGATAGATTAGCAGTAGGTATCAGTATAGAAAGAAGTAGCGTTTAACCACACGTTGAGCCGCTGTAATACCTTACCTTATTTCCGTGACTAATACAAATATTAGGTACCTACTATTAAGATTGAAATAAGATAGAAAATTAGTCTAGCGTCTACAATGATAACTAAGATAAGAGACGTAGATAGTTTCAATGTTGACATCAGCAGTTTATTGGACCATAAACCGTTTATTAGTTTACACTCACACGTGATTGTTACTACGAGGAAGATAGTTTATTATGCAAGTACCAGTAATTGCAGGAGTGTACGTAGAAATGTAACTCATACAGAAATATTATATAACGATATTATACCTATATTAACTAGCTTATCCCCGAGACTTTGTCCCCGTTGATTTCGATTAAAAAACCTGTACGTAAGCAGATTTAGGTAACTGACCGATTTTGTTAACAGATACATTAGCTACATAATACATTAGCTACAATGCTACATGGTACATTAGCTATCTGCCAGTGAAAGTCCAGTCAAAATCCGTTAGGCCGTCGCGGAGAAGCTGTACCTACCACGCGAATTTCCCGCATTTTTCTCTTTCCTGCGGAATCCAATTTTTTAAATTCGAAGTAACTTATGTTAGACCCTAGACCATCAGCTATCTGCCAGTGCATGTCCTAACAGACTCCAGCTGTTTCGGAGTTTAGCCGAAAGAAGTCGGTTAACAAACAGACAGTCAGACCGACAGATAAACATTTTAGAAATTGCTTTTTTGCTATCTTTCACTTGTTTACTAATCATTGAATAAAAAGCTGTTATGTTGATGTTGCTAACAGACACTCCAATTTTATTATTATATAATTATTATGTATAGATTATGAATAGATTAATTATTCAGATGTCGAGTTATAGCATAATTAATACTGACAAGTGACTCAAGAATTCCCGGTTTGATATGAAAAACAGAAATTTATAATAGCTTTGTTTTTCATTCTTGTTTACTCTTCAAAGTATTTCTTCTGAGGAGCTCATCCTTTATTTGCTTCTAATAAAATGCGCATACAATCAGAGTAAACCAGGGTGTCTCGTAATTTAGACCGCCGCGCGCCGTCACTTCAAATTCTTTTTCATGTCGCTGCAAAATGTTACAAATTTCTCCGCAATATTATGCTCCACAAGGTTCTATTTCCTCCTAATTGAAATCTTTGTACGAACTGTTAAATAATTTGACAATTTAACATGTAATGGGTACAATGTACATGCATTTAATAGTAATGAAAAATGGGTGGCATTACAAACATAGGTGACAAACTGCCTTCATTTTTCGTCTCGAAGTGTTGTACTAGTCTCAATCATATAGGTAGCTAGAAATAAATGAAGTTCCATTCTATTCTTACTTATGATAGGTAGAAACCAGAGTGTAATGAATGTTTCGTGTTCATTTACGCGACTCATCTGTAGCTGTATCATTTTCTCTTGCAATATTTAGCATACATATGGTATGGTATTGCTGGGCATTTTCCGCACTTAGCCTCTTTAGTGGGCCATTGTGCGTGAAGGGTTTTTCTTTTATTCCATTAGCATACATAAATAAATAATGAATTCTGAAGCAAAAGTTCATCAAAATTCCGCTTCGTCTCTACAGCTATCAAAATAAGAACCCTTAGCCCGCCTGGGGCAAATATAATAGCAACGTGCAGTTTGATACAAGTTGCTTGCTCGCGCCGCGCAGGCGAAGTTACGATACAAGTCATTAGCAGGGGAATAGGGCAACATTACTCAACGACACTACTTCCATGTTTTATTACTCCGCAGCTCTACGGTTTTATTTTCGCAAAGTTTCTCTGAAATTGTGTCTAAGTTTTTGTTATTATAGCCAAACATTTTGCTAGAACTAATAAAAATGTGCACTAAAATGCAACACGAATTATTTTCAATGATATCTGCTGCAATACTTACATCTTCGGGATTTATTATGTTTTCAAGAGATGAAGTTACTTTTTTGTGCTGGACCGAAAAACGAGTCACGTAACTAATTAAAACTTTAAATTATATTGCAGTTGATGTACATGAACATTATTTAAAAAAAGATCCTGCATGCCAAAGCCTTTTCCCGTATATTTCCAAAACGATCTTTGGCATGATCTAGCTACTTTTTTCGAAAGATGCCTAAATCAAAACATTGTATTAAAAAATAAAATATCAAAAAGTACGTTTAAATTTGGAGGTGCTGGGATTTGAACCCAGGACTTTCAGCATGCGAAGCAGACACTCTACCACTGAGTTACACCCCCGATGTACAGTCAGACATAAAAACCGTTCGCTATACATGATTGCAAGTGTTCTGTATGCAGTGGGCGACTTTACTTTCACTACTGCGGGCAAAGTAAACGTGTTTGGCATTCACTGTACAGTCTGTACACAATTCGGTACGTAGTTACCTACAATAAAAACAGCGTGTAACAGAAACGCTTTTAAACTAAAGTACTAGAGACCTGTGTAAAATAACAAGCAAGTGAGTAAAAAGAAATATTCTTGAAGATACAATGTGATTCATCTGAGGTGACTCAGAAAGCATTTTTATAATTCATCATTGAACCTACGATTACCAGTTGATTTCGTTAAGCCCGGAGGACATGCCATAAGGATTATGTAGATACAATATGGTGAGAATAATATTTGGGCCACTATTACCTAAAGCACAGAATCTAACAGAAATATTACCTAATATAGCAGAATTGACAATTACATTAAAATTTTAAATGAAACTTGTAAAGTTGATAAGTAAGGAAGTTATCGTAGCCGGTAATTATGCGTACCTTTGTCTTAAGCAAACACGTGTAACTTTAATGACTATTGATAGAATGGTTATGTAGGTCTAGTATAGAATAGGAGGAGGTTATAAATATAATAATGATCATTCGTTCTGTATAAGAAAAATGGTATCTGCCTGGTATTTAAACAATATTTAACAGGCTGGTTTTCATGTATGTTAATTCTTTGTATCCTCAGGTTTAGTAACATGGCTGCAGGCGACGTTTGGCTGTCGTCTGCCCATCGTGCAAGGCGGGACTATATCGTTCCTCGTCCCGACCCTAGCTATACTGAACCTGCCCGTGTGGCAGTGTCCCCAGCCTGAGGAGCTGGCAGCCATGACTGAAGCTCAACAGAGGGAGGTGTGGATGGCCAGGATGTGTGAACTGTCGGGAGCCATCGCTGTGTCAGCGTTGTTCCAGGTGTTCCTTGGTAAGTTCTTTATATTTTTCTGGAAATCGATCGATTCGAATCCAACATCAGTGTCGATACCCTTAACGTTATTATTCTGTTGAGCGTTTACAACTTTTTGTAAATGAAATATGTTTATTATTAGTTCACGTAAGTATGTGTTAGTTTAAGATGTTCCGTGGCACACACTTACGTTTTCTGAGATCGTATATTCCTATGATATAGCTGTGATAGACATGTCAATACACTAGTGGATTGCCATGTCTATCACGGCTAACATTTCAAACTCTGTACCTTCGAGACAGGTGGGACTGTCATTTAACTTTAAACATTAAACAATTTTTCATACATAACACAGAAATTGAAAAGTGCTAATACTGCCGTCTTCTTCTATCATTCAACCAAATCAATTACAATGCCAATAAAGACGCAGAATCTATTTTAAATCTGAAACTCCATTCTAGAGTATGATATAGTTACAGGACACAGGTGCACATCCGCGCTTCTAACACAAACTTAATTACCTAGGCACACGAGACGCATTTTTCTCTAACAAATAGGCTTTCCCATGAACTGTAGCAAAAGCTTTTTGTTCCGTAGTCGTTGGTAACTAAATAATCTTGTAGTCGTGACGCACGTCCGCTGCGCTTTTATGCAAACTATTCAGTTTTTACTAACAGCGCACTCTCATTTTATATTGTTTTACTTTGAACTTTTGTACTGTTAGTGATTTTATGGAATTTAATTTTTAAACAATTCATCAAGCCGCTTTGCAATATAACCAGCCAGCAACTTGATGAAAATTATTTCATAATTCTTATGAAAAAACTAGAAAAAGCAATTTCAGATTTTTAATATTACACTAATTATTTAATCTTGGCATCATAATTAAATAGTTCCAGGACTTATCTATTGCTATAAAGGTATGATATTTCCCGCTTCAATTAATTGCTTATCCCGCTAGGTCCTGCAGAATCTAGTGAAGCTTACCGACCAGTCGACCTAGATAATGGTCGCGACCTAAATAATATCCTTTTAATACCTCGTACTTCGGTATTCTCAGATCGACCTACATCAAGTACTGTTGAAGTTTCTCCGACGAGCGTGTTATATGGTAATACTTAATCGATCTGCTGACAGACTCGAGAGAACAGTTTCAGATTAATCATTTAGCGTCACTGTTCTCACGCTGAAATTGCACTAAACTTGCTAACGAGCTGTCCATGTACTAGAGTAGAGAATGTAGTTTCAATAATCTGGGCTTAAATAGTAAAGTGCTGGGGGTTATTGGCAATATTATTATGATTCATTTTAAAGACGTCAGTTAAAAGTTGCCTCCGTATGTCGTCTCTACATTATTTTTAGGGTAGCTCAAAAGAAAACCGGAACCCTTATAGGATCACTTTGTTGTCCGTCTGTCTGTCTATCTATCAGCAATAAAGTTTAAATTAATATCAAATACTCAACATAATAGAAAATCTGTACGGAATACTCAATGCGCTAGTTAAACTCGCGCCTTGACCGGTTTTTCTATTACCTTCCATCTGATTAATGTATCTTTGTTGGAGATCTCTTGTCATTTGGTAAATGTTATTGTGGGTCCAGGTTACTTCGGTGTGATCGGATCTCTGCTTCGCTTCGTGACTCCGCTGACGATAGCGCCCACTGTGGCACTAGTGGGACTAACGTTGTTTGAACATGCTGCCGAGGCGGCCTCACAGCAGTGGGGTATAGCAGCTGGGTGAGTCTACTTACTGAGACATCCACATCATCAAAGCGCGATTATTGCCAAAATTGAAAGATGAAGTAGCCTTATGTAAATTTGAGGGAGGTATATTAAAGTTATCTTGAGAGACTACCTTGTTAGTTCTAAATGATTCGCAGAAGTTTCCTTGCACGGCAGGTATATTGATATACATAATATTTGAATTACATTAATTACAGTTAACTTTAACATAAGCTTAAGTTCATCAGTCCGAAGATGTATATAAACTTTGGCATGAAAATGTCTTTCAGTTTTTAGGAATCGTACTTGTACTTGTGTAGGCAAAACGCCATTTCGTCTTCTTAATCCGCAAAGGAAATGTAAAGACATAACGATATCAAATTGTCCCACAGACTGGCTCAGTAACCTACTTTATTAAGTAGGCTGCGTCAAACTTACGAATAGCTGACGTGCTTATCAAATTGATGTTTTCGCAACTAAATTACAGTTCTGCAACGCTACGACGTATCTGTCCCAATTTTGTGAAATTATACACATTATTATGCGGTACAAGGCTTCCTTAACTCAAAGTCTTTGGAATTTTGATACGAGTCGTATAAATTCGCACACGGAATGATTTATATTACCATATAGGAATACCAATACATCATGCAGTTCTAAAAAGATTGACTGGGCTGCATGATTGTAGCAGAATTGTTCAGTATGCCCCAGATCTAAAGTTGACGCTTTCCATTTGCACCCCAATGCATACAGAATGCACGTCATAGGCTTTCGACCGAATACGTCCGGTGCCAGAGCAATGGTCACTAACAAGAATGGAGAACAATCACGAACGTCGAGGAAGCTCATAAACTGTCTGGGACTCGCAACGGAATTAATCAAAAGTACGTCTGTTCCGTGTCGCGCTGCTCCAAACAAAGGATATGTTCCATTAGGGGTGTATGAATGCATTTCAATTTGAAATTCAAATTCACTTAATTGATAGAACTCCCAAAACTGTCATTGAATATTCTATTTTTATGAGTGTGTTAAGTGTTATTTATAGGTAAAGTTAGGTATAGTAATGGATTTATATTTTTGTTGTAAGCTGTTAATTTCGGCTCTATCAAATTTTAAACGGACATGTACTGACTCCCCGAGGAGATGCTGTTTCTTTGTTAGTACCTAACTTGTCTAATAAACGACTATAATTCACCTTAATCGGTAAATATGTAAACCAAAAACCTAATTATGATGTAAGGACAATACATTGTTTGCTGAAAAACAAGTACACTGCAGTAGGGGCGTGCCAATTAATTAAAATGTATGTCAGCGGTGACGGTAGGAAGCTTGCACCGGGCGGCCAGCACCAGCAGAAGGTCAAAGGTGAACGGACTGCGCCTTGCACGGGGCTCCATCGATCTGTATCAGAACGTTCTAGAATCACACGCAACGCCCTACTTTAATGTATGCCAATACTGCGCCGATATGTTCCCCAACTTGTTGATTGAAATGTCGAGCCGAATATCAAACGTACTCCATTTAAAGTTTATTAATTAATTTTGCTATGTATTCTGCTTTGTTAGTTTTGTATTGGACAACTCTATTGGATGTTGGTGATGGGTAGATGTATTTTCGGTTTATTATTGTCCATCCCGTAGGTGGACATAGAGGAATGGTTGTTCTAGTGGTATCCTGTCTTCACAACGATACATATCACATCGTCGTCTTTGTTAGTAGCTACATTTTACTACAGACCGAAGATACAAATTATGTGTCATCTTGGGAGAACTCAAGATCTAACTCGGCAGTCGCGTGACCAACAAAGAGGGCTTCTTAAGCAGTGAATATCTAATAGTGATTTACAGGCTTGGTGTATAACAATGGCCATTTACCGGTCGATCAAAGATAGTTTCATTACCAGCTCTCAAAGTAGTAAACTATGATTGTGGTAAGTAAATCATATTCACGTTTTCCCAGATCAATATCGCTTGTAATGAAAGGCTAAAAGTAGTTCCAAATGAACGTTTTCCCGTGTAGATTGGACATAAATATGAAGTTATTTGTTAAATGAATCGTTATCGTTAGATTGTTCGTTCAGATTTCTGAGGGTGTGATTAATGTTGGTTAAGTGGTCACTTGTTGATTGTTGACGCTACCTTCTGTTAAGACATTATTATGTCATTATTAACAGACTGTTCGCAACTAAGCGACGTATTTTAATTTTAGGTACTTTTAATTAAAGATTGGCTTACATGCATGTAATATTACATTATTTACATGTCTGTAACATGCACGCTAGATTCAGAAGATTTTTTGCTAACAGATTCTGGTGCAAGAGTAATAATTACTATGCTATGTTATTAGGACTAATCATGTCATCGTGTCATCAATGTCATCGGGAATCCTTTGATCCGCCTGTTCATGAATAATGCCTATGTCAACAAGTTCCTTCAAATTATCAAAAATTCTTAGGCACAGTACATAATTAAATTGCGATTGAATCTCTTGCGATTTCGTCTAATTTGATTAAAGAACTTCCCTAATGACATCAAAGACGATAGCTTGAATTCGTGTTTGGATTAATTAACTAATTAATCCAGTTGATGATGCCAGGCCTTGAAACAGAGGTAATGATCAGAATTAATGATTATAATTGTAGAGACTGTATTAACTGTTTGCTACGTACCTATCCATCATCGTCATAAGTGTTTTAGTCAATCCAAAAGCGTCAGTTATTGTTACTCACGAGGATGATTTCAGTAGCCGTCAGAAGAGCTTATTAAGTAGCGTTAAATAGGATTTTTAACAGAATCGAAGATATACCTAATACTAACACAAAGTTTGAGCTTGTTAGGAGAGTGATCTTATCAAAAGTCGTGTAAGTATAGTCTAGAATTCTAGATTCTTACTAAAAAAATATTTTGATATGTAGTTTTAAGTACTTTGAAACTTTCATATTAAATTGTAAATCACGCTGTCCAACGCCCAGTACCAGGGTATAGTAAAATCGGTCACGTATCTCGAACGAGGTGAGCGGTCGTCATGGCAACCGGGTCGCCGGCCTCTCCCGGCTGCAACAAGTGCGCTCTATTGATTTCATCTGCATCCAGAGCAGCGTCCACTAACTATGTCAATATTTTATGTGACCCAGCGAAAACCTTAACTGAGAAATATGTATATTTAAACGATGTTTTCATTTTGTAATAGAGGAAGATATTCCTCTAACTTTATCAAATAATTTCTTGTATTTTACTTTACCAATTGTTTTATGATTCCTTGTATACCTATGTAGTAACGAAAGGGTAAAATATAAATTGAATTACATTCGACTCCTATCATGTAATGTTGTAATTTATATCGTGCGGCTAAGAATAGGCAGATTAGGGTGTTACATCTCATGTTAATTTTATGCACAAAATATAATTTATCTTTTACTTCTGGTTAATAGATTCTAGGATCCACTATAAACTAATACAACCATACCACAGATTGGATCTACAAGTGATATATAATTATGAACACCCCATTATTTAAAATTGCGGACACTACGAACGGAGGGGTTATTTCCAAGCCAATTTGCCATAAATTGCTCACCGGACGTAGTAGCTGTAATGAGTATTTTGTATACACAATTATGCATAAAATATCAGATAAATAATTATAGCAAATAATTAAGAGGCATTTAAAATAAGGGATACACTAATGTAGTAAAGAAAATGCGTAGCCCTTTCCCTTTGAGGAATGATGTAGGCTTTCAAACATTGAATTTAAATTACAGTACCCTAAAGTATGTTTTAGTTACCTACGTGATTGCCGCAGCGTCTAAGTTTCAAGTCCTTTGTTTAAATACTAGTGGGAGTCTAGCTGTTTGTGCACATGAGTAAACACTAATTAATTTCTGTAAACGTATCCTAGAAATAGGAGATTTTATCGGTGAGGGAAATGGGAGATACCAACGTTGATTCAAATTCAAACCAATGTCGCCCCGTTTTTAATGCACATTATATTGAACAAGATACATAATATGTACCGACTATTGTATTATACGTTACAAGAAAAATTTAAGAGTTAGGAAAAATAGTGATGACTGATGATTGGTAGATTTAAGTAGTAGCCGAACCTATCTTTTACAATATAATTCAAACATAATAATATCACTATATTAATATGCAAACAATATGCCCAACATTCCCTGTAACGCAGTTACTTAACTTAGCATAGAAAAGGGAATATTTTGCATTGAATTGGATGAAGGGAGAAGGTATAATTTTGCTCTCAGAATTTTACTTTGTGATGGAAGAGAATTTGCAATTTGATTTGACAAGTTTATACTCTTAGGAAGTTTGGATGCGTGATATCCGAGAATTGCTATTGAGTACGAAGGACGAGGTCGAATTTGTTTTTCAATTTGATTTAGTTCTAAATACTTTTATTCTGAGTATTTAATAGCGTTAACCGCAATTATATCAATCGTGAGACATTCATCTCGGGTTGAGGTCTTATTTAGGTCTAGAGTTTAAATATCCAGGTCAGACAGTAAGCTAAATGTGCCCAACATGTAGCTATAGTATCGTCCTATAGTTGGAGCTTTAACCATCGTAGATAGTATTGTATGTGCTACTGCTTAAAGCCTGTAGCTAAATATTATCTCAATTATACAAATGCTTTCTAAGTAGGTTTCTCTAAGTATATATCCATATAAGTATAAACCAAAATCTCATGCGTGTCAGTATCATAAACACAAATCGGCATACCGCCTCAAAGGCAAATTAATTATCACTGTCATGTTCCTCACAACAGATTCACTTCCAAACTTCAGAATACCGTCATTAACTTCATATTAAACAGTGTATTTCACTGCGTGTAATTCGAGCGAGTTCATTACGGATTTGGGTTACCCCAGCGCTTTGATCTTTGCCGTGTAATCGCCGCCATTTTGTAATTAAACGCACTTTAGCGGTAACCTATTTGTTACCTGCTGTGGATTTTAAACCTTCCGACGATGAGGGTAGGTCAGGAATTTTAGTGAATTAGACGCACAGTAATGCTGGAGACAGGTAATTAGATACATTAATAAGGTTCTGTTATTTTTGGGAATTAACTTCATACCTATTTATTTAAAATCTCCTTCATCGTAACTTTAGCCCCGTATCACCTACTGCTGGGTATAGGCCACCCTTTTTCTCATTTAATATTACTCTCACTAAATCTGATCCCAGAAATTAATGACAATGGCTGATAAAATTATTAGAAAGTGCTACCTACTAGTTCTGATAGCATTGAATTCGAATTTAATTTTGCTACGTTTCTAACACGACTCATACATACATACATAAAGTCACGCCTGTTTCCCTGAGGGGTAGGCAGAGACCACGGATTTCCATTTGCTATGATCCTGGCATACTTCTTATGCTTTATTAACACGACTCAATAAAGTTAAATAATGAGGATATTACAGTGCCATTTCTAATTTTAAAACATTTTAACATCTAAAGCGCTTGGCACGGAAAGAAGATTACATGGAAGAACAAAAAGCACTCAAGGAAAAAATACGAAAACCGCAATTGTTCCGCATTGTTTCAGAGCGATTCAAGTCTCTCATCGATCAAATTGAAACTTCATCCAGTTAAGATTTGCGCTAATTTCTACTTTTCCAAAGAGCCGATTGAATTTACGTCGGCTTCAGCGAGAATAAAGTTGGTAAAATAAGTTTGAAAACAATTGACTGCTTCTCTCCAATATTAAAAAACGAAAGGTGACTTCAACTTTCCGGCTGAACAGATCTTTTTTATACTAATAATAATTTGTTTAATACTGCTCCTATACATTTAAATAACAAACATTTTAATTCATTGTAATTGTAATGGTGAAATAAGTAGGTATACAAGTAAAATAACATAATCTACAGAATTTCCAGAACTAATTGTTTTTTAATAAACTATTAGATTTCGCTAAGTTAAGGTGTGCGCATCGTGCATCAAGATATAAAATTAGTAATCTATAAAGTTAAAGCAGTTTAAGGCTCAAAACGACTTGTTTTGAGCGGGTTAAACCTGTAAACCTACTCATAAGCAAGTCACAAGTACCTAACATCCCGTCAAAGCCTGAGCAGAGCTTATAACTCATCCACTAGTGGGATTGAAGTGGGCGTTCACTACGGCGATCTAGATAATGCAAGCGCGGAGCTTTGTCCGGGCAAACAATGCTTCTCTCGTACAAAGATGACGTTAAGGCCCGTTACATGTGTGGAACACATACTTAACTTACTTTAAAAACAATCACAAATATACTAGTGCGAATCATTTTTTTTTTCCCATAACGTATTTATTTTATGCTATCATTCATTTTAAGTCTGAAAAAAATTAAACTCCGAATTTCTTATGCCCACGAGTTTGAATCTACTACTTACTCATCTACTGACTTAAATAAAAAATCTTCTATATGAACGTAAAAGGCTATGTTACCATTTCACTTTTTAGGTACCTACACTTTGGGTAAGAACCGAGCAATATTGTTGCACTTCGCCAATCGCCACAATTGGGCACGATTCCAAACTCCAGAATGCGCCTAAGAATTTACTGACAAAAAAATTAATGAAACTTTATTCTGGGAATAGTTTTCGAGAACTCGTCCGTGAATATATGACCATTAAAGGCAGTGGTAGGATTTATTGGAATGTTGTTGTGTGAATGAAGCAAAAGAAGTATGCCAGGATCGTAGCAAATAGAAATCCGTGGTCTCTGCCTACCCCTCAGGGAAACAGGCGTGACTTTATGTGTGATGTGTGTGTGTTGATTGTGTATTGATATCCATCTAAGAAAGGACTCTTTTAAGTGTAATTTTCATTGCACAAATAGTTCTAGACTCAAACATAACCAGCTCTCTCGAGAATTTAAAATTAAAGTTATTTCATCTGAACAATGGAATGGAGCTTGCGTGAGCGGTGCAATCTACTGATTGGAAATATTTGCCTTGACAGTAGGTACGCCGTAGGGCGGGAACGGCGAAGAATATTCAATGTGCGTGGCCGTGGGTGTGGGATAATCAATTGAGGGAAGTGGGTGTTTGAATATTTTTATACGACTTTTCCGAAGTGCTTTTCAGCTATTTTTGCTGGAAAATAAAAGAAAAAAAAGGGAAATTTCTGTTGAACTGTTCTTTGAACGACTTCGTGAGTAGGAGGTTCTTTATTAATTTGTCCGATTTATTTTTATTTTGGGTTCGCAATTACGCAGTCTATAACGTACTTATTATTATAAATCGAATGATAAAATGCGTAGTCATATTTTTTGTCCCATAAAATCGATTTCTTCTTTACATTTCTAAAAGCATGTTGTTTCTGAGAGCTTCTGAAAAACTTCATACTAACCCAACATAGTCAGAACAGTAAAACTTAGCTTTGATCGAGCTTTACTAATACCTATTATTGTGACAAGTGAAAGCCAATGTATTTCATATTTCCCCTCCGGATAAATGATTGGATTACAGGAGGGCAGTAATTGAATATACGACGGTTCCTAGCTGCCATAACTCGTAGCTAAAGGTACGAGTTATTGCTTTAGCACATATTTATTTTAAGCGTGTCAACGGTATAATTACATGAGTATGTATTGAGCTTCGTAAGTATTGTACATTTAGTAAGTACTTATCTATACTATATATATATCTTCCGTCTTCGAATTGATGCTATTCCAGATGAATAATAATGTTCTCCTGACTGGGTTTCGAGGGAGACTAGCCAAATAAGCAACTGATAACTACAACAATGCACAAATGTGTGGGCAAATAAAGGTGCTCAGTGTATTCTCACACACTCATTGTCGGATGGGACGGCCAACCGACACGGCTCAAGAGAGATTAGGTGCAGGACCAAAGGCTTAATGTGCTCTTCGAGGCGCGGAGGGGTCTTGACGTGTGGAGATCGTTTACCTTCTCCAACAACTGACCGCCGAAGCATTTCTTGACTGACCCGTGCGGTATAGGGTATTTAAACTTCTTTTTAAACATAATTATGTAACACTAGCATAAAACGTGTTACTATTATAATAGACTACAAAATAATTATTGTTTTCAGCTATTGTCTTGATTGTACTTTGAGCGTCCTTTCTATATTCTTGTAGATCACTAAGCGCGCGAAGGCTAAAATTTCTAGCTATAAGATAACATTCAATAAGAATAAAGCTGAATTGTGTGAATGCATCCAATAGGATCTATGCTCGTGTAATCTCTTCACTTGAGCGGTCTCTGTGGCGCGTTTGAAACCGAACACATTTCCAGCCTTAGGCTTATTCACACGAAGATTTCCTGAACAATGATGTATTATATTACACTCGTATTCGTAAGATAAGTCTTTTGTTCTCTTTGTTTTGATAGTGCGTGTAATATGTGTGCATTTAAAAATATCTAGTCTTTGTTCACAAACTAGTATGTAGGTAAGTATGTACCTACTATGGTTTGTAAGGTGCTCTAAAGCACTAGTGTATATTTCATCATCATCAGCCGGAAGACGCCCACTGTTAAACAAAGGCCTTTTTCCTTAAGTAAAAGGAGGGGTTGCCATAGTCTCCACTCCTGGCAAGCAGCTTGGGTATCGCAGTATTGTTGGCGAAGTTACAAAAATCGCTGCGGCCCATCTTCTGGTCCTTAGTCGCCTCTTACGACACCCACGGATGGAAATGGGGTGGTCAATTCCAGGCCGGATACCACTCGGCGACTGACTCCTATTCTTTTTTAAGTCAAACATGATAAAAGCAAACTCATAAATACTATTGCGAAGACCTCTGTTTAAATCACTCTTTCTTCTTCTTCTTCGTATCGGAATGAGCCAATAGCATTTGCAATAGGTTGAAAGTCACGGTGTTCCGGACGTACTTAGGTACCTTACGTACTTACATAAACCTAGATTGTAAGAATAACTTGTTTCTATTAATTGCAGAACGTTTACATTGCTCACTATATTCTCACAATGCATGACTGGCGTGAGCATACCGACTGTGTCATGGAAGAGGGGGCAAGGGTTTACCATCGTGTGGTTTCCACTCTTCAAACTGTTTCCAGTAAGTACAACACAGGATTTACAAAATTATGAAAAAAAGCTGACTGATTCAGCGTTGTGTAAAGATATTAAATTCAATTTGTACGAACTTATCATACGCGTGATAATGTGCAAATGATTTTGTTCGTAGGTATTGCTAACAATAGTGATCATGTGGGCGCTGTGCGCCATCCTTACAATCACCGGAGTGTTTCCCCCGGAACACCCGGCCAGGACGGATATCAAACTAAATATAATCGAAGACGCGCCGTGGTTCAGAGTGCCTTATCCAGGTAAGATATTCCCACTATTAATTGTTCTACAGTTGTTATGTAACTAAGTAGTAATAAATATTATGACGCTCTCTTGATCATTTCACTGAACATCATCAACCAGGACAATGGGGAGCGCCGACGGTGAGCGTGGCAGGAGTATTGGGAATGCTAGCAGGCGTGCTGGCATGCACTGTCGAGTCTATCAGCTACTACCCTACAACGGCGAGGATGTGCGGTAAGTACTAATTATACTATAACTTTCACATTTTTAACACATTCCCCGAAGGATTAGGCAGAGGCGTAGTACACCCACATTTCGCCAGTAGAGGTCCTACTGAAATAGGGGGTGAGCCTATTGCTATCAACCGCCTACAAATCCAGACTCTGTGATGCTACGTATACTAATTACTTACTAGAAAAACCCACTAAAGCTTTTCCCGACCAACAAAACACTCAGTGTACAACAGAAATAGAAAGATACAAAATTATTTATCTAATATCCCCAAATCTTGTCACCTTATTATGTCAATGTCAGTGTACGATAAGATTTGTTCTATATATATTCTTCCTCACCCAGCGGCCCCGCCCCCCCCGCTGCACGCCATCAACCGCGGGCTGGGCACGGAGGGGCTGGGCACGGTGCTGGCGGGGCTGTGGGGCTCCGGGAACGGGACCAACACCTTCGGGGAGAACGTCGGGGCCATCGGCGTCACCAAGGTAATATCTCAGAAAGTCACTATCTTCCCGAGTGTAAATGTGTACTCAATATTCATGATAGGACCTATATTGGTTACCATTTTCCATCAAATTATGGTGCAATTTGGACAGTAGAATTTGAAAGTTAGCCAAGTGAAAGTATGAAATATGGCTGTTATTGACAAAATATATGAAGCAAAACAATTGCATGTAAATATAAATTTGTCTATTTCATTGAACGCTTGGATGGGGGCGACAGCTATCGGTTTCAGGCGCAGCGGGGGGTATGATGCACTTACCCGGCTAACATCGTTACATACTAGATAGCTATGTGTTGCTGTTCACTTAAATTATCAAGCAAGCTGTAGCTCGTGTAATTAACCTCGCTTTTCAGAAACCTACGTGTCGAAGAATTTGCTCACGTTCATTATTGAAGTTAGTTTCCTGAAGATATTATGAGGAGCAAGATATTTCAGTTGGAGCCTGGTTTGAGTTTATACTTGATATTTCAATGGCACCACTTATTACATGGCACATAGGTGTACTGTTTAGTTACGAGGTACTATATAAGGGTGCCCTACACTTAAAAATCTTGAATACAGACTTGGATATTTCATTTAGTCATATGTGCAAAACTCGTTGACAAAACATACATATTATGCATTCAAACATAAAATTCCGTGTTGTCTTTACGGGAACTAAGTGGTCAAATTTTGACCTATGGTCGATGTCATTGTCATTGTGTCTTGATAAGAGCCGCGGTGTCAGGTGGGGTCCCGGCGCGTGGTGCAGTGGGCGGCCGGCCTCATGGTGGTGCAGGGCGTGGTGGGCAAGCTGGGCGCCGTGTTCATCATCATCCCGCAGCCCATCGTGGGCGGCCTCTTCTGTGTCATGTTCGGCATGATATCAGCTTTTGGTGAGCACATTATAAACGAAATTATTTATAAAGAAGAAAACTCTTTTTTTGTCTTAGTAGCAGACATCAGTTAAGGATCATGTAAAGAGAGAAGTGTGCCTGAGAGTCAGATAATAATAAATAAATATTAAAAATGGTTTTATTGTCATTTGCGCAGTAGTCAAATTGCAAAGTTGCTATTGATTTCTGATTAGATTCTCAAGTGAATACAATATGTGCGTGTTTTCAGATATTTGACCCACTATAAGTCTTGGAACCATAGCAAAGTCGAGGATCTAACTTAAATACGTTTTCGTAATAACTCAGTCTTTTAACTAGGGTTGTCAGCACTGCAGTATGTGGACCTAAACAGTTCTCGGAACCTGTACATCATCGGCTTCAGCATCTTCTTCCCGCTGGTGCTGACGCGGTGGATGGCGGCCCACAGCGGGGTCATACACACGGGGGCGGAGGCGCTGGACGCCGTGCTGCAGGTGCTGCTGTCCACCTCCATCCTGGTGGGTGGGATTATAGGCTGCCTGCTGGATAACTTGATACCTGGTGAGCATTGGTACAGCTTGATGTAAATTAATATCTCGAACGGTATCAGTTTTTCTAATCCGAATAACGTCATACTGGTGCGCGCGCATGTAACGATATTTTTATTTCCTGAGGAAGGATTTAGGTTACTTTCATTCCTTAAAAGTTCTGTACAGCACTGTAGCATGTCACCGGTAAGAGTATAGAACTAAAATTACATTTTTAGGTATATATTTAAAAACTACAAAATTCTATCACTTACAAATAAAAATTCATCAATACTTTATCAAATCAATGACTAAACAAACTAAAATTACCTACTTACAATGTTAAAGTTCATAGTATGTATAAGCAAAAATGTCACATAACTGTTCATCTTATACCGTGATTTAAAGTATTCTTGCGCCCAATCCAAAAATAAAAGTCCCTACGAAATGTTATTGCTCATTTATTTTCGCAAAGACTGGTGGATGAGCTGACATTGTGTGTGTCTGTTGTATTGTGTGTGCTTATAGGCACATTATAACGTGGCTATAAGCAGGCATGACCTCCGCATGCCCGGCCCGCAGGCTCGCAGGAGGAGCGCGGGCTGCCGGCGTGGGCGCGGGAGATGTGTCTGGACGCGGCGGGCGCCAGCGAGCTTGGGGACACCTACGACTTTCCCGTCGGCATGACGCTCATACGAAGGTACTGGCTGCCCTTATAAGCAGCCTGTTATGTTATTTTAGTCATCTGTAAGTGGTTATTAGATATATATGCTGTTTATTGGTGGGTGAAAAACTGTCCTTAAAGGTTCCAAATCCTTAATTTCGTGGAGCAGAAGGTGTGCGTTTAAGCATCTTTCACCAACAACATTTTTTTATTTTTTCGCCATAGATATTTTTGTGGTAGCTGGGCAAGTGCAGTCGCCTGAAAAAAGTTGAAAAGGTGCAATTTATATATTGAAATATGTAAATTAATTCTCATTAATTACCTATTTAGTATGATACTCTAATGGCACTGTCAGAAAACAAGGAGAAAGCTTCACACACTTTTGACATTCCAAGAGAGGAAAATGCCTACATACCAAAAGTGATATTTCGTTTTCAGAACTTGGTATGAGGATTCGTGTATTCAAAGTATTTATATCCTAGACTTCTTGCTACCCACATAGGTACTCGATGATCGATCCAATTCTTTTCGTGACTGGAAAGTGGGCGGTCTATTCACGATCATTATCGTATAAGTTTCTATAACGTATATTTATAATTTTAGGTGGGAATGGACTCAATATCTACCATTCATGCCGACGTACAAGGCTGGGAAGTTCACCGCTTTATTTAAGAAGAAAGAGACCTAATTCGTTTTATATTAATTATGGTTTTAGTTTAGGGACTTTACACTCATCAGGGTCTAAAACATTGTAAAGTTCATTATTTTTGTTTTGATCGCCAGTATTCGATTTATATGAAAATAGTTTGCAAAAAATATTTGAAGTGATATTTCTCTTAAATAATAAGCAATTATACCATATTTTATTCTGTACTTATCTAAAATTGTATTTACATGAAGGTATCTAGTTAAAATAAGTAGAAAAATGTACATAAAATAAATTATTATCAAATTAGAATCGATGTTAAAATAAATAAATGGCTATAAAAAGCGATCTAATGAGTTTTTGATTATTTTACACGTTATTATGATCGGAGCGTTGGCCTTATGGAGGTTTATTGATTCGCTCCTTAAATAAACCTATAAAAAGAACATTTGAGAGATTGATGAATGTAAACGTTTTTACTAATCTAAACCTTAGATGATAATACTAGTTCAATTAAATCTTCTTTCGATCTTTATATTGAAGTTAATAGATTTACCAGCGACATGTCTTTAGTATATCTCAAGGTTGGTCGAGGTCATGTCAGCTTAGGAATTTTGTTGTTCATTTTTGACTCCCCGGAATAACGGACCTAAGAACGTCTAACAAAATGTAGGTAAGCAATAAACATGTTTGCTGAAGTCTTTGCTAATACAGGCGTTATTGTTTACAATTCAAAACGCCGAATACCTCAAGACAGCACGACCTTAAATAATATTGGCACTTAATTTTCTTTCTCCATTCGCTACCGTAATTAATGCAAAAACAAGAAGCTAACAAATAAAATTACATTATCGTCATTATTCTCACGAGAATATGTAATCATGTTTATCTAACATAATCTATCGTGAGACTAGGCGGCGAAGTAATAGGATCAAAGTACGGGGTCGGCCTTGAGATGTGGCTCCGGAGAGTTGGCTCACGTCAGGCCCCGATCCAGAGGATTACCACTGAAAGTGGATCCACACCTTAATACGTTCCCAGTGTTATGACACAAGAAATGTATAAACCCACAATGTGATGGACCGAAACTGGATTATCTTCGTGTTTTGAAAGAAAACGAAATATGTAAGTAATATTTTTTGTCCAAATGTATTGTGTTGTTGAGACCAGATTTATTGGGGATTTTAAATAAAAATGGTTGTATGTATACCTGTATTCCACGAAGGATGACACAGAGGTATGTATTGTATACTTATATATATATTACGTATTTCTATTTCATTGATTTGGAAACGGCTTGTCGTAATTTTTAGGTAGCTACATTACTTCGTGATAAAGTCAATAAGAAAGACTAAGCTATGATATATATTATTCAAAACTATTACTAAAAGAACATTACATTTTTCATTGAAGCTAAGTGTTTAATTAAAATTTCTTAAAAAAACATTAAAACCATAGAAATATTTAATTCTGCGTTAGGATTGAGTTCAAAAAACCTAAAGGTGAAATGAAATACTAGACGCTCGGTTATAAGATCACGGAATCCCTATATATAAACAAACTCCGTTATGATAAATGTCTGAGATTAAACTCTGTTGATAATAAATAATCGAAAAAAGATCGGTCAATCTCCGAATCTTACGGATAAGTTTCCAGTCCATCGCGCTATTGATTGGAGGTCATCAATAAGTGTCGTCGCAATAATCGACACGGACGCGAAATGGATTGTGAAATGAAAAACGAACTTCGGAACAATTTAAGATACCCTTTGAGACGGCGACCTTCCAAATAATATAACAAATGTTGTTCTTTGTCGAATATATATCTCGGACCAATGCCACGGTGAACTTTGTACTTATGTATGGGACCAGAAGGGACAGACGTTGCATTAGCGAGATGTGACCTTTAAACAATTCAGAAGTTTTGTTATACGGACGACGGTTTTACCTTTAGATAGTGTTAGATCTTATTTTTGAGGTTGGCTTTTCGTCCGTTGTTTTTTCGATTATTTCGGATTTAGAAGTATAGGATATCTAATGATCTATTATAGTGGATGTATTGTTTATTATTAACATGGTAATCGGAAAGCACTGATAACCTAGTAGTATATCTGTTAGACTGCCAAGACAAAGGTCACAAGTTCAAACCCCGGCACGCACTAGTCTTTTCAAATACATGTGCTTTCTTAATTAGTTACCAGTTGCTAAAAACGGTGAAGGAAAATATTGTGAGGAAACCGGCACACCTGAGAGATTTTTCAACGGTGTGTAAAGTCATGTCAGAGGTTTACATGCGGTTTAAACTCTTACACCAGGTTGTCCATCAACTATACAATAAGGAAAAGAAGATGGTAATCGGTACTATGATTGTATTTCATTGCTATATTTAATTGTAACTAATTCTTAATTTTCTCTTCAAAAAAGTAAGTAAAGCAAAAGTGGCCCAGTTTACATTCCCAAAGCGTATACTCAAAAAAATAATTTGGGACACCAAGTATTTAATTTTTGCGCAAGAGTTTGCTATTGTTAGCCAAAAAGGAACATTGTAACCTTTTTTGAACATTACCTTATGTAAGAGAGCGCCCTAATTTGTTCCGTACCTTTTAAAGTTCGCCTTCATTAGCGGCCTATATCGGGGCTTCTTAGTACATGAAACTTTATACCGCCTCTGATGGTGAATACAGTGTTATATAACTGTTACTTTGTATAAACAATGCGGCGAAATTAATTGTTAAGAATTGAACATGTACCGGAGTACTTTAAGAGGTCTTTTTATTTTGCGCACCCTTAAAGATAGAATATTGATGACCTGATTGTCGGGTTCGATTCCCGCACGGGGCAAAAATTTGTGAGAACCTGATGTTTCATGTTTGTAAAATGCATCCGCGATACATGAGAAGCTAGTGTGAGGCGCCGTTTGAAAAAAAATAATATTTGTTTCGTATCTCAATTTCTTATTATGTACGAGGTCATAACACCTACCTACCTAAGTTTAATTATGTTATGAAATTCGAGAGATTTTAGGTAGGTATACACCACGCAGTGAATACCAGGTTAGAAATACAAACAAAGAGCGGATTTCAAATTGTATTCCCATTACTTGAGCCCCATACTACCGCGAAGGGTAACTTATTCCTTTGGGGAAACTGCGATATAAATAGATACAAGACTGGTTTCTTGGATGTATGTGACCGTTACGTCACTGCCGATGCCCGGAGCTTTGAAAATGTCGTAATGTTGAGACGCCGCCGCCCGGGTACGTGCGAACCAAGTCACGTTGTCAAACACAATGACTTTATTCCGTGTAGGTTTTGATACACTTGAATAGCTTCATTCTACATTGAGTAACTTGGTACGCTGGCTTCATTCAGTCGGTTTTTGAACGAGTTTTGATTTAAACCCTCTGTTGTAACAGAAATCTTAGTTCTTAACGACTTAGAGGTTATCGTCTGATTGATGATCAAGAAATCTTCATACTGACAGTATCTTTGGACCTCTTAGATAGGTGCTAGATTTTTTCAGAATGAAAATATTTGTACGTCCCGTCAAGAGACCATTCGCTCAGTCATAATCAAGTTTACGAATCTTTTAACACTATTCTATATCACAAATCCTACGCAGATCACACTGCAGATAGTAACAAACCTACGTCCAATTTTTTCTACGCAGTAAAACTTGGATGTTATGTACGTAACGCCCAACTAAGATTATCTGAGAAATGAAAAGGTCAAGCCAGCGTTCTCGGAATTATTAAGTAAATGGCTGTAGGACGGGAACACCTGAGACGACGAGGGTGTTGTATTGACAAGTGCTGGTTTGGAAAGCTTTGAGCAGTTCCACGAATGTGGAGAATTCACTCTTGTATAATACACTAAGAAATGGTTCTGAGAATAATTGTCGCGTTCTATATACACAGACAGAAGCTACCCACACCAGGGCGTAGGTTCACTTTACAAGAAAATCCCAAATTTTTCTTTCTTGGCAAACGTCTTATTGTTATCATGTATTTTCGTTCTATAGGTACCTAATATCGTTTTAATGACGACAAATGTGATATTATGAGGAAACCAATAGAGATCTTAATTAAGCAATGTACTACTGTCTGTAGTTTGTAGTTTTCTCTCTTGCTACGAAGATCTGGATCAGAATGTTTCCACTTCTATTTTCTTATCTTATTACTCCTTCACATTCAGACAGCCAGTAATTAATTAATGTATACTATGGAAACCTTCTTGCTTTGCTTGCGTGTTCGTTTATATAGACTTTATTGTACACAAGTTTACAAGAATAAAGGTAAGTTTGTAGGATTGATCCCAACATTTTTGATGCTCATGTATTGTGGTCAGCCATAAATAGTTTTTTGTTGGCTCTTCTCGTTTGCAGCATGTTGTTCTCGTCTTTACAACCAGTACCTGTGCATGTTCGATATTCATTTGTTTCATTAATTTTTTTATGTTCAGTTTTTTATACTTTCCACTTAGATAACATAACGCCTGTTTACCCCAAAGGGGTAGGCAGAGGTGTACCTATAGTACACCCACATGTCGCGAGTTATGTTATAGGTCCCGATGTAATAGGGTGCGAGCTTTTTGCCATCAACCGGCCACAAATCCAGGCTCTGTGCTGCTACTGAGATTTACCTAATGGAGTAACCCTCGTGGCCAGCAAGCGCGCTTAGCGACCACTAGACCAACGAGGCAGCAACTTTTAGTCTTTCCTCACGTTTTTAATTAAAACTAAAGTCTACTAAAGCTAATTGCGTTGTTACATTCTGTTTACAGTCAGATGCTAGCTATTTGATTACAAGTCGCTATAACCATCAGCATAAATGTCACAGCTCGGTTCATCGAGCTGCCGGTTAACCTGAGAACTCTATTAACCTCAAACTCCAGCAATAAGAAACTCAGATTATAGTGATATAAATAAAATGGACGTGAAACTTGCAGATCCGGCAGATTACAGCGGGGACACGAACCGACTGGTCGCCGTGTTGGTTCGTACTACTGGTTACATTTAAATATGGTGTAATAATCACGTTCTGGTAAATATTTACGTAGCGGATTTGTATGCAGAATATTTAGAAAGTGGTTTTAACTTCACTGGTTAATTGTTATATATCATAAAGGGGTGGAGTCTCTTTACACAGGCTTTATACGCTTAAAAGGAGGCTCCATACACTTAAGCCAACAGTTCCATAGTTATACTAACAGAAGATCGAATAATTTGTAAAAAAAAACGCTCGCCCCCAATAACATGGTTTATTCCACCGGGTGTAATGTGAGGGTCTTTCACATCACATCCCTACCCTTTCAGGAAATAGAGGCATGGTGATAAAGGTATACAATTTACAAATGTCCACAAGGTTAATGTACGCCGACAGCACGTAATCCACAAAACCCCACAACTTCGCAGTTCCATAACTAAAACAATTAGAATATTTGCATAATAATAGTGTCAGAAAACAGCGCTGAGTGAGAACCTTTATTAACTACTTGTGGACGGAACACGAAACTAATGTCATTGAATAACACAACGACTGTAATTACTTACTGTATCGTAGTGTGTGGCGGGCAGATCATGGAGGCGCGCGTAGTGTGACATTAACAGTTTAACGGTTGACTTGCGCTCGGTAATTACCAAACGTACGAGCCGACGGCTGTGAAAATATGCGTGCCTAGTACCATTACAACTGTTCACTGATGGTTTTAAAATACCATATCTTGCTTCCCAGTTTTGTCTCACTAGGGAGTCTAGATTGACTATTTTATGCCTATTCGTAATTAAATAAGTTCCTAAGTTATGAAATAAAGAGGTTTAACTGGTTCTTGCGGTGTAAGAAAAAATATTACTGCTGTATTGTTGTATGGAATATTTGAATTAGAAAGTATTCATCTGGCCAAAAGTAAGTAGAACGTGCACTTACAATTAAATGCTTAGAGTGAACAAAGAACTAGTTGAAATACATGAGGTTTAAGAGCGCGAGCCTCAGGAGGACATTGAAAGTTCTCGTGCTAATGTCTTCTGTGGACTTACTCGTATCCTCACAGTTAACCATGTACAGTTTGAACAGAAATTTTTTTACGGAAAATTAATGCTTCATGTCTAAAGATTCAAACAAAGAAAGACCAAAACGAAAGGGATAAAATGTCTGTCGTTTACGTTTATCTGTGAGAATAATTTTGATTAGACTGTAATTAGGTACTTCATCAATTATCGGGTATATAAAACTACTAAACAGTAAGCAGCTCTGGTTTCCGAGAGTGAGAAGTCCAGGTCTAGCGCGAGAAGAGAAGAGCGGGAACATTTCAAACGAGGCAATGCAAAGCGCCTTGCAGTTGACACGGACCAATACGGATTTAGGTCCATTAGTGTTGAGTTGCACACGCGAGTGTAAGAGTGTTTACATTTCGGCGCACGCATACTAACCTGTTGGGCGGGCGTATCGACCGGCGGGCGGCGGTCGGGGCGAGGCGGCGCGCCCGAGCCAGTCCCGGCCGATCCTCGCTCACGGGAGCCCGCGTCCCGCCGCCGGTGTCCGTTCAGTTCTTGTGACCGACATGCAGTTGCCGGCAACGTGCCGGCCGCAGTAGAAACACAGATTCAGGTAAATATACCACCCTGTTATGTTCACTGATTGGCTTTGAGTGATGTGTTTGGATTGATTGTGGATGTTTGACGTGTGAGGATTGACAGTGATGCTTTTGTGGAACTAAGATTTTTTGTATTAAACTAGTTTCTGATGAGGATCAAGTTTTCAGTAAAAATAATCCTAATTTAGATATAAATATTCTGAGTGACAACCTAGCTCCTATTTAGCAGAAAAATAGAGAAAGCCTTTTCTAAATCTCACGTCTGCGTCTCAATTTTATAGCAGACCTTTTTAATATTATACCTTAAGGATAAGTGTTTGTTGGCTAGACTTATAAGAAATTTTAGTTCCACAATATTATCTAGACAGTTATCTAGAACATTTATACCTCGACGCTGTTTTTTTCCGTGACTTTCAGGGCAACAGCTACTTAAAAATTCAGCCTTTAATAATCCCCTGACAAATAGAAATTAACTCGAATTGTTTACCGCGTTTTATTCGATTCAGGAACGCAATACCAAAACATCGATATTTCTTTGTTACGCCAATCTAACTGCGCAACAGAAAAACAGTTTCCATTAGAAAAGGAGGATCCTTTGTTAGGCGGTAGACTGTCTGGAGGGACTAGTCGGCTCTCCCGGCGGTGCCCGCTGACTCATGGGACCACTAGCTCGTGTACGCCCGCTGATTAATTATATTTTGACGCAGAACGTCATCGCTGTATCAATTTGCGAGCGGCGCAGCCGCACGCTTATTGAATGCTTTAATCGAACGCATGTCAAGTGGGAAAGAGCTGCATACTGAAATCGAAAAGCAATTTAATATTCAATCTGAATGTATTGGAATTCCAGGTGTATGTGTGTAGGTATTTCTACTATTGCGTTAGAACTTTTTTATTGGATTGACGCAAATGCTGTTGCAAAGTTTACTATGTTTAACTTGTAACACTGCGTAGTATTATAACAAGTAGGTAATAGGTATTTATTTTCATTGGAAATCTAGAAACTGCGTGTTTTATAAAACTACTACGATTGCGATTCGAGTTTCATCTCTAACGAGTTCTAATGTTTAGTTTAAATCCTGAACATATTTTTAGGATACCCGGTTTTGCCTGAAACTGTCGTAGGTCTATACCTAATTATAAATATTCTGCATTCTATTTAATTAATCATAATATGATCCAATAAATGTTATTTAACGGGCGGGCGGGCCTTGTGGCGTGCCCGGGGGGAGGCCCACGTCCAGCCGTGCAATAGGCTGATGAGATGTGATGATGTGAACTGTTATTTAACAAAGATAACCGCGTTATTCGATCATCACCATATAATTATCACGAAAAATAGACTTAAGTTCTAGCAACACTAAAATTAATTGCAAATATTTAAAAAATATACGAATACGACATGATGCAATACCAATATTCATGACGTGATCACACCTGCGTTGGGTTCAATTTGAACTTTAGAGTGAGTGACTTTGGACTACCGCAGTTAACAATAAAATAATTTATATATAGCCAACTTTGTACTTTGTATATACTATACTAACATAGGTATATACTTCGTCATTAGAAGGCGGTTGGATAAAAATAAAATCGGTATACCTACTATAACATCATAGGGCGTTCGCGGGAACAGTCTAGATCTATTGGCAATGGGTCGAAAGGCCTATACCTAACAATTAGCTGACACAGACTGTTAGTGATGAGACATTATTAAATAAATAATATAGAATCATACACGAGCCATGGTTTTTATTGTACAAGTAATTATACTAAACGCCATAGCAGCTGCCCTTTTTCAAATGATGAGGGGTTATTAGTTCGATTCGAAACATAAAGTCCTGCCTTGTGCCTCACCTTTCTGCGGGCGCGCAGCTTCGGCTTTAAAAGTGTGGGAGAATAGAGAGGGCATCTGTGTTCCGAACACAGTTGTGCACTATATTATCTCCTACGATGTCTAGTCCCAGTTGAATTGGCTGTTGTAACCGAAACTTGGTTAGAACTAAATTATTCATGTCCTACAAACCGACCATACAGTAAGCGCTATAAGTAGGGGTCAAGTTAAATTGGATTTCCTTTTCTCTTGTCAACAAGACGCTTTACATTGACCCCGCGTTTAAACGACTCGATACTAACGACGGTTGTATACTTTTATGGGCTAAGGTTCAAGGCTTTGCTTTTGTTGTCACAGTTAGACACAGTTACATGGTATCAGTGTGTACAGGCATCAGCTGATAGTGTGAAAAAAATACATAGGGTTAGGACAGTAGTTTATAAGGAAGAAAGTATCAAGTACTTTACAGGCTATGAAAAAAATAAAAGTAGAATATCATCAGCGTATGTATTTACTATATACTTACTGTTAGAGTTGCGGGCAACCAGTGGATGCAAAAAGCAAGTGGTGGTTCATTGTGGCGTTTTAAGTGGAAAGCTTTTGTTCAACAATGGACGTCTACCGGCTGGGGATGAAATTAGGAAATCGAAAAAGGCCAATAAATAATATCAGCGTATGTGGCCTTGCGGCTGCAGCTAGATTGAGGGTTAATCACCACGTTAGGTACACATAAGATAGTGATTTAAAAAGAAATCTTCTTTCTTTAGGACGCACGGTCGCGCTCAAATCTCTATCGATAAGCGGTACAAGCACATCGAAGGTAGATGTTGCATCATTATAAACTAACTTTACACGAATCAATAAAACCGTGTAAGTCTAACAGACAAACGCGAATCCTATTAACAGCGCATTCTGTTTAACTACCTAAGTTAAATTGCAAGTGCTGTCTCAGTCAGGCAGGTACTTAACTGCCTTTGTGCAACAACTAAGTAGATAACTTATACCTTTGCTTAGCACTTCAACTGTGAACAAAACGTTGTTAAGTGTATAGTCATGTAGGTCGTAGGTAAACGTACCATGTGTTCCTTGAAATGGAAAGAGGGAGTCAACTTACTACTTCATAGGTAGTTTTTTTTAAAAGCATGTGTATTTTATGTTAGTTGTTTTACCACACATACGTCACTTGTAATTGTCATCATCTTATCTCAGTCCTCCGCAGGTCATAGGCCTCTCCTATGACACGCCTTGAGCTCGATCTTCGGCCCACCGCTTTCAACCGCTTGTCACTTGATAAAAAAAAAAACGTGTGGCACTCGGAGACTGCCGCGGTAAAGCTATTGCGTAGCATTTTTAAGCGCCGATAAAATCAATGATTTGCAGAACTAAAGAGACAAGCGTGATATTTCAAAAAGTCATTAAAAGTTCTGCTATTCATCGATAGATGGCAAAACTAAAAAGTATCACCGTGTTAGGTTGTTTTCGTTACGGAATTTCTGGATTCGGTCTCCACGCTCAAGGGCCGCGATAGAAGCTATGCAATAGCTTAAAAAATATACTGCAATTCATTAGCCCTTTATCAAGTTTTCCCAATCAGTATCTTTTTAAATAATAGTGCAGTAGGTATATACTTATATCATGCAGTCACTTCTATTGCAGTCGGTCTAAGATAAAAGTTCCAACGACGAGCCAAGTGAGCCATGCCTCCCTCCAGTAGCCGGCGTCCACTTTCATCCTACATCAGTATCTACATCAATAACTTAGCCCTTGGAGTTAACGACTGCACAGCGATAAGCTTTATGATACAACTTTATATTATAGTTGTAGTGTTCAATAGTTATACGATGTTCTCTTTTGAACACTCACCGGCATGGAATGTGGACCATACCTTTGAGGCTATAATGTTTTATAATCGACATTAATTATTGATTACATTTTTTTAAACTGGCGGCATGCCCCCACTCTTCAGTATTTTATTAAATAGAAAACGTGAATTATTAGTTAATATAATGCGTGCCAATTGTAATGAGTAATAAATTGTTGAAAAAAAGTTAATAGGTGGCATTTCTTGATCGTAAGTGCATTTAAAGTTGCTGGCAAATGGCATTGGATGCAAATGGCAAGTTGTCATTCAGCAGTTCAGCATTGGCAGTTAGGCCTTTGTTTTACAGCGGACGTCTTCCAGCTGATGATGATGATAAGTGTATTTATCGGGGGGCAAAAACAGACTTGTTTGAGACCACTTGTACAATTTAACAATACTATTTTCATTTCTTTCAGTCGAACTAATAAATACGACTGTCTTTCACCACTTGCTAGTATTTATACAATAAATTGATGGTACTAATCAATAACAGATACGCAGAATCTAAAAATGTATAGACCTTCCGAGAAATAAAAGAAATAAAAACAATGGAAGCAAAAACCAGATAATCTGGTAGATACCATTACACGTAGAGACACTTATTGATTAAAAACAGAACAGATGTCCCGGCGTGAGTCACCCACAATCGATTCTCAGAACTCTTAAAGCAGGTTTCTGAGTAATCTCCTCCATTTAGCTACATAAACTATTAACAGCATTAGAATTGTACGAAAAACAAAACAGGACGTATTTACTTGCAAATGGCTACTACTATTTTCTTATTATAAAGGGCAAGTGAGGAGTACCCTCAACCGAAGAGCGTGTATGAGGAATGTGATGCGTGTGAATGAAGCAAAAGACGTATGCCAGGATCGTAGCAAATGGAAATCCGTGGTCTCTGCCTACCCCTCAGGGAAACAGGCGTGACTTTATGTATGTATGTATTTTCTTATTTGAACTATTGATGTAAGAAACTATTGGTAAAATAAATTGTATCTTATTTTGTCCAGGGTAGGTACTAGGTTGTATTCAGTCGTATTTAACTTCAGTAAAAGGCATCTGATATCATAACTACCTAACATCGCAATCCTCAACAGTATTATACATCCTATATGTATAAAACTGTTGAGGATTGCGATGTTACAACAATCTGCAGTCGTATACTATTAAAACTACATATATATATATCTATCGCTTGACACGGACTGACACAGACTAGGGATCAAAGCCATTAGACTAATGACGCATTTCTGTACCCACTTAGTGCTAATTGGTTAAATATTAGGTATAAACTAGTATTGAATTGTAACTTGCAATTCTGCTATACTAAGAGTACATGTATACATAACATCACGCCTGTATTCTGTAGGCAGCGGGCACAAATAGTACACCGATATTTCACCAGTTTAGTTTTAGGTTCCAATGTGTTAGGGGGCCTATTGCTATCAACCGGGCATATATGCAGACCCCGTGCTGCTGTTGAGTATTATTTCATGGAAAATCCAGTAACACACTGTCCGACCCGCGATTTGAACCCAGGATCTAACAAAGCATTTATCTATATAAGTATGAATGTATGATCCACTTATCGCCTCGCTCGTCATATCTATAGCTAACCTACAGGTTGATGCTAATCCGGCTTTTTACGGAGCTATCGCTGTTATCCGATGACAGCCGATCGACGGTAATGTGACAAGCTGCGATTCAATTTGTTTGGTGATAGTGTCTTGTACCACTTATGGGCACTGATACTTGTGAACTAACTCAGATATACATAAGTATACAAGTCTATATAGTAATTTGCGGAACACAAGATTAGATATACATAGATTCTTACGCAAGTACATGCTAGTGTGACTTTTGATGTACTTTTTTATATTAACCATCAAATTATGCCTGTCACGGTCGTTTGCATTTCAAAGAATAGAAATGTTAATAGATTTAATACAGGGTGTAAATGCCTCGTTTATCAATGAGAGAGCATGAGACATTTAACATGACTGGCGAATTGTGGGTGTAGTATAACGCCTTACTGATATGTATGGAGCGAAAGGAAACAACCGTATTACTCGGACACTAGTTTATTACTGGCCCCGCGTCCCGCGCGGCTGCATATACATCATTCCTTCACACTTAGATTTTGAAACCTGATGACAATATTGTAAAATTTTAAAAACTCTTAAACTAATCTGTAATTAACTTAAAAGTATTTCTTATAATCTACTTTAGCTCTAGTAATACGTTTCGGGCGTGAGAGTGTGGGTGATGGTGCTGATGGCTCGTCAATAGTGCGTGCAACAGTATTTGGAGACTGGGCGCTCTCGGCCACCTGGATCAGAGGCTGCGCTAATGCCGGCGCAGCTATATTCACAGCGGACCCTCCCTCACTCTCAGTCGCCTTACAATCACCCCATTCTTCCCCATCAACATCATTTGATGCATAATCCGCATCTGGTGCTACTGACGCTTCATTAGTTTCAGTAGCCGCGGATGAAATAACCTGCTCTTCTCTCGAAACTTCTGGTATCACGGAATTTTGTACTGAGTTAGCAACAGGAGCATCGGGGGCTTGAAACTGATGAGACCTCTTATCACCATTACATGTGATTGAATGTTGTGAAACACTGCCTGTATTTTTCATTATTTGATCCACATGTCTTATACAGCTAACATCTAAATTCTTGATAAAAATATTGTACATTTTTTTACCTATTTTATCTCTAATTATACCTAACTGCCAAGTTTCTTTACGAGCGCTGTACCATCGGGTCCAAACAACCTCGCCGATCATGAAGTGCCTTTTCCCGGGCACAGCCGAAGAGTCAACCTGAATGTCCTTCGATGGTACAATTAAATCAAGCCTAGATCGCAATTTCCTACCAAACATCAACTCAGATGGTGTTTTACCTGTGGTACAGTGCACAGTATTTCTATAATTAAATAAATAACCTAACAACAATTCATTTATTTTACAAAGCGGTAAATTATCCTTGAGAATACATTTCAACATTTTTTTACAGGTTCTAACCGAATTTTCGGCTTGACCATTGCTGGGCGGATGATAAATGGGCGATGTCATGTATTTAATGCCGTTAGAAGAGCAAAATGTCTTAAATTCATTTGAATTAATTTTAACATCATTGTCTGATACCAACACGTTTGGTATACCAAAAGTTGAAAATATACCCTTTAGTTTTGTTATCAGAGCTGTAGTCGACGTTCCACCATGCATGTGTAGGCATTCTACCCATTTACTAAAAGAATCTACTACCACGAGGTATACCCTTTGTCCTATGGTCATATAATCTATGTGCACGCGCTGCCAAGGAGCGGCGGCGGCAGGCCAAGGCGCAGGGGGGTCGCGCGGCGGCGCGGCGCGCATGCTCACACATGTGGTGCATGACCCGATCCAATGTTCGATGTTGTCGTCAATGCCGGGCCACCACATCCTACTTCGCGCGTTGCTTTTAGTTTTAATTATACCTAAATGACTATCGTGCAATTCACGTAACATAGCATCTCTTAAACACGACGGAATAACTATTCTATGGCCCCTAAAAAGGCAACCGTTTTCAAATTGTAAGTCGGACTTGCACTGGAAATACGGTAAAACCGATTTACAAATTATTTTCCGAGGCCAACCCTTTTGCATATACCTAATGACCGTTTGAATCACGGTATCGCGCTCCGTTGCCTGCGTTATTTCACGTATCGTAGTAGCCGGCGACGCTTCATTTAAAAACTTAAGTGCATAGTAGGTATCTATATCATCAGTCACCTCCGACTTGCCTGTACATTTAAGAGGCGCGCGTGAAAAATAATCGGCCACGATGTTATTATCGCCGGGTACATACTGTACCACATAATTATAAGCTGATAACGTAATAGCGTATCTCTGGAGCCTTAGCGCTGTTGTTACCGGAATACCTGTTTTGTTATTAAATATGGCAACTAACGGTCTATGGTCTGTTTTTAAAATGAATGGTTCACTACGACCGTACAAATACTGATGAAACCTTTTTATTCCAAACATAATAGCAGTCGCCTCCTTATGTATCTGGCTGTAATTTCTCTCACTAGCTGTGAGTGAACGAGACGCATACGCAAGCGGGCGCTCGTGTGTATCGCCTTCCCCGCGCTGCGCCAGCACGGCGCCGAGCCCGGCCGGGCCCGCGTCGACCGTCAGCACGAGCTGCGCTGTCGGTTCAAAGTGCGCAAGCACACGCTCCGATGCCAACTCGTGGCGCACTGTTACTATTGCTTGCCTCTGCCTCTCGCCCCACTGCCATGACGCCTCGCTCCGTAATAACTCGTGTAGTGGACTAAGTATCGACGAAGCATTGGGAATAAAATTTCTATAATAATTGACGACGCCTAAGAATCTTTTGATTTCAGTTACGTTGGTCGGTTCGGGAGCGTTAAGTATGGCCTTGACCTTATCGGGACTAGTCTTTAGGCCTGCTTTACTAATCACGTAGCCTAAATAAAGAACACTTTCTTTGAAAAATTCGCACTTTTCCTTTTGAAGGCGTAATCCGGCATCACGTAATCTACTTAGGACTTCTGTTAGTCTTTTAATGTGAGAGTACCTATCGGGTCCTGTAACACATATATCATCTAGCCACACACTTACTCCGTCTATTCCTGATAACAGCGTCTCCATAGATTTTTGAAAAATTGCCGGCGCATTAGCTAGACCGTACACCAATCGCGTATATTTATATAAACCTTTATGCGTATTAATCGCTGTAAGTTCCTGTGATGACTCATCTAAAATAAATTGATTGTATGCATTTTTCAAATCCAGTTTGCTATATAGTTCACCCCCTCCAATCTTAGCAAAAACCTCTTCAATCCGCGGTAACGGATATTTATCAATTACGAGATCTTTATTTAATGTAACCGAAAAGTCCCCAGCTATTCTTACTTTACCGTTTTCTTTTAACACAGGCACTATCGGAGTTGCATATTGCGCATGGTTTATAGACACTAAAATACCTAAACCTACCAATCGTTCTAATTCTTGTTCAACTTTATTTCTTAAGGCAAAGGGTACAGTTCGCGGTTTATAAAACTTAGGAACAGAATTTTCCTTTAGTTGTAGGCTAACTTTAAATTTATTAAATGAACCCAACTCATCTCGCCACAGCTCAGAAAATGTATCTAGTAATTCAACTACATTGTTATCACTACATACTAAAGATTTTATGTTAGTTGTGATAATTAAATTAAAGGCTGACATGAAATCCCTACCCAACAGTGGGGGTCCTCCATTCTTAACTACAAACACTTTAATATTTTTCGTGATGTTATTAAACTTTGCTTCAATACAAAAATATCCTAAGGGTGAGATCTTGTGTCCATTATACAGACACATCTTTACATTGCACTTTTGTAACTGGTAATGGGTGAACATTTTAGAGTACAAATTCTCTGCAATCACACTACTCCCAGATCCTGAATCGAGTTCCATTTTAATTAATTGATCCCCTAAAACTAATTCAATTATAAAAGGCTTATCCGCCACGTACCTTATGTTAAAGTTTTGGCACTCCTCACAAACCGTGTCCTGGGACTGGTTACTACTACCTCCTTGCCTAGTGTCTACATGATAAACACACGACGAGTCCTTTGAACTTAAGCACACCTTTTTTAAATGGCCTTTAACACCGCACTTTTGACACTTGTAGCCCTTGTAGCGACACTTATCACTATTATGATTCTTCATTCCACAAACCGAGCAGCGATCATTATCGCGGCGGGTTGAAACGTCAGCGCCGCCGGCACCGCGTCCGCGACTTGCTTGACCTTGGAATCTTGCACGGTATACTGGTTCCTCCTTGATAGAGATAGGTTCTGTGCTGGTGCGTAACATATCTTTTGCCTCTTTGGCACACGCCGCTTGCTCCGCCACTTCGATAGCTCGAGATAACGTTAACGTAGACGGGCTCTGCTCGAACAGCTTGTCGCGTTCCGGACCTGCACTCAGGCCGAGGACGAAACGATCCCTCAAGTTCGTTTCTAGAGCGGTGCCGAAGTCGCAATAAGTTGCCAAACCTCTCAATCGCGCCGCCCATTCTCCAAGTGTTTCGCCTGAGTTTCTGCTAGCACCAAAAAATTTCGCCTTGTCTACAAATGAGCACTTTTTGGGCTTGAAATGGTTATCGAGTAGTTCAACTAGGTCCTCGTAGCTTAGTGCATCCAACTCCTTCGGAAATGCAAGGTTAAGCACTAAGCGATACGTCTCCTCTGTGAGATGAGTCAATAATATTCCACTCTTCTTATCGTTGTCCACACCGTTAATTTTCAAAAACTGAGTTAGTTTGCCCTTGTGTATCTGCCATTCGCTTGTTTTATGGTCAAATATAGGCAAATTTCCTAAATAAGCGTTCATCTTCGTATTTTTTATTTTTTTTATGTGCGTGGGTAGTTTGCGTCAACCTCGTCGCCAATGATATGTATGGAGCGAAAGGAAACAACCGTATTACTCGGACACTAGTTTATTACTGGCCCCGCGTCCCGCGCGGCTGCATATACATCACTTACACTATAACTGTGGGTGTACACCTCTGTCTACCTAAGGCGTGCTACGTCATCATGGTCTTATAACTGAGCACAGCTAAATATCAAGACTGGCTCCCGTTAGACGAATAATAAAACTCACTCTGTCAAAATGTGGATACACTTGTACAGCATCATAAGTAGCTGAACGATTACATTTTTAAACATACCTTAAATTAAAAAACAACTTCTTATACAGTATAATAAATATTCTCAGATCATCATTTGGTGTTTTCTGTAATATAATTTGAAACACTAACTTGAATTGATGTTTGTTTCTTTCAATTATTTGCCATAAGGTTTCTTAGCATCTGAAGCTACTGATGTTGATGTCTCCAACCTCTTCAGAATACATATATAACACACAATACATAAAACCTCAATCGTTGGTTGTCTCTCCGGAACATGCCGTCGTTTAGTCGTAAGGTTTTTGTTTTCCTCCGGATCCGTGAGACGTGGACATAAAACTGTGTCGGAGGACAGCGTCCCGACCGGTCCATTACCGCTGTCTGTCACCGGCAGACGTGAAGGTCGATGGTATCGTCTGGTACAGTACTGTGTAGCTAGCTAGATGGAACAGGCGAAACACGCCACCGTTCTATAGACAGGTTTAGATTGAAATGGAAGTTTTTGTATATCGTGCTTGTATTCGTTGATTGTGTGGGCAGATTAATAGTAATAATCTATTCATATAGGAATTGCTGTTACTCTTGATTGACATAATTTGAGAGTGATTTGAACGATTTAGTTTTGAAATATTTGTGGAAATCCAGGGGAGGATTAAATGGTGAGAAGGCGGAAAGCGGGTCAGGTAGTGTAATAAAACGTAAGGTACACAGTAACTGGCTTAGGTTCTGAACATATACATTAGCAATTGAACTTGAAGCAAAAAAAATGCAACAAAGCAAGGTATCTAACAATTTATATAAGACGGAATAAAAATAGCTTATTATGGTAAAAAAATAATAAAATATAATATATTAGTATTTTTCGTAGTAATAAACAAATCCTTGAATAGTTCGCTGACTAAGACGGCAACAGTATGATGAATGAAACCAGCCTTGTGGGCGAAAGTGGAAGTGCTATGTTGGTACAAGTTAAAAATAGTAACATTACTACTGTGTTTACGGGTTTAGGCCACACGAACACTGTTATTAATATACAACGCAGAGCTACGTTTTATATGTATTGTTATGATTTATCGTTCACAAAGCTATTAATTACTTTGACTAATGGCTACTTAAAATAACTTAAGAGTTTTTGTATTTATTCGTATGCTAATACATAATCAAAACTGAATCATTACTACAAATTAAAACGCCAAAATCATAAACTTATTTAACCTATTGTATCAATTTAAATTTTGTGCCCAAAGCTCACTCCATTTTGTGGGTAGCGCTACGTCGTAGTCGCTACGACGTAGACCCATAGTGGCTCTGTAGACAGCTACGCCGTAGCTTGACTTCTACTTGCCCGAGCAGTCTGGCATTTAACTTTGATCCAGTGTAATGTTAAGTGAGTGAACGTTGAAGAAGACCTTTGTGTGAGAAAGCCTTTTGTTCTAGGTTAAGTTCAGGCATATTCGACGACGTAGCTGTGTTCACGTAGAGCCGGGAGTATTCCCTAGTGAGATATATATTTATTTGTAAGCTCGACAAATGGCCGACCTGAGTCTCAGAGTGTATTTATCAAAATGCATTCACGAAAATTTAATAGAATATTATTTTAGTGTAGGCAACTCATTTATTCATTTAAAAATATGAATTCGGCATTGTATTTTAGGGTGGGGACAGATGTAATGTTAATATTAGTGGTTACTTTTAATGTGACTTATCTAGGCATGCTAATAATAGAATACAAAAGCAGGTTCAACAAATTTTACAGATATTTCTCTTAGCTTTTGATTTTTTGTAACAGAACTACGGCCTAACACTAACCACCTCTCTTGTGGGGCTCGTAGCCACGTGGCTACCGCACATAGTCAATTTGCAAGGTAGAGCCTGATGGTGACAGTTTTCACATGCTCCGTTCCCACCCCTCCGTACTTCGGAAGGCAAGTTAAGCCGGTTCCTGCGCCTGAACTCTTTCCGGTCGTGTCAGTCTACCGTCCCATCGGACTATGAGAGTGGGGGCATAGAGAGGGCACCTGTGCGCGCATACTTGTGCACTATAGTATCTCCTGAGTAGTTGGCTAGTCTCAGCTGACTGGCCGCCGTGACCGAAATTCGGTCAGGAGTACATTAGTTACGGATATACAGTACTGGTATTTGTCCATTAGTCTGTTAAGGTGTTCGCCCGCCAGCCCCCGAAGGATGCCGTCACCTACTTTGCTATTCACGGCCATAAAGTCAGCTGCTAGGCGAGGCGAGCGTAATGCGCGGGATAATGCGACGCCATGATACATTATGATGATACAACAACACTGGAGTAACTGTTACAGAATAATACGCAATTTTCAAACTGTGTTTTTTTTTATTGGCAAAGACTGAGCGCTAAGACCCGAGTGGTATGACTGTTGGTGCTAAATTAAGGACCGCAAGTTCAAACCCCGGCACGCAGGCATGTCTTGTCGAATGGAAAACATCGAAAACTTTCAAAGAAAAACATCGTGAGGGACCGGCACACCTGACAGATTTTTCAACGGTGTGTAAAGCTGTCAGAGGCCTACAGGCGGTTTAAACTCTGACACCAGGTTGTTCACCAACCATACGATAAGAGAAGATTGGCAGACCATAGGGTACGTGTTGTTTGGACAATAAAGAACTCACATTGATACTTTACCCACATCGTTATACATATAAATGAGATATATACCTACCTACTTTAGAACCATCACGATACTCCGATGCTGTAAATACATACTTATTTAAAGTACATAATATGCATTTTAAAAATACGTAACACAGTTATTATAAGTATAAAAGTGTTATCGAATAAATACGAAGATTATAAATGATAAACATCGTACGATTTCCCGTGCATGTGGTACTATACATACACTACACGCTGGTGTATGCGCTGTGTATGTTATGTATGGTTTTACCGAGCTGTCCGACTGTTTATATTACTAATTGATACAGCTCTGTTTTGACAACGTAAAACAATTTATATGACATTTTTATTTGACGTTATTAGACGGAGAGATCGTTAAAATTTTATTCATTTCTCATGATATTGGAATAGATTACTGTTTTCAATTCAGTTATGTTTTAAATTAAATTTTAAGACACAGTAATTCTCTTGGTCTAATGAATTGTTTGTTGATTACATACTACTGCCCAAGACATTTCCAGAATATTCGACTTTGTAATTACATGTTTGTCAACCCTCATTATCTAGTCCATTATACAACACAATTCAATGAGCTTTCTTTTATTCTTTCTTCAATCGCTAACCATCTGATTAATATCTTTCAGTCTTCGTTATTAACTTCACCTTCATTTTTCAAATTCAGCTTCGGACCGTCATCAATAAACTTGTCAAAAAAGCCTCTCATACGAAAATAAGATAACCAAAACGTTTCACAACTTTTAACATCCGATAAATGAAATAATCGATTCAACAATAACACCGATTACTGGAGGGTAACTCGGCCGGTCATCGGTTACGCGCGAGGCTATTATCATAGGAATCGGTGTCACTGCGGATGGGTGTGCAAACACCGCCGATGGGCCGCTCGAGGGCTCTCCAAACAATGATGTACACTCCGCTCTTATCAGCCCGTGATACGCGTGGCGCGGAGAACTCGTTTAATTTCATGCTTTCCTGGTACCGTGTTTACTTTGCTTCTGGTGTTTGGTAAGGTTGTTTTTAAAGCTAATATAACATAAGACCGGAATTGTGGTTTTTGTTTCTGTTTTCTCCCTAACAAATTATTTTACGGGTGAAATATGAGTGAAGTTCATTAAAATTAATAAAGCGTAGTCTGCTACAAGTGGTCCTTGTATCCGCGCTGTGTGCTACAAATTGCTACGTACGTAGCACACTAAAGTTATGCGAAACTCAACTAAATCAAGCTGAAACTTGAGGGGATTATATAATGAGCAAAACACGTTATTATAAAAGCATCTTCTTCTGAACTTTCAAAGTCACGCTCGTTTCCCTCAGGGGTGGGCAGACAGTGACGTGTATTTCCATTTGTTAACTTACCACTTGGATGTTTTTACACAAATTAATATTTATAGTGGATTTACCACCAGTTGAAATGAAACATCATTTAGCCAGCTACAAGAAACTATGAATATTTAACTGTCAAGAAATACTGGTAGGCCTGAAATTTACTTAGAAAAAAATCTAAGACGTTGATAAAAAAGAAAGATTAAAAATATTGGCGTTCAGATCAGCACAATTTCTATTTCACCAATATTTGAAGGAAAGCCGTGATATTTCCACTTAAGGCCAGCAACACATTAGACGGATCGCGCATGACGTAATGCCTTCTGAAACCCTACCCGTTTGACGTCGCATTATATAATGGATAGCTACCGCTGTGTACACAGCCTTATGTTGTCCCAGTTTTGTTTATTGTCTTGTTTATTCGAGAATATAGGAATTGCTTTTACCATTATTAATTTCGCCATGTAACTAGAAATGTATGTGATTATATAACACCTATGCGAATAAGACAAGAGCTATCAAGCTTACAATAGTATAAATAAGGCCAAAGATGATGATCAATACTTTATTTAATAAAATATGAATAGAATATAATATAATGAACATTATTCACATTGCTTCCTAATGGAAATAAACGACGTAGACTTCTTATAATTTTTCTCTTGGCTACGATTTGGTTATCTCCTTAAAGAAACCGAAGCAACTCATTAAAGGGTACAGGTAGTATTAGTACGATTGGTAAATAAAGAACGATCCAGTAAAGAGGACGTCTTGTAATATAACGCCTCAAAAAGTACTATTTACAATAGTTACAATAGGTTAGTACATCATTTTGATTGTATGTCCAAATCCAGTTGCTTGGCTATGTAAAAACAAACCTACCCCGTACCATAAAGTTTTAAAGTAAGACATGTTTCATTGTGGAAACGAGACGCCGCACTGACGCACGTAGCCCCGTCTCACTTCAAGAGTTCATGGTATAGTGGCTGACCACACGTCTCGTCACTCACAAAATTCCATACAACGGTATGTGTATGAACAATCCATGTCGGGATATCTCATACAATAAATCGGGGAGTGTATGGCTTGTTACAATGGCGTTTGTTTGAGCGGCCGACACTAAACAGAGCCGCGCTAAATATACGCGCTGTTAGGGACTACCTACACTCGTCCGGTGGGTTATGGGATGAATTAGGTCTGATGCAAAAAATATTATTAACGTTTTTGTAATACATTTTTTTATTATATTTTTAATTGAACCTGTATATTTGCTGTTGCAGTCAGGTAGCAACACTTATGGATATTGCATTGTTTTAGAACACAGACAGACAGAATGAAAGACAGTTTTTTTTTAAATATACACTTTTCTGCTGCATCGTGTTGGTATAGATATTATGTGGGTCGTCTTTTATGTGCACGCGCAAACCTGCTGCTTTACCCTACAACTAGATAGGTGACCGGCCACGCCACTCGAGTGCTCACTAGATTACCACAATCGTGCACTCTCCTATTTACACGGTCAGAGAAAATGGGGGGACTTGATTTGTTACGAAAATCGAGTCTTATTCCGATTTTTTATAACTTCGCCCCACACCAGGAATTTCTCCCGTATTAAGATTATGTTAATATCATAATTACGCTTGGGGATATCATCTGTAGATTTTCATATACTGGTATTATATCCGGGATTCAAAATAAACCTTTGGCGCAGCTGTTACATACATACATAAAGTTGCGCCTGTTCCCCTGAGGAGTAGGCAGAGACCACGGATTTCCATTTGCTACGATCCTGACATACACGCTCGTCGGCTGGTCGGCGCAGCAGTTAGTTAATCATTAACAATTAACTCTGCGATAATCGGGTTGTGTATTAGACTTAGCACCAAACAACCTTTCTCTTACAGATTTTACTGTAAATTAGACAAAATATCAAGAATGATTGCTTAAATTACCTGTCACTGTCGTTTGCATGCCAAAAATAGAGTTAATTTAAAAGACGTTATATTATAATCATTTTTACGAGAGAGTCTCTAAGTTCATGTCCTTCTCTACGTAAGATACGTCAGCGGCGGACACAATAGATGTCCACTTTATGTATGTGGACATTGATTGCAGAGCGCGAAAGATCGATGTGAAAGTGGAAAACAATAAAACAGGCATTAGCTCGTAAATCTGTTGGCAACCAATACTGTATGCTGAGATTTATTCATGTATGTCTACATGTAGAGAGATGATGACAACATGTAGACAGAGGTGCCATTTCTAATTCAATAATCAATATCTACGTTTTTTTTGTAAGGAGGATTCGTACCGTTATTAATTGGGCTTACTTTGGGACAGACCGTAGTACTTTGTGACAGGCCTGTGTCCAGCATTGGATTGTAACGGGCTGATGATGATTAGTCAGAGGTGTTTGTAAAGAAGACAGTCGGTATTTGGTTTCCACTTGCATGTTCAGTGCATATAAATCTGATTCGTGAATATCCAAACTACTCTGTCTTAATGAGCGAATTCATATTCATGGAATCTCTATCTTTTTAACAATTTATTATACAGGTATTGTCGATTTGAGGCGACTTGCTTCTTGTACACATATCAAATCTCTTTTCGATTTGACGTGTGTGCTATGACCTTGTTTAGGTAAATATTAGGGTACAAATCGTAGGTACTTTGATAAGAGAAGTGCTTCCAATCGAAGCTAGTTGACTAGAAAGCCTGATAAGTTGCTCGTCTAGACCGAAGGCCTTGAAGTTATTCTAGACAACCCCGAAACTCTATTAAGACATATTATCTACTATATATACCGGTTGTACTCACGTTGATATTCGGGAATGCCCGACTAGTTTCGGACTCTAACGGAGTCCTTATTCATGAGCAGGTGACGCGGCGGGGTCGCGAGCCTTATTCATGACAAGGGCTCGCGACCCCGCCGCGTCACCTGCTCATGAATAAGGACTCCGTTAGAGTCCGAAACTAGTCGGGCATTCCCGAATATCAACGTGAGTACAACCGGTATATATAGTAGATAATATGGATAACACTCACGAAAGTTATTATAGTAAATCTATTAAGACATGCTGTAAAAGCAGTTGCTGTCTCATTTCATTAATATAAAATGATAGAGAAAGATAGGATTTATTGGTGTTCAGTTTTTATGGCTGGAAGCTTATGGCGTAGGTATTTTGTTCTTCCCTCAGTAGAGATGGAGGAACGTTGTGTAATTATTTTGTCTATGGTAGAAGGTAAAGGCTGTCTGTAATATGTGAGATTAAAAATATAGTTGCTTAACTTTTCCCGATCTCGCTGTCTAAGACATGGGACATGATTAATCTGTAAAAAAGTAACTACTGGGAATTTCTCCTGTATTGTGGGTGCGTTTCAGAAACATAAAATATCACACACAGATCAATCAGACCTGGGACAAACATTTACCAATCACACATATTTTAGACTTGTGCGGGAAATGAAGCCGCAACTAGCAGTCCAAATACTTAGTCATTGCGCCAAGCAGGTCGTCGAAACGTCGCGCGTTGTTTAAATTCTTGGTAAAAGAGAAACACCTCTGCTAATCCCTCCGGACATAGCTATTTATTAATTTATATGTATGTAATGCATATATATTTGTATTATTTGAGGAGGAACTGGCTTTGTCTCACCGTAAACGCGCACTAATTACGCCTTTTATTAGACCGCGATTAACGAGCGTGGCAGTCTGCCACAATCGGCGCGCTTGCCAAACTGTTCGTAATCGCGATGTATTGTTATTTGTGCAGCGGAGAGTTACTGCCACCATCCTGAACCGGTACTCCCTTCGTTGACAATACGAGAAGATGTAGCAGTTTAAAGAACAGATTAATTAATCTGTGTAATAAAGATTTTTTATGTTCTGTTTCAAATAACGCAATCTTTCTTGTAATTTTTTTATCACCATCAGTCTACGTTTTTGTCTTGTTTAAAATCTACTGAGAAAATGTCAACGATTCGGCTTGTTATACCTATATTTTGCGTGTGATATGATAAAAAATACATACTAGTTAATGGGAAAAAGTACATAAAGTTTAAATCACAGTTCGATACAAGAAAATAGCTCAGACCTACCATCGGCGAACTATTTATTATACTACATTGATTTTTCAATCAAGGTATAGTGAACAATTTCAATATCAGATAAGTCAGGACCGAGGCAGCCACGAGGGCCCGACCTTGTCCCCTGCCCATTTGTATTCATAACACTAACTGAATTATTACAGGCTTTATCGCTGCTATTATCATTTTGTTAAAATCCATTTAGTTTGCCTCATTGCTTGTTAAATTATGTATGAAAGTGACTAGGCTGGCATGTGCTGTTAGGAGATTTTGCGTTGTGTAACTATTTTGATAGTAACTGACTTCCCTACGACCATTAATTATTTTTAATTGGTCAGTGCGCGAACTATTAATCAATGTAGGCTAGAAAGTTCAGTTCTACATTGTAACAATATGGCTGGAGACTTTCCTTTTTCGATAGTAGTTGGATAGGTTAAATAGTGAATTTTATTGATCCGAAAATAAGACCCAATATAATAACCCTATCTCATCTCAGTCCGTCCAACTTGTGACCCATATCAGCGCTAGTCTTAAAACACATTGTGCACGGTTCGATCACTGAGCTATATATAACGCGAACTATATATATCTTTGTTGTTTCATCGTTTATGTGCAAGACGGTTTATAGATCGTGGCGATCGCACCGTCTGTCTGTTTGTTTGTGTTGCCGTACCCGTCTGCCGGGTGATCGCGGATCGATTGCCAGATATTTTCAAGGTTGAGTAATTAATTTCAATTAAATTAATTATACAGTGGATCAGATGTGAGGATATTTTGATTGAGACTTAATTATAAATTCCGATGTATATTTACGTCAATCGATCATAATTATCGAATAGTGTGTACATTGAGTGTTTTGATTTGATATAGTATGTTTGTTTTTACATTTTGGTGGTTGTAGGAACGTGACATGATTTGTTAGTTGATCTCGTACCAAAAGACCGTTTATTGTTATCGCAAATGCCGCAATGAAAACATGAAAGTGTGTTAAAGAATGTAAGATAATGAGAGAGTATCTAATTCTGTTGTTATTGGAAAATGCCTCCAAGACGAGAGCTGCGTAATTACAGCTAGTCACGTTGACTGACATCTAAATAATATTTATTACCCAGACGATATTCATACCGATGAGACCCGAATAACAATCTATATCAAATAAATGCCCATCGACTTACAAAATGGAACTAATAGAGTCAAGAAAGCTGAAAGAAACTAGTGTTAATTACTCTATGTTAATGTAAATCCCACGTCCTCTAGTTCCCATTCATAAAAATCTAATTTGATGGTATCATAACACGTGCTCCCAAGGACGGTGGTAAAGATTACCAGCACGAATGGTGGCTGACCGTAAACACAGGCCACGCTGTGTCACAACACTCCGCCGGATTAATTAATAAAACTTTTATTTTATGTCGCCCTGGTCTGTGGGTCGCGTAGTTATTAGTTTTTTGGTATTTAAAACTTTATGTGCTAATTCTGAGAGACGTTATGCCATGGTGTTGAAACATCGGCTGTGATCGTGATAACAATTTCCATTGCTCATAAGTGTTACAATTTTTATGAGGACGGACTCCATAAAAATTACACTTTGTCCTTTCATTATAATAAAACACAGTCGTTTCTAGTGTCCTAATAGTCGCAATTTTCATTTACACAATGCAAGTTAATGTTTTTGAACACGGCACATTAAAACTTAAACAAAATATTTCTAATATTTTGTAATTTGGCCTATACGTAAATTAAATCAAATTATTTACTCGCAAAATATGGTCATATAGATGGTACAAGAACAGTATGTAAGTATCCACACAGTAAAACAATATTATATTCACATTTACATCGTGGTAAATAGGCATTTGCATGTATACTCTATTAGAAGGTATACCAAAATAGATTTATCGGTTACACAAAGCCATAAAAAGAATCGAAACACGGCATAATAAGGAAGAAATATAGCCCCTAGTTTGTAATAAATATGTCTATATAAATGTGGTAGTTAATGAAAGTACTTGGTGAAAAATAAACATAACGTAGATGTTTAGTAATAAATCATGCGCGGGAGTTTTGCGCAAGAGTGCAGTGACCTAGTTCAGACAGTTTGACGATAGGGTTGTCAGGTATAAATACAACTATTTAAACTATTCAATATTATGATTTATTTATCATTTGCTCACAGTCTTAATCTGTGTGAGTCCCATACCATATTTCTTGCAATTTGTTTCCATACAATACAAAACATTTTTTTTTAATTTGGCTCCAGTGTTTTCATTGCCCCGTCGTATATTAAAAAGCTAAATGTTAAAACAAAGCCCTCAACCCTAGCGGCCGTAAACGAAGGCCTACTGCTGAACACTGGCGTTTACTCGTATTTACTGGAGTTTGAAATGCGGCCGCAAAATGCATGTGCAGTGTTTAACGGCTCATGCTCATTATTGAGGCCAGTTGCGGCCACACCGTGTAATGACCGTAGTTATTGTAGGCATAGAATTTGACACGCGTTAACGTTAAAATAGATTTAGTGATATTACCGATTGGCGCAATGGCAGCCAGTGGCTGGTTGTTTTAGTTGAAAATTATGAAAAGGGTCGCGATTCAGGGGATAGGTAGTTTTGTTGTATTTGTGGCTTCGATATGAACCCTACTGGGCCGTTTTTATTTGCTACCAAATTTTTGAATTTATAATTGGAGGTTAAAGGAACTTTTATGTCCAACAAACAAGTTAAAAAGTAAATAATAAAGCATATAACTCTTTATTCTTTTTGGCTTTGCCAATGTCAAATAAAAAGCGTTTTTAAGATGGGTTGTTTAGTAATCCAATCGTGCTTCAGCCAAGCAAGCGATCACTTAACTAATGACACAACTTAAAGAGGTCACACGTCCCCCTTCACTAATCCTGTTACACGAACTGCTCCGATACTACTTAACTAACTTAATGGCGATATTTGATCAGAAGTGCCAACCGTTTGAAGACGCGAGTGGTGCCCTAGTCGTATAGATCTAGTTAGTTCTGAGACATTTAATGAATACTTAGATATTCAAAATATACTTCATTTTAAGTGCTACTGAACATCAAATAACATCAAGACAGTCCCCAAGAACTCCCGCTCGTCACCGCTTCTTAATGCTATACCTGCGTAGAAGAAACGGCGCAACAAACTACCTAGCAGCCAACACTAAGTAAGTCTTATGGCATTGAGCTGCTATTAAAATATTTACCAAATTCACATAGAAAAAGGATTCACATCGATTGTAGCCTAGATTTGTCCGACAATACAAAGTACTAGGCTAACATAAAAAACCATGATGAAATCTCTGTAAAGTGTTGAAATCCGAGTGACATGAAGAGTGCTCCATTAGCGCGGGATGCAGCCTCCGGCGCACGAGAGGTTCTTAATGTCCGCGTCGTTAAGTACAGACTACACAAACATCATGGCGTTTGCATGTATTTGCTAAGTCTCGAAGAAAACTGCATACAACACTTTGGCTTAAGGCTTTATGAAAAATAATTTCATATACTTATTGCACAATAATTGATTGTGATGGGAGTTTTACGTAAGTTCTTGATTCATACACAACTTGAATGTCCATTTCTTAATTATAGTTTTTTAAGGTATCTAATGGTTCAGGAATAGTTTTGCAAGCTAGATACTCGTATAGTACTTACATTTTATTTATACACGACCTAAAACATAACTGGCGAAATGTGGGTGTAGTATGTGTATGTGCACCTCTACCTACCCCTACGGAGAATAGAGGCGTGATGTTATGTTTTTATACACGACATGAAAAATATTCGGAATGCATCTTTTAAACCAGTTATAACACACTCAAATAAAAAGCAGTCTGTATACTGCTTATCAGAAGTAAAATTCAGCATCCACCGTCATCGTTTAAAAGAACACGAATTGCTCCTCCACGCCGATGTACCATAAAAGCCATGTATTTTTTGAAGCGTATTTTTATGCTTACATTAGTAGTACAGTCATACTGAAGCAGCTCCGTAATTACACGCTTCATGATATAACTTGCCGACCTCATAATGGCCACTTAGCTGGGCTCAGTATCATTGAACAAAGGGCACAAACAGCGAGTAGCACTCGACTGGGGCCAGCAGATAAGGGATGTTCAAACAACACGTTTCCAGCGCACATTCTAGCTGGCTAGCCTTTCGGTGTAATGCTCTTCAGATTGATGGCCACGGTTTAACGAAACTTTTGGTACGGAGGATAATACTTTTGGTACGAAGCTTTTGAAACTTTCCGAAACAAAAGAATAAAAGTACTTTAGTATGATATTTATTGTTATATTTACTTACTGTATTTCGTAACGGAATATGCAGAAGTTTCTGGTTGTAGGTCCACATTTAGCCGAATGTTTTAATCCATAAAATAGGGCAATCATAAAGAATTTTCCAGATAAAATGTAAGTAGTTCTAGATAATTCCGACAAACCATAAAATATATTATATTGGGCGCTACAATGTATAGCTCGGATCCATTGTGATCGGTCGTAAACAGTGGAATGTCCACAATAAACGATTCGGAACTCGTAACGTTGGTTCACGGCCTGTTAGCGGATGAGGGCGGCATTGTACATTTTATAGGGCTTAGTGTGACGTCACTGGCATCCATATGACTAATTGAACCAATTCTTAAAAACCTACAACTACCTGGAACTTACGTAGAGGCATTTTACGGAACGATCGATCAAAAATACCCTGTACCTACACCGATCTAAATAATTTAAACTGCGATTAATCAACGTTGACACGCTTCCATCGACGCCCGAGCACACTTCAAACGAAAATCACAGAAGTATACATATACCGTAATGTACCGCGTTTATTTGTAAAAAATACACATGTTAAGTATCTGCAAGATATTACAGGTTTCACAAATAAAGTTTATGTTCTGCGTATGTTTTTTATAAATTCATTGCGTATGATTTTTATTGCTGGGAAGTACGATGTATTCATAATATTCAGAAGAACGGAATTTATGACGTTTTAATGTTTATAAATATTATTACTAATGCGCTTGAAATCTTGGGAATTCAATAGAAACAATAAAAACATTGCGCATTTGTATTTAACGGCGTCTTTTTAACAATTTAGTAGCTTTGAATACCGCTTAATGTTTAAACAATCAATTGGAAACATGTTTAACATGTATTTTATATGTATGAGTACATTTACGCTCCAGAAACTGAGTGTAACAGAAATCGAAGAATTCTGCACCGTGCACAGATTTGGTCATATTATTTAACTTTGCAAACATAGATACATTATTGAAATATGAAATTCTCTCGTAAGTCAAAGAACATTGCTCATCAATGCGAATGAGTGTCGTACAGGCTTCGAGCCTGCGTTTCTTTGCACAGAAAACACAATCATTCACTGCACTCGATAGAATGAATATCAATCGATCGAAGGTGGTTTTATGGCGATATATTGTACCTTCACTATGTCGGCCATAACATGGCCTTCGATTCGGGGAAAGAAAATAAAATTGTGGCAGGCTTTGTATTTTTTTCGGCTTCCCCCAATCGTAACGTGTATTTTGCGCGCCGTCGACTTTGATCGACTGTTGCGTGAGCACGGTAATAGTAACCACTCGTTAGCCAAGCTTATTGTTGGATAGATAAGTAGCCCCTGTCAACAGTGACATATCACTTTTCAAATAAAAGAAAAAAACATTTGACGTCCGTGAAATAATAATAATGAACCAAAAGGACCAAAATACCTATTTTAATTTAGGACAAAAACTTTGTGGTGCCTCTAAGGTTTTAACACACCCGGTTTGTAAAACCGCGAGATATTTTAGTCTAATTTTGTTGCCCTTTTTTTAATGCTGCTTTATTATGCACAAGTATAAAATACGACCCTTGAGTGTAGATAGGTCTGATGGGAAAGTGGTGCCAAAGGACCAAAATAATTTATTTAGATTTGTCAGTAGAGCCAAGAAAACCTTAATGTCAAGGGTTTTGGTGCGACAGGCCTGAGTTAGCATGCGTGACGCATTCCGACCCTTACGCAACCGTATGTTTGACTTGAGCAAGCTATTTCCAGTATGTTGACGTGTAACCAGTTAAATCACCACCGATCTGTACCTACACTTTGTTACACAACGAACAAAACGCGATGTATTTGTCTATAGTAAGTAGTAACCTGGAAACAATAGATTTCATGTCTTCTGGAAAATAAGTAGATATAAGGCTACTCATGAAATTTTGAGATTGTCATAATTACAATTTTTTATGTATTTTTTTAGACTGCGTTTTTGTTTGGTTTAAGAAAAACGCAAGCACTTTTATTTAGTTAGCTATCGATTTATTTTAAATAGAACATTTAAAGATAGATATTATATTTCCTAGCCTTATCTTTAAATAGTAACATAATAGGGGTGTTTACCTTGTATATACATATTTTTAGCTAAGTATGTCGATTACTGAGAACGTTTCTTGGTTCGTTCCAAGCGTTAATTAACGCGGTTGGAATAGTTTTTTAAGCAATTTACGACGCAGTTCACCCGAAATCTTATTTGATTAAAAATGTTAGTACGTAATAATTTGTGTAAGAGTATATTAAACGTCGTTAGGGTTGATTAAACATTTACATAGATAATAACTTATTTAAAATCATAATTACAAGGCCGACACGGACGAGAGAGGGACCAGCAAATGGTTAAATTAACGTAATAACTGTTATTTATTAAAGCAATTCCATAATATTGTGATTTATTAAAATGCTTTCATACTCTTCGAACTCTTCAAGCGAAGTTAATCAGACGAAATAATTTTATCGTAAAATGTTGGATCCTATATTAAATGTAACTTACAGGACTACATAGGGATATCTTCGATGTTTTGTTCAATGTCGTACACAACCAACATTATTCCATTCAAACTAATTCTCAATTGTTTTCATTGTGTCTGGATCCCAGGCGGTCCTTTGAGATCTTTTACGCGGCTCGTAGCCTCAGCTCTTCACTGCTCATAAAGCACCTTTGTAGAATCTGTTTAATGACTCTCAACCCAACATCACGGGCGCGGATAAAAGGAACGATTTAACAAACGTAAATGTTTACACAAGGCAGTATTTGCCACCAGTCGTTGTGGCGAGGATTCTAGCGACGATTGGAAACGTCTGCAGTATCTGGCATGTGTGTAGGAAGTACAGTAATTAAAATAATGGTCTTTCCATAACTAATGATGTAACCTGTTCAATTAAAGTACAGTAATCAGTTTTTCTCAGGGTTTTGTAAAAAGCTTGAGAAAATGTGTTCCAACAATATTTTATGTTTACAAAAAGTACGAGTAGTCTAGTGATACATTCGGAAACCCAACTAAATAATTCTGACTAACTGTTGCATTTGTTCTGGATTAGTTCTACGACTTATTTATGTGAGTCGTTATCTGAATTGTAAATATAAAACGGTTCTAGTGTGAGTTTTGGCTGCAGATGCAACAATATATTGCAATCGGTGCTGTCGAGATCTATGGCTCTGAAACGGAAGAAACCCATATTTTTACTGGTGTTCAAGTTTCTGGAATATTTAAGCTTTACTACAGTCAAGTGATGAGTAATAATGTGACGTAGACTTTATCTCATCAGTAGTGTACGGCGACTATTTTTTGTACGTATCCGTTATGATACATAATTAATACTACTAAGAACTGGTGCATATGCTTTATCATCTGCTATACCATATATTTCGCAATAAATTAACCTTAAAATTGACACAATCGTGAAACAGTTATAGCTTGATAGCTTTATAAATACGCAATAAACATCGCTACAACCCGTTATCAGGCACATAAGCTTGTTTCACACTGCCGATAATAACTCGTTTCGCTTTGTCCGGAAAGCGTGATCGTGGTGTTGTGATTTTTCGCTTCCGTTCCGCTGCGGTCCGCGCCGTATCGTTCCGGTTCGGATGTCCGGTGAGACGGCTGCCGGAGCCCGCCGGCTTATCGGAACGATTACTTTGTATATCATTATTTATGTTTAATGAACTCGTGAGTTATGTTGCGTGATTGTTATAAATATTATTTTATTTATGGAGAAGAATTAATAGTAATAGTGTTATGTCATTTGGTACTTTAGTAGTTAAAGGACGGTGGTCACGAAATTCTTATTCTTTCAGGAAGTATAAATGATTAATATTTCAGTGTATGCCCTTTACAACATCGCTTCGTGTATGTTTTCTATCTTGACAGGCGATAATTGAGATTAAGCCGCGCCCTCTTATAAGTCTACCTAAATAAAAGTGAGGTGCGTTAATCCTTAGTGCTAAGGTCTACAAGTCCTATATACTTTCTATTTCTATACCTTTAAGTATATTTATTTATACTTTATGCAAGAAATATGTAAGTACAGCTGAGGCGGACGTCATGCCTTAGGCATTATCTTTCAACCTTAGGATGTTGCTGACACAAGATTGTGTCATGTCTATTAAAAGATAATAACGGGTAGGTACTTTATCTTTGAGTTAAGACAACTAGTAGGTATGTAATATTATTAACTTTATCACATTAGTACTTTAGGTAACAAATATTTTACGACGGTATTTTACCTATAAATATAACCTGCTTAGAAAAACACCGTCGCAATGTATTTGTGCAAACACCCATAAGGGCCAGGGCGGCCGTCGCTCCAACACAATATTGACAGGCCGCGCCCTTGTGCAAACACCTTTCCTTGCGTCATTGAAACAATATATCGATTCTCAAATACCGATACGATGCCGAGTAATTAGTAAGGCGGTCGTAAGTTTAACCTTTAGATTAAATACTAAATGAGCTTAGTGAGGTCGAAGTGACAATTATCCGTTAAAGTGGGGATTATGACGTCAAATCATATAATACAGTTTTACTTTATTTAAACTGGACACACTATATCATAAAAACTACTGATTGGTTGGCAAACAGTAATTTATTAGAAATAGAACGATAATGCATTCAACAAAAATTGGTCCTTTTGTTCGCTTCTGGTCCTTTCATCCAAAATCTGATTTAAAAGTCAGCAAACAGCTCTATTGTTTCGTAACTAACTTACCAGAGCAGCATCAACAGTTAGCGGTTGTGACATGTAAACAGTGCAGCCGCCCCCGCGTGTCGATCGCTATTTCTGAACATTAACATTCCATTAGCACCATGATTAACATCTAGCCGGGTCTGTGACAGCGGAGTGAAAGATTAATTGATTTTGTTATAGACTATTGTTTTAGCGAAAGATGAAACAGTCTTCGACGTTCGTGCTGGTTTTAGAACACGTGAATCTGCTATACGGATTAACACTGCACGTTCTTAATCTTAGCGGGATTAAGAAATGACCTTTTGCTCCTTCACAAGGTTATAGAAAATAGAAGCATCTTTTTATTTGTTCGTTTTCTGAAGACACAAGACAAGGTTACAATGTACACAAGTAATTTTAATGTGATTTCATGTCTGCAAATCGCACCCCCAATGGAGGAGGTGTTGATGTATTTTAAAAAAGCAATATACTTATGATGGCTACCTCTTCCCTTTACTTTGATAATACAAGTCCTTACAGAGCATCTACAACAAGCCACTTTTAAGAACTAACTATATTCTTTAACATAAAATTATGGAATACTTACATAATATTTTCTCCTACGAACTGAACTCTAATAATGTTATAGAACAAAAATTTTAATTACTTTCACATTTCGGTAACTGCTGCGTATATTTTTAATACCCGTAATAAATTTGAAAGTTTATTTCCACCCTTATTCCCATCGTAACAGGGTGTATAATTAATAAAGATGAAAAATGTTCTCCGTAGTTGGGGCGATGGCTAACATTTCACTCGACCTCGTTTTTACCGAAGCGTACCTTTAGACTGTAATGTATTGTTGTTAATAATAGATCAAAAGCCTAGTTAATTAGCCGGCTATAGGAATCTTGGTAACACATTATTTTATATTGGCAAGGGGATTTCTTTACATGGTCTACGCCTAAGTAATATTTCTAAGTCATGGTGGCCGATTGGTAGGTTCTGGGTTGGGTACATATTTTGTATTTGATGGTATTCTTAAGAAACATTGGTGGCTTTAACACAATTTTGTTTTACCCTAATTTCACAAATCCTTGTTTATGCTGAAACCTTGAAATATTATAATGTGAGGCTAAAACACCCTAATGGCCGTTAACAGCGGTGTAGGGCAGCGTAAACATTTTGTTTTCGCAAAGCGCCGGCGACGAGGGCCGACTTTTCAACAACTTTGCTAATTTTTGTTCCGCCATAGTCGCTAACAAAATATTACTTGCGGGATGGTATACAAAATAGGTAAGAGGTATTTGCGTGTTTCGCAGATATTTACTTTGGACTCCAGGCTTTTGTAAAAAATATTAGGTGGGTATTTATCTAAAAGTCATCCACTTTTTTGGGTAGCCTAATTTGTGTCCTGCCTCTGACACCGCTAGGCAAGAGTTTTTCCCCTGATTTTCCAATTCCCCCTGTTCTCAGTCAGCTTTGGTCAGTTGTTTCGAAATTCGTCTAAATCGTTCCGCATTTAAAAAAGCTGCAAAGGTCTAAAAGTATGAACATTTAACAAATAAGTACATAGATGTTCCAAAGTATGTAAATAAGGACGAAAATAACTGACAAGATAACACCAAGCTTTCTTTTAATTGGTTCTGTCTGTTTGTTCATACAAGATTTATGTCCCGAAGCCCCCGATACAGAAGCCCGGCTGGATATTATAAACCAGCATATTTTCCTCATCGAGTAAGTTGGAGACAACCAACTGGTCCCAGATACCATCCTGTTGCTTTGATCCGAACTTTGTCGATACGAAGTAACAAATTATTTTACTTACAAATTCGCTAATGGGACGGGTCGTGTTTGCCAAGCCGGTGAACGAAACTTTGTTGTCTTCCATAAAATTTGAATGGTTGTGTTTACTGGTTTTACTTTTGTTTGGGCAACACTTGTCCAGTGTTTGTATAATGAGGTCATATTAAGGATTTCCTTGTGTGTTGAACTCTGTTTCCATATAATTTAAAAGTCTTTATTCATCTTTTTTATTCTTGCTTACACATAAATATTTTGAGCGCAGCTAATGAATGCGCAACATCTTTGATGTGAGGATGATTTGTTAAGGACTTGCAACAAATATTCTGATTCCCTCAAAAGTGTGTTATCCCGATAATTTAATAACAAATATAAGCTTCTCTTTAAATACACTTGACCCAATACACTCGTATTTACAAATTCCCTGCTATATATTGCGTCTCAAGCAACCCAGTTCCTATTCCTCACGTTTATCGTACAGTTACGAATGGGCGGAAACTGTAGCTCTTAGCTGCTGTACATTGTTTTAGTTTATATTACTGCGTTCAAGAATGACGCGATTGTGAACGAATTTAGATGGGATTCCTTTGATCGCACCGCCAGTGCGGATGTGGCGGACTCGGTGGCAATAGGTGCTCCAAATTGAGCGGGTTCGGATAGTTACAATATTCATGATAGTGGAATATCCGTTGTATTTTCTGAAGTAGTATTGTAGCTGGTGTTGCGTAGGTATCAGATTCTTGGACTACAGTGAATTTATCTACTGTGCCTGTAAGCTAGACTTTTTGTGGACTATTGATTGTTCTGGAAGCAGATGGAGTTTTAGCGTAGCTGGATGGGCGCGCTGCAATCTATTTAGGTAAAATGTAAGTATTACTGGTATACCATTTTAAAATTTAAACAAATGTGTGTAAAATTTCTTAGTAAAACTATAACTAAAATAATCAAAATTCTGTACTGTTTCTTCTTCATTATAAATATACGTTAAAAAAAATTTATAATGAGATTGGTAAAAAATCTAGGCATCGAATATTTCATTTTATGAGTAGGTATTTAATTCATAAAGTTTGATTAAAGTGTTTGTGGTACTTTCCACCATGAAATTCCTTTCTTTTAACGACTATTGCCTCAGCCGCGTGGTCGTAATCAATAAGCAGATAACACAATCACTATTATTTCCGTGAAGCGCAGAAATAAAACAGACTTTTATTTGGAGTTCGTTGCACTGATTTGTAATACCTATTAGCATCGATTCTCTGACTTCATATATTGGATGTTGCTGGTACTCAAGAATTTAGTAGTCTGTAATAAAAAATAAGGCTACTGGTCCAATCTTCTGTTTTTATACCCTACCAACCTACCCAAATGCTACTTTTTACATTTACTTGAAAGGTACAAAGATATTCTCTTGCTTAATTTTGAGAACATTAGAGGAACTATTATGTTCAATCTGCGTCTTCAAGTTGAAGAATAAATGCCTCTGAAAGTTAAGCTTTTCTAGTGACATTGACTTTATATATGATGAAATAAATTGAATACCACTGAAACTCTAAACGCGTAAAACAAACTGTTTCGATCAAAACATTTGGACCACAATAATATTTGTACTCCAGACCGAATTTCGGTCACGGTGGCCTATCTCAGCTCAGACTAGCCAACTACGCAGGAGATATTATAGTGCACAAGTATGCGCGCAAACTCAGTGCACTCCCTATTCGATCACTCTCGTAGTCCGATAGGACGGTAGGCCGACAGGGCCGGAGAAAGATCAGACGCAGGACCAAAGGCTTAACGTGTCTTCTGAAGCTCGTACACAATAGTATGCAAACAAACAAGCAACAATCTCACCAAGTAATTAAGTAGGTACTAAGAAGTTTGCCCAACAGAACTCCTGACTAGATCTGCCAGCTGCCAACTAATTCACCGCTTATCCCGAGTTATTACAACTTGGCAGTTTGGCCTTCAACTGGCAGACTTGGCTTGCCAAGTGAGGCTAGTTGAATATTTACTATCCGGCTCGTGTTTAGGGTCCTATCATATTACGTGAACCTGGATCGACTGGCAAGTAGGACGGTAGGACGGAACTGTTTAATTAATTATTGAATGACTGATCATTCTTAGGTATAAGTTTCAGATCAATTGTTAGTTTTCTTAAACTGTCACATCGAATTAATTTATTTGGCAATTAAATAAGCAGTCAAGAATATTTTTGGCAGATCAATTGCCATACAAAAAATGCAGAGTTAAAAGCCAAGTTAAATGAAGAGTTACAATTATTTAGAGTTGTTTATTAATTTCAAAATCATGTGTTATACAATTATCTTACATTAGTTTTTACCACTCCCTTGTATTATAGAATACTGAAACGCAGTCTAACAAAACAGACAGTGAAAACATCTCATTCATTATGTTAGTGCGGTCTTGATCCCTTTGCCTGTACCATTAGTATTCATCTCGCGTGCGGCGGATAAACCCTCTGTCCCACTCGTCTCCTTTTATTATCGCTTTACATAATCTATAGCAAAGCTTCGACGTTCTTTCAATATAATCGCGGGATCCTCTGACATAACGGTTTTGTTAAGATAATGGCCATATATTTTGTACAGCTTTTTATTTTTTTGTAGAAATGAAAAGTAGAGGATTTTCTCTCGAGGTCATTTTATTATCTGACTCTTGACTTCTATTATATACATACACGCTTAGTTTATATTGTTAGAGTTGCGGGCAACCAGTGGATGCAAGTGGCAAGTTGCCGTTCATTGAGCCTTTGTTCGACAGTGGATATCTTCCGGCTGATGATGAAAAGTAAAACGCTTGGAATTTTAGTGTAGTTTTAAGCCTGTGGACATGGTTTTTGTGTAGTCGGCTTTGCCCAGCCTTCTCTACGCCATACAATATTTTATTCTTAAACGCCTTTTATCTTTTTATTATTAAAACCTATTACACATTTTTATAGGAAAACTACATCGCTGTCTAGCCAGGATTATGAACATAAGTTTTCTCACTTGACTGCCACGTTTGCGACCACTCGGCCAGCCAGGCTGACATAAAGCGCTGAATAAAAATAAAACTCGGACGGCATGTAGCCAGGCTGTTATCGACGACACTTTATACAGCCCCCTTACCACGAGCTCTATAACCAGGACATTTTACGTTGTGAACACGAAACGCGACGTGCAGTGTACTGCGGCGACTCGCTTCCACAACGGTGGTGAGCTCATGATAAGGGGCGGTTCACTGGAGTGCGCCGTAAAACCATAAAGTATAAACATGTATTATGATGCCCCATGGACTTTCAATGCGCGATCAACTTACGACACATATAAAATTATATTATATTGGATACATGTTACTAAGGGGACGGATTAAGAGTACAATGCCCTTTAGAACTGAAAGTTGGTTGTAGGCGGTGATGATGACGATGGCTCTCCTCCGACGCTATCTAACTTGTGACTCATAATAAAAAGAAATGTGGTGTAGGCATCAATAGACGCCTAAAAACGGAGAAAATTTATTTCATCCAAATTTTGCCAGATGTGTTTTAGGATCAATTGTAATAGAGCCTATTGCCATCGACGAGGTACAAGTCTAGACTCCGATCTACTGAGCAAAACCTAATAGAAAAACGCAATACCACTTAGCCCGATCGGGATTCAAACAATCATTCAATAACGTGGATTGATTAATGTGATTATGCAATCCAATACTCAGATAATACCAACTTATTATCCAGTCTTACAAGATATGCATTAGGTTGTGTTTGTTGGAGCATAATATTGTACGGTTGACAAGTTATCTAAATGTGTACTCAGCATAAACGGAACGCTTGATAGACTGAAGACAATCACGAGCACACAATACTGAAAGGGCATCGTATGCGCGAGTTTAATGAAGAAAACAAAGCACTTATCAACTGCAGTAATTAATGCAACGAAAACATCGTACGAGTGCGTGTTTGTTCATCTTTCACGTTATTCGTGAGCTGAATTGCAGGCCTGTACGTTACATAGTACCTATAGTTTATAGAGACATAATGCTTGGTCTCGAAACAAAGAGACTATTCCATATGAGTTTGTTTCGGCATTTCTTCTCAGAGGTAGTCTGTTTGGAAAATACCGACGCCATCTAGTTTCTATTGTATTTTTTTATTGAAATCTGACTAGTCAAAGTGTTTGTGAAACCTTTTTACAAAAATAAATAATAATTTATTTATTTATTACGGTTTGTCTAACATTGCCTGGAAAGTAAAGCGGCGGAACGTACAAGCTAGGATAAAATAAGCCTGCTTGCATTAACAAACTTGTTACATAGAGTTAAGGTAAAGTTATGTAGGAAAATATTCGTTCTATGTTCCACGCAACCAAATATTTGTCTTGTAACACAGTTGACATTTGCCCGGGCACGGCAATCGGTCGTTGACCTCTGCCCGGGACGGTTCACACTATTTGTCGAAAGCCAGCGTATTTGCAGGCTTACGGGCTTTTAGAAAAATAAATATTTTTGTTGAAAACTCGCTAACGATTGCTAGAGCTAGACTGAAGCTGAATTTGTGAACAGGTGCTATATGTGCGTCAATATAGTTATGAATGTTACGTTAATTGGACTTTGACGGTAAAGGGAATTAGAAATGTCAGTTGAAAGCAGTATTAATAATCCGAAACGTCATGTAATACGTAACTGGTTGAGTCAGATTATCTAGAATCGGATTTGAAGCCACGCTTCGACGATAACTTCTGGCCGACACAGGTCCGAGCACAGAATATACGCGTTGCATTTAAGACTTCCATATCGCACTTTTTAAAGACAGCAAAGTATTCAATGGCTTTGATAAAACCGATAACGACTCGATACCTCCATAATTTCCCCAATAATATTAAGTAACAAAACGGCTGCTTGTGAAGCCTCAATAAGCTTATCAACTGTAGACGCTAGCCGTCGCTAGCAGACGATAGATACGGCGTAAGATTGTGATCACTTCAGAGCCCTTATCTCGAGCGCGTGCAATTTTCTTTATCCGTGGTCGAATTTACCGGATATTGGGCTTTTGTATTGTTGAAGCACGTTTTAAATATTAAAAAGGAAAATCGGCTCCAAAATAAATTTCGTTGCATATTTTTTTTAAATTTCCTTTCCATTAAGATCATTGCTGATCTCACTATATGCTATAGGTACTTACGTACATTCGTGGCACGCAACGTACATTTAATATTGATGTTGTAGCTAAACAAACGCGGCATTATCTCGACCTAATATGAATTGATGAGGTTTTTACCCTCAAGTGACGTGAGCATTTAAAATGCGGAGCGATATTGTATCGATCCGTTTTGTTTTATTTTGATTCTCTTCTGGCTTGGTAGACCCTAAGGTCTTATTCGGTAGCAGGTAGATGGTACTAGTATACAAAGATAGAAATACAAATAATATTTTTTGGATAGGTATAGGATCGTGTCTTTGCAGTTGTGTGTGTCTGGTAAAATGCATGCTGTAAACTGCACGTGCTGTTTTCAAACGAGAATAATTAAGATGCAATTTGCGTGTTGATTTGATAGGCTCGAAGATGCAGGTTATCTTTATAAATGTGGGATTGGATATTTGTTATTAAAGTTAATCGAATCTGCCAAACTGATAGAACATTAATAGACATAATATACTTTATATCCGTTATGAATACTTTTCTGGGGATTAAATAGGTTAAAGACCGCGAGCAAAATACTACGAACGTTATATCTACCATTTTCTTTTATTCAAAAGATGATAAAACGTCTTATTTAAACTGCAATCGAGACGTCTAAATGGCCTTAGATTTGTGCAATAAATGCCAATGAAACGATGTAGTGAGGGGTGAATATCTTGTGTGGTACGAGGGAGGCAGCTAGCTGGAGGAGACGCGACGTCTGATGCATATTATCTGCTTACAAATCCTTTGTTAAAAACAGTATCAATTGTAAAAATAACTTTTCAAGAAAAGCTCAAACTACTAAGCAATTAAAAAATTAATTATAACATAACATAACATAAAATATAATCTATCATAACATAACATAAAATATAATCTATTATATTCCCCGAATGAGTAGGCAGAGGTACACATATAATATGTATAGTACACTCATATTTCACCAGTCATATTTTTTAGATCCCAGTGTGGTAAAGAGGGGGCGAGCCTATTGCCATCAACCGGGCACAAATCCAGACTCCGTGCTGCAACTGAGAATTACCTAATGGAAAAACCCACTAACACTTTGCCCGACCCGGGATCCGAACCCAGGACCTCGTTTAGCAGTCGCGCTTAGCAACCACTAGATGTACAAGGCAGCCAAATTTAAATTATAAACCTAACCTATATGTTTTCATTAGTACAAACTTCGATTGTAGTTGGGATACTTATGTTCTGGCTTGCAAAAAAACTATTTTAAAATTAACTTTGTAACAAGGTTTTCTCTATTTTGAACAACATTCTATCTCTTTGGGTAAGCTAAATTTGATTGTACTTTTATCAAAACATTTTCAATATATGTATGCGAAATTGACGTACCTATATTCTTTATTAAGTAGTAAATCACGGAACCGATTTTGATAGAATTTCGTATGGAGATTACAAAAGGAGGTTACAATTTATCCCGGAAAAGCCGCCATAAAATATTCAACGCAGGCAAAGTCGCGGGCGGAACCTTAAGCATACATAAAAGATAATATTTCCTACGTTGGGTCCTTTAGCTTACGCTGCATTGTTTAATTATTCTGATTTTCCTGTATTGCTTACCCACTTGAAAATAATGAATACTTAACATACAAAGACGACTTTTATTTTATCGTACAAATGAAAGAATTCCAACAATACCACGCGGCGCACAGAATAATTATTATTTTATGTGAGTTTTGTGGAGCTGGCGCAGAGAGATCTCAGTCACGCTCCAATTGGCTTTAAAACGTATCCCGCGGAAATGCGCCAAGCCGCATTCATCGTCACGTACTACATAAGTACATGCGACCCTGGTACTTTATACGTTCTGTGTAAGGTAAACGCCGTATCAAGATATGCCAAGATTTTGTTTCAATTAAACATGTTTGAAAACAAATGTAGTATAACAAAAAGAAGTTGTGTTTATTCGACTTTTGTTTCAAAGCATTGTTTTAAAATACTTCGTAAAGCATCTGGCTATTGACCCCTTGTTGAAGTTTGTTTCCATTTTAAACACATAAAATGAAGTGAGCTTTTCAAGTTTAAACATTTTCCGTAAAGCGTCTGTAATTCAGCCGCAGACATAGGTATAATAAACACCATTTACCAGGACGCCATATAGTTTACATGTATGGGGTAAATAATATGTTTTAGATAGATATAGGTCTATAACTACGTCAACGCTAGTTTGCGCAATTAATATTTTAATGAATGCTCGTGCGCCGGTCGTGTGGAGTAGCGGCTTAATTGAAGATGTTTGTGGAACATAAAAATAATGGAACTGCGGTATGGAGAGGTGAACAACTTGAACTTAATTTGGGGCAAAACGTTGTACAGTTAATGTAAATATTAATGTAGTTAGGTATAGTGTATGTTATACAATGAGCAGATAGGTGTATTTAATAATCATATTTTGTGAAACGACATCCATTATTAGAAGGGTCGCCATCTACTGTATTTAAACATTTACCTTCATTTGTTTATGCTGCCCTGGTACCTAATTCTTCAATCTTCGCCTGAAAAAGTAAGACAGTACGTATAAGAAGAGAGGGAAAATGTAGATGTTTAATGGGGATGATACTTCATTTTCGGGGAATATTAGCGTGATTATATTAATCGCAGTAATGTTGTCTGTCACCTTGGCAATTAGATCCAAAACAGTTTATCACACTTACTGCATTATGACGTCAGAGTAAAACATAATTCCAAGAAGCAGTGAACTGCGAACTCACAATGAAGCCATGTCTATGCTTCATTTTATACAAACTTCTACTGACATCTGCAGTTGACTTTGTAAGGATTTATTCAATTTAAAATTTAATCAACGACATTGCGAGTGAAGGAAACCTACGAACTAGCTGAGTAGGTACGTAGGTACTTGGATTATCTTTTTAATTGCTTGTTAACTGTCTGTTTTTTTTACCCTTCGCTCTGCTTTAGTTTGACTTTGATGATATTTTAATATTTTTCTATGACTTTAATTTATATCAATACCATCATACCTACTCGATATTTTACAATAAGGAATAGTGTATATTTTAGTTTTAATAGTTATAAATACTATTAGAACTGTATCCAGAGTTACCAACCATTTCATAATTTTGTTAAATTAAGTTGAGGCAGCAGGATATTTTTACTCAAAACTTCTTGATTACCCGCTTCCATCACCTCTAATCGACACTTAACACTCTGTAATATAGCTGGGAACAAGGTCAGGTAATATAAATACACTTTTAGTACACGAGCTGAGCCCTAACAACCTAGTTCCACTGTTTACAATACAACACTACCCGGAAACGTACTGACGCACGATTGGCACATATAAACACAGCAATGTAACGCTAGCAGTTTATTGTATCGCCCGTTTGATTGAAATATCCCCCACAAATAGATTGATGTCCATTACCACACAACCTGGATACTGCACTATGGTAGACTGTCAATCAGCACGCAGTATTTTCCATCACTTGTGTTGCATCTTTATGAGTTAGTTTGATTTATTACCAAAATTTTAATTAATGCAATGCCTTAGTCTTTTTCTATAATAATTCATATCCATACATTCGAGATTTTTTGACTGACGAGGCAATCTAACATCCTTTAAATCAGAATAATCTTACATAATTATATAATATCCCAAGAATTAAGTATATTAGAAGATCAGGTCTCTTTCCACGAATCGCATCTACAGAAATTAATTTTACCACATCCATTACTCGGACTGCATATCGAAATAATTGGATTGCCATGTAATATGGATATTACCGTTAAACCCAGAGTAGTAGGAAATCTTAAATTATTTAAGCAAATCCCGAAATTTTGAAATTAATTTGAGCAGTGTTTTACGCTTTCCCTTTCAATTTCATGCATATGACGCTACATGTGGTAATATCTACATCATGACCGGGGAGATATTAGGCGCAGCGTACTTTAAAAGCCAGAAATATAGCTCAAAAATGAATTCTAGACTTTACTTTTTTGCTACGACCTACCCTAACTTTACGATAAAATATGTAGCGTTAACAAACTTATCTTTTGTAGGATTAAAAACTATAGGTAAATAGACCAACTAGATATAAGGTGTGTTTGGGTGTCTATCAGCTGCCTTATGTTCTTTCTGTCAATCGATAAAACTGTAACAGTAACATAGATATTAAAACAGTTTGAGCTCATAATGTATCTGATGAATATGTATCTGGTGTAAACAAACAAACCACTCGATATTTGAATCGCCGGGACTGGGTTATGATATGACTCATGTTTGACCATTCACCCGCGGCTAGGGCTGCCACTGGCAGTCATTATTATAATGTTCTCCTGACCAAATTTCGGTCACGGCGGCCTATCTCAGTTGAGACTAGCCAACTACGCAGGACCAACGGCTTACCGTGCCTTCAACTGACTGTAATTATTATACAATATTTATAGATGTCCTAGATACAAACGACCGAAGTTCTGTTTATGTGTTGTATGTAATTTTATAGGCGTGTTTAGAAGTCGAATAACAAACAAATAAAAGTACTCACGTATTTTCGGCCGTCAAGTCCCCTTTGAATATTCAGCGAACAAACAACGACATACTAAGCTTTTCTGCCTAAATTCGTTTAAATGAAAATTGTAAAGAAAGGTCAATACCTACTTCCAATTAGGGTTTTTTAAGGGTTTGTGAAAAATGGAACTACAATTGAGCTTTAAATGAAAGCGTAGAACTTTATTTGTACTAATTGGTCTCAATTATTTAGTCTACATCATTGTCACGCGCGCAAATAAAGATTGCCAAAGGTAAAGGCAGAGGCGTGTCTGCCCACCCACATTTAGCTAGACTCAACTGCCATAAATAATAAAATCCATATTTAATAGAGGACAAGCCAATGACGTTAATTGTCATAAAAATAGTTAGTAAGCAAAAAAAATACAACTAAAAATGTTGCAAGTTTTGCAAGTAGCCCACATCTTAACGTTCAACCCTACGTAGCTCTAAGCTGTGTTGGCAGTGAGCCAGCGCGCCGCCAGCGCCACCTGGTGGACACACCTGACACGCCGCGAACACCTGAATACCTTACAGTGCTGTTCATAATAAATTCACCTGAGTAATGGTTGTCGGCCCACCACAGAGGCCAGACACTTGAGACCCTAACTAAAGAACAGAGGCAGGCAACACTTAAATAAACGTAAAAGCGTAAATGTCTCGAATGTAAAAGATAATCCATTTTATAGGTTTAAATAAACACAACATCACACCTGTATTGCCGAAGGGGTTAGCAGTGGTGCACTTTTAGTACACCCACCGTTTGTCAGTTATGTAATAGGGGGCGAGCCTGCTGCCATCAAACTTGCACTATCTACATTCAGTGCTGCTAAAGATTTGTTTTTAAATAAACGAATAATAGTAAATAATAATTATCTCCCTCATATTTCTTTTTGACAACGTTTGTTCATAAACAATAATCTAAAAATAAGGCTGAAAATAAACGGTGACTGTTGATCCTAAACAAACAATAGCCGTATTGATACAATAACCAATTAGAGGACTGTCTCTAGGGGAAGTGATTGATCCCCGGGAACTAATATTTGTTCGCCTACATAGCTATAGGTACCTTCAAATATAGACAGATGATACGTAATAATTATATAGAATGTAGATTAAATAGGCGGATGCGGAAAACATCGTGATGAAACCACCACACCTGAGACATTTTTCGAAGGTGTGTAAAGTCATGTTAGAGGCTTACTGACGGTTTAAACTCCTGACACCAGGTTCTTGATCAACCATACTACATAAAGAAGTGTAAATTAATTGAAAATTGATACAATGAACGGAAAAAACAAGTATGTATAAGTAGTGTGTTCTTTATACCAGAACTAAATACTTTTTTAACTAATTTGAGTACATATTTCTAAAAGCGTTTGCTTGGAAACAAGTTTTCATTTTTTCCTGTTACGGTTTGTTACCTCTAAGCAACAAAGTCTTCGTTTTTCTTTAAAACATTTCCTTCCTTATTTGTCACTACGACAATATAAAAGTCTATGTAGACACACACACATACACCACATATCTACTTTCTACATCTATTAATACAGAAAATGACACGTGAAAATAATAAAAGTAGGTAAATTTAAGAAGATGAATAGGTATACAATACAAAATATTACATACTAAGGTGCACCTTTGAACACAAAATAACTGCATAAATAACGCAAGTCTGGCATATTTTGTTCTTACAATAAAGTCAGTGCATTCCACGTAGAAGTTTCAGACGTCATACTGTCTAGATGTTCAGATATTTTAGCGGCCGGTTGAGAATCTTCGTGTGTTGTAAATATGCCATATATCTCCCGCGCAGCTCGCGATGATGGGCCATACATCTACAGTTTTATTTTATAGACTCAACCTTCAATTATAATGAAAAACTGCTGAAACTAACAGATAGTGTTTCTACTGACTTACTTTGATGAAGAGTTTAGATTTAGTACTGAAATAGCATCACTAATCACCGAGTATTTTGTGCAATTTATGTGCAGTAAATTTTCAGTATTGCTCGTTTGTACAAATAAATAACTAATTGGGGTTATTTAAGTGCCTTAATTTAACAAAAAAATTCGTTTATAGAAACACCAAACCAAGTGTCGAAATATTGTAAATCTTCGTTCTTTTGAAGAATGAAATCAAAAGAAAATTAGCGCTATAATAATGATTACAAATGGGCCTTGTAAAGGTATCCATGACCTTAAACCAATAAAATATTGATTACTCTTCGTCTTATTTATTAAAAGATTAGAAAATATTCTCCTTAGCTTGTTAAAACTTTCAAAGCCATTTAAAAGGCCCTTGATCATTATATTGGATGTTTGGAGTATCAAGCTCCGTAGCGGATAATATCACGAGTAATTACTTGCCCGCTCCTGAAAATCCCCGTTTAAGTTCGATAAGTGTTGATCAGTTGATGGGCCATCAAAGATAATGAGGACCGCCATTGGCTTCCACTTAATTACAAAGTGAAAGCCCTTTACCTGTTCAAAAAATCAAAATGTTATCTTTTAACGCAGATACGTAGATAAAAAACGTAGGGTGACATCTATCAATTTTATATCTATTAGGATAAGCTTCTTATTTAAAAGTTTGAATTTCATTGTCAACGCACAAATAAATACCATTTATTTAGAATTCTAAAAACACCAAAAATTTAACGGGGAGGCCATTAGTGAAGCCTAACTTTTGTCGCACATCAGTGTTTGAAAGTATTCGGAACGAACTTTCGATAGCACATAGATATTGAAATGAGAAAATAACAACATAAATAAATGTAAAAAGTATTTTTACTAAAACTTCCTTTTAAAATGCAATATTCCACTTCGCTTCAGTATTTAAATATGTTTGAGCGAGTCTTTAGCGTCACATTTATCAGGCCAAGTCTGTAGTAGTAGTAGGGTTGAAACAATACCTGGATTCTAGCCAAGTAGGACATTAGAACTGTGTTTTTGGAGCGCAAGAACTGAATTTCCATGTTGCATTGTGAAGAGGTAGGCGTTTGTAGGTTAGTAGGGGGGAGGCAACCCTGCGTTACTTATTACGAGGAGAGGGGGAGGGGTACGTGCCCCTTGCGGTACTCAGGTGTGTACTTTTGTTTTCTTATCAGAATTCCCAAGGGACGTTTAGGGCGCTTCGCTAAGCGTAAGAGTTTATTTCTTTATCCTCCTGCTGAAATAGAATATACCTACTGTATACTGTTATACACCATACAGTTTCCCTCACATGTTACAAATTCTCCGATAAAAGGGTAACCTGCCATTTATTAACCATTATTTGAAATTTCAAACCTCGTAGCAGTCTATAAAAATACAAAAGTAAAAAAAAACACATGAAATTCCATTTTCGACTGCTAAAACAGAATGTCACATGTAGTGGACCGTAATGGACGAAGTTTTTCATCCATAGTAAATCCGAGATAAGCCAGAGCTCGAGGTCCATTGACTGTCTGCCAGACACGAGGAGCTTCGTGTCCACTTACAGTGAGGACGGAGGCTTGCAACAGGCCTCCAAGCAAGCCAGCGAAGTGCTGGCCACTTGCCAAGCACTTAGATGCCAATAACATATCTGTTGGCCACATATTGAAGCGAAAGTGGACGTCGTGTAAGCTTTCACTTGTATAAAATGATGTGGTATTCCGAGTGTTTGTTTTCACTAACTTTTTTGTCAGTTGTATTGTTTTCTTATTTAATTTCTTAGTGACCTAATGCACTGTTCAAATATGAGTTCCTTAATGGTATATACGAGTAGGTAGTACATGTTACTACAATGCTCTTTGCTCATCATGAGTGTTGTATAATGTTATAATACACTACAACGTCCGTGTAAGAAACATAATTTCTTTCCAATTTGCTTCGGTTGTGCATTGTTAAAGATATAATAAGGTTTACATCACAAAGTCTTTTCCGGAACCTGATATACCATTATTCAAGTACAAACAAGGCAACCTCCTTGTTCCTTGATCCTCTCTAATAGCCAATGCACCAATTACGTTGAGTCTTGTTATTGTAACAAACTTCAGTATAGATTGTTCGGTATCCAATTAATCACGAAGCGAAGCAAGGCATAGTGCTTCTGAATAGCCGGCCGAGCTATTCAGCTATTGTCGACTCTCGGAATAATATAGGATTACAGACGTCTCTAATTGGCTGTCTATTCCAAGCCACTGTTCCTTAGTTTAATACGCTTTGTATTGCTGCTGGATGTTGTGGGGATTGTTCAGGTATTAAGTAGTACTTATGTTTTTTATGATTCCTTCTTTTGAATAACATAATATTATAGCAGACTTTTTATTATTGTTTAGGTTTAGGACGAAAGGATTAAATAGTGATTTAGGAATACATTAAGCGAATCAAATCTCATAGCTACATTTATAGTAAGTAACAAAAAGAAATCGGGTTAAAAAGTAGCCTAAGTGTTAATCCAGGGTGTCAACTTATCATAATCGGTCCAGCCGTTTAAGCGTGAAGAAGTAACAAACATACAAACACACTTACAAACTTCCGCTTTTATAAATATTAGTGTGATAGTCTGATTATCCTAGTATCGTTTCCTAAAATATAAATAAACAACCTCTTAAAGCTGCATAATTTAAACAATTCTGCGAAACGTATCCCCTTCGCTGGGCCACGGCATCATTATACTATAACACAGATACGGATAACTAACGACTGTCGCGAAAAGGACCGTAACAATCCATTAGAACGGAGTAATTTATGCAATGGTGGAAATGATTCACCGGCCGGAGTCCGTTGGCGGGCCTCCAGTACTGTCTGAGGAATGGCCTGGGGTGACGTGGAGAATGATCGCCGCTTTAGAGGTGGTTTTCAGTCAGAATTATACAATTACCTTCTATGGTATCTGTTGGCCTGGTACTACTGGTCTCACATTTATCACTACCCGAAAATAAATAATTATATCGTAAATGTACCACCGCGTATTCCCGCGCGTCGCGCCGTACGTTTGCCGCCGCGATATAATACGTAGGTGAGGAGGGGACAGAGGGGATGCCGCAGCGCGGACGCCGCCATCTTGCACGCGCTGTGGCAGTTAGCAACGCGACCGGGCCCTGGTAGGCCACGTACATGGTTGACGCCTGACGCGGAATCTCACCGGCTCGCCCGTTATTTAAACGTAGTTCGCTAACTCACTACGAGTCGAGTCTGTTCGTATTTATATCTTCCTCCTTTGTGTTTACCCTTTTATATTGTTCAGTTTGATTATATTTTATTTACAACCACAAGACATTTCTCATTTAATCACTAACCTCAAAAACCGCCCTGCAAGAAAGTCTCATACGAAAATTACGATTTATGTATTTATATTTATGACTATGACTGTCTGACTTACTTTTTTTTTATTTAGAAATGACATACAATTATATAAGCGACAAGCGGGCCCGGCGGACTTTGTACCGCTTTCTCACCGTTTAAACCTTTCCTTCGCTTCCACGAATATTTCAAAACCAAAATTAGCCAAATCGATCCAGCCGTTCTCGAGTTTTTGCGAGAATAACGAACAGCGATTCATTTTTATATATAAGAGAAGATAACTTTAGGTAAACGCGTAAAAGCAACTACGTAGGAATGAGAATATTAAAATATTCGTACCTAGCTACGGTGCGAGCGGCGTACCTTACGCAGTCCGCTGCATTTCCATGTCATGCAGTGTCAATACCGTAAATAACGTAATTTCGTAATTTCTATTAACCGTACTCTCTATGCTCTACTACGTACTTTAGACGAAAATGTATGCATTAAAAAATAAATGATCAGGCTGTAATGGAACACTCATTACAAATTTAAACTTTTTTATGAAGTGAAATCCCAGGACACCTAGTCCTTGTTAATTTTCTGACAAACTGAATGTGAGCGATAAAGTAGTATTAGTACCTACTACGATATACGATAATAGTTTTAACGACACAAAAGAAAAAAGGAAAGTGTGAATAATAGTCGGGTCCAGCTTGTTGGCGCGGCTCCAGTTCTGTCAGACGGCCCGGCCGGGGTCAGGACCGCCACTAAAGATGGCCGCCAATCACTTACACTGTTGTCACCTACAGTACTTGCTGCTGTAGTGAAGGATTATTTATTGTCTGTAGTGTAGTTTTTGTGGTAGTTGTGTTGATTGTCTGTAGTTTTTGTTGTTTGGCTTTTTGTCCTGATTGTATCGATGTGTTGTAGTCTTAGCAAGATTGGTACTGGGTAATTTATATATTAGTTCCCAAGTTGTATTCCATGAAGAGGTAGGTAAAGGTTATTGCGTATTTTCATCTCGCCATGCAGTGATGATACAGGTTCTTTGTTACGATATAGGAAGGAATATATTTCCCGGGCAATTTTATTACTGTGTCTTAGGATAACTAAGAAAATTCTCGAAATTAATTAAAACACATTATTTAAGTTTGAACCCGCAACGGCCGCAACCATACCCTATAAATATCCAGCCAGTAAACTTCAAAGCCACAACGACTACTCACAAAAACTTTTAAACAAAATACCTAAAAACTGTCCACAGGTACTCCATGTATTGGTACATATAATCGTGATCGATACTACAATTACATAACAATGTTCGTTAATTAGCAAAATACACGCACCACACAGAACAACACGGTACTCATGAAATTAATTTCATTCGCATTCAAACCTGCGTGTTTAGTATTTTGCTCGGGCTTTATGAAATTTAGTCGCGTTCAGGCTTTCATTAGAGAGATCCCATTCAGTCGCAGCATCCAGCATCGAGCGAGACATTTGTATGTGTCGTAGTTAGGACAACTTGAAACATCGCTGGTGACGTCAGATTGAAAGCCAAATGCTTTGTGCGGGAGAACTGTTTGGAGTATCTTGTGGGTTTTGTGCTGAATTCAAATGTTTTTATGAATTGTATGCATGCCTAACTTTTGTTCGCGTAACAACGGCAGAGGTTTTGTTTTTTGATACGTTGTTACGTAACGTGCCTCCCTTTCGAAACAATTTTAATTACATCGCGTGGTGTTTTTGTTGTATTTCCATTAAGCTATAGTTTTTTCTATTAACCGTTCTTCGTATTTATTTATCATTTTAGTACGCACATAAAGCGTGTTTGCTACTGCTGCGTGAATTATAAAACGTGAAATAAAAGTAAACCTTCTATTTAAAAAAAAAAACAATGACATAACATCATTTATATGCGTATGCTTCATCGTTATTAAAACAACAACGGCTTCGAATAATATTTACTTAGACGCTGTGCCTATTCACGGAGCGCCCAAACTTGTCCCTTCGTGGAGACCTGCGAAAATTGACGACGTCTACTGTGAATAATTTAACGGGGACTATCATTTGACCCGGACCTCACAAAACCCTCCGACAGCGTACTGTACTGCCACGAGGCAAAAACATGACTATATTTTATCGTTCATTTTCTAAATGCTTTAGTAATGTTCTCATCTCAGTTTGGTTTTGATTACTGTGTTTAACAATATTTCAGGATATCTCATACATTTTATGATAATGCTTATTTTATTAGGTGATACTTACAACCAAATGCAATACTAGTGTGTACTTAATATAATATTTATTAACTAGGATTGGAACGGACTTGATGTTATAACTGAAACAGTGTATTGTATTCCCGGCCGGCAGCCGCTGGCTCTCGCAGCAATACGTTTGTTTATTTAATCGAGTTTCCCTCGTCAGCCACGGCACAATACGGTACCTGGTGCATTGTAGTCAAGTTCCTTCCTCCGTAGTGATGTCGCTAGTCCGGCACGGCACGGGCACGGGTCGACGGTCTCTCCGCCAGGCGTGCGGCCACCCGCGCCTGCGGCCACGCCCCGCACTCGGCACGCGTCGCAAACGCACCGCGCACGCGCTGCGTTTCCGACGCGGTATGAGCAGCGCCACTCACCCGTGCCCGTGCTTGCAGGATGCACGCGGTGGGCCTGCACTCGGCGCTCGCCATCCGCCGCGAGCGAAAGCGCCGCGCAGAGCAGCAGCGAGCCCGCGAGCGACGCTACTCCCTACAGTCCTCAGAGTCGGGCGTCACCTCCCCGCACTGCTCCACCGGCAGCTTGGAACGACGTCGCTTCCGAAAGTCGCGAGCCACCGACAATGAAGTCGTCTCCTCGGTCGGAATGCTCCACCTTGGAGTGGTGTTCCTTGTGCTCGGCCTGTTCCTAGTGGGCTCGGGCTGGCTGCCAGACAACGTCACGTCCTGGAGCAGCGTCGGCTCTGTGAGCTGGTTTAACGAGTTGGTTTGTTCGGGCCTGTTCGCCCTGGCGATCGGTGTGTTCCTCATAATTCTGCACAAATACTTGACGAAAAGTGAGGAAGACGCTCTAGAAGACTACGTGCAGAGACAACTGACGCGGTCTCGCTCGGGGCATAGATTGGAGAGGGATGCTGAGACGGGCGGAATGCGGACAAAGAACGCTCGGCGAGCGCGAGCCACGGAGGTCCTCCCGGAGACGGTGACGGAGACGTACACGGAGCCGCCGCCCGATCGCGCGCACGGGTTTGTGAACGCGCTGGCGCTGAACGGGGATGCGATGCGCGAGCTGCCACTGGAGCAGATCGTGGAGGAAGAGATCTCTGTGACGTCAGAGGCGGGCGTGCGGCTCGGCAAGTTTAACAAGGACACGTACTCGTCGCCGTCCGTGGCACCCAGCCTCAGCCCGGGCTCGCCGTCCGACACGCGCGAGCTGCTGTCCGATGGCCGCTACATGATCATGTCTCGCATGTGAGCCACCTAATTCGACAGTTCACTGATTCCGAGCCCTCTCGCCTAATATGAGATTCTTTGATTGCTTCTGTAGCCGGAATATTATGCCCCAAACAATGAGCGCGGTACTGTGTAATGATTAAACACGGTCTTATTAAAATACTTTTTAAATCTTACCATTTTTAAGCTTGATTACGTTCTAGTCTCATTCCAGCTCCACAAGGACGCTGGCGAGTGCCATAAAAATTAAGAATAGTCCATTAATATAACTTGCTCGACGAAACTCCTGTGATTTGGGAAACGTTTTAGTTAGCGGCCATTTTCACCACTTCCATACTTTTATCTTAAATATGCTCGGAATCGGAGGATTGTCGAAAATTGGTTCGTTCTCCATCGTACACATGGATTGCGGCAAAGTGAAGTGAACTCTATTTCTATTGTGATTGAGATCGTATTTCTATATTCCGCTACTTTTGTTAACACGTTTCTATGTAACTATCCTGCTATTTCGTTATAGAGCTTCGATGCTTCAACGTTTCAACGGATATTTCATTTGTATTCGGGGAATGCTTATATTATATTCTATATTTTAACAGACGGACCAACTCTTTGGTAGATTTTAGCAGTAAGTTGTATTGTCAGCTCGTCTATAACTGCAGAAACTGAAAGTGGTCGAGAGTACGGTCAATTGTCGTGATCGCCTGGATTGAGACCCCTTTATCAATTTTGAAAATGTTTTTGTTTTTAAATCTCAAACAAAAAACCTCCTTTTGCGGTAATGTGGAAAATAGCAATAATTTGACAGCGTTAATAACGTTAGATTACCTATATTAAAAAATAATTTTGTTTTAGATCTACGAGTACATATAGTAATTAAATTGTCCTGCTTCACTTATTGCAGTTATAAACGGGCTATTATGTATATTTAATTAAATTACGATTGAAATTCCGCATGTATTGGCTTGAGACTGATTGTTAAATACTGTTCTTATACCTGAAGATTTTATATAATATTGTATGTTTGTTTGTCTTAGAACTCTATTTAGTACTGTTTGGATACACGAGACAATTAGGTACCTATAAAAAAAACTAGTATGTTTAGATCACTGAAACTCTAAGGAACTGCGTTTTTATTATAAGGCACTATCTTGTACTTTGGGTGTTTCTGCCAATTGCACGGACCTTGAATCAGTGTTCTAATATATATATATATATAAACGTATTAATTATTCTCTTATCGCATAGTATAGATTCCTAATGAATATATTTATGTTAGAAATAAATCTTCCCAGAAATATTGAGGTCGTATCGCTTGCAAAGGCTGTCAAACTTATGACGTTTTTGAATGATGTATCACATGATACCGAGTGCTTTAAACAACGTGTTTTATCGTCAATATTTAGGACAAAGATTAATAGCGACGAGATGTCTGTCTGTCGCAGTAGCTTAATGCTTTGCTTATGGCGCAATGGACGCCGCTTCCAACTGATCGTTCAAATAGATAATTGTACGAATCAACATTTAATATATATAAGGCCTACAAAGAATACTTAAGCTCCAAAGAGTTTAAGACAAAATGTCGCGTGTATCTAAAGAGTATCTAAAATATACGATATACTTATTTATTAGGTTAATATAATATCATAATTCATATAGCACGGAGTGTGCGCATTGTTTTATTTTAACAGATCTGTGCCAAATGTTTTATGGCAATATTATATGTCGTTGTTCTGATTTAACATCAAATAACCCAAGATTTACGTTCGTAGCAAGTATTATTCTCTTAAAACCGACCGGCAACCGCACAAGTACCTAAATCTATCTTTATTCAAATACGTCCTCTATGAAATATTTCGTAAAAATATTATAGTACCGATGCTTGCACTAATTTCTGGTCCTAAGGCACAAAAATAAGGTCGATTTTAAGATTAATATATCTTTTGACTTAGATTGTGATTTTCGTCCCATTGTTTCGTTTTGTAAATATTTTACTTTAAATAACAATAAGTTTAATTTTTGGGGCTGTGATATATTTTCGTTGTTAATCGAGATGTCAAATTATATAAATATGTACACTACATTATTAAACATTGATATTAATATTAAGCTTATACACACGAGCTTAGCTTCACAATGCTCAAACTTTGAATTATAAGTTTCACCCCTTTCCATTACTTCTCTCCTAGTACTTTTCCATTTTAATCTTCCCTTATTATTAGATGAATTTGATGTTCTTTGTGAAAATCACCTATTTTATAGATATAGGAAAGAGAGAATATACTACTAACTTACTTTGACATAAACTAATTTATCTAATTAACTTGACAAAGAACACCATTTTCTTAATTATTTCGTACCTACTAGCGGGTATCTAATATCTGTCTCTAACTGTAAGTGCTGTCTATAAAACATTGCCTTATTAAATGAATATTTCACGATTATCATTAATGTGTATTTGTAATTGCACAATTTTTCGGTACATTTTGATAGTTAGGAGTAAGGTCCATTAGGAAAATACCGGGCTCCATAGTGGAAAATGGGACAACTTCTGTCGTTGTAACTTGTAACCAAGAGCTCGTATTGTTATACTCCGAGGGAAGCATGCGGCAGAACTTTGTAGGTACCATATACTGTATACTAAGTAGCACTCTTGCACTAGTGTCATAACATTTAAAAATATATTGACCCATTTTTGCGGCACTAACAACAAACCAACTAATTACTTGGTTTCAAAGTGCCAATTATATTAAATACAAGAAACATCCCAAATAATTACACAATTTTGGTTACAAAAAACAATCTCCAATTAAAACTAAATGATGTTTGTTTGTGTTACAACGACAGAAAAAAGATGGCGTCGTTGACAGGCAGTTAAGCAATTATTTTTTTATGTCAAATGTTTTTTTATTGGGTATGTATGAGAATGTGTAAAGTGCTTACCAACCAAGTATTCTTCTAATGGACGAGATATAGATGTGTTTATATTTGTATTCTGTCGCCTGAATGTCTAGAAAATGCTAGCTTCGTGTTGTATTATACTTATAAGTGAGAATCAAACTGTTGTCGAATACTACTCGTGCACGTTTTCCTTTGACAGAGAGAAAAGATATTGGTGACAGTATTATTATGTTGTGTAAAATATTAATAAATATTATAAATTATCATGTTTAATGAAAGTTCAGAGTTTAATAGTGCATTATGAAATGTTAACGTGATTGTGACGTATACAATCTGAAATCTTGAAGTTTATATTTTATATACTACTACTTCTATAGCAAGAGGTGCCTCAAAATCAAGACAAAACATTGAAAAAATATTATTACCTAAAGAAATCTTAATAATCGTTAATTATTGCAATACTCAAGTATATAATTATGTACACCTATCATACTCTAATAATGCATTATTAAACAAAATATATAGTAAAGTTTAAATATATAATTAATTTATTGTATACTACAATCTATTGCACATATGATAGCGCAAAATATAGTGTTTGCACACGTTAATTATGAAATTTCTTGTGCCTATACTTTTATATTTAGGTATTTTTGATAGGATAATTCAATTGAAATATTTGGCTGTAAGTGTCACCTGTACATATACATGCCGTCATACTTCGATGTCCTCAAACAAACAATGCCTTCGAAAGTGATCACAAACATTTAGTCTTACACGATTTTATTATAGAATAGGCCGAGCATAGAGAGAGTATAAGAGAGCATAATATAACAGACCCATCAAGGCTTTGCTAAAAGCTTGATGTTAAACAAGGAATCGAATTATATAACTGCATTAATCTGACTCGATTTCTAAACAAGAGAAAAAAAGCGCTGTCAAAATGACTCGTATTTCTTAATCGAATTTATTTTCATGGACACTTCACGAACATACATAATGTTGAACTTTTAGAGCGTGATAGAGATAATAGTACAGATAACTGTATCACGCTCTATCTATGAATATTAGTGTACGCCCACGACGCAAAGGTGTAACGAACCCAAACCTTTGTCTACCTCTACAAACTGTATTTCTTTTTATCAATATTCAAAACTTTTCTATTTATCATATTAAACTTTTTTTTATTCCCTTACTACCGCTTTTTCAGTAAAGTTTAAAATAACAAAATCAGAATCCACTCTTCACTTTATTATTCATTCTGAAACTGTATATACATGTATTGTGTGCAAGTAAATAAATTCGATTACAGGTGATTCGCACAATGGTTTACTGAATATTTAGAATTAAATATATTTGGAACATGTCTCTCTCACATAGGAGTAGTGTGACTTGCACCTCTCTATTGTTTGAAGATACATAACAATGTTCTGAATATCTTTAACACTAAATAATAAATATTCAATAAGTCGTTGGACAAACCACTTAATTGAGGAAAGCGAACAGTGTGTGTTAATGTTCAAATCAATGGTTCCATATAATTGTGATTTATAAATCTCTAGTAAATAATTTGTAGTGTTCGTTTTGTTTGTCCAAATGTTTTGGTGTCGTGTTTAAGCTCAAAACGTGTTAGTTGTGATTTTTTTGTCATTTCGGTGTCGTGGAGAGATTTTTATGAACGCTTTTGCGCATTTATTAATAAACTATACACTCGTAAAGCACTAAATGTATTTAATCAAATTTTAGAGTGACGCATTTCGTTTGACAAACAGTAGACAATTATATATTTTTTTAATCAACTACAGACTATGACAGCAATAATAATGTAATGGAGAGAGTTTTTGAACGTTTTTGAGTGACACACGTTTTGTTAACCTTTTGAAAGCGACTTGTATCATGGCTTCGTTTATAAATATTTACACTATCGTTGTCATTTTATAAAAGAGTCTGAAGATACACCGGCTGTTGTTTTCGTCACAAAGTGATACTAAAGTAAAACTACATTAGACCCATCCAGCATTTGTTTTTAAACAAATCATTATTGTAACTAGTTTGAAAACGGTAGTCTTACCTAACATTAAACGATTCCAATTTTGTCTTCTCGATACAAATTTTGAAACAAATATAGTAGGATTTAATCTATTCTTTTCAACATAGTCAACTAATGTACTAAATTAAATTTATATAAATAGTTTTCTGTATAAACGAAGTACTTTTATATTAAACGTTTTGAAGTCTGTCAGAGCTGCTGCGGGGGAAGGGACTTAACCTAACTCATTATAAATTCCTAGGTATAAGCCGTACCTAATTAACGTTCAAATCTTCATTCATCACGAGATAAAGGTATATTTACGATAATCAGATTTTATTACCAATTAAATGAAATAATAAAAAGCAAGGTGAGTCGCTCTCCCCGCGGTAAGCCGATTTTATCTCGAGTCACAGATCATTCCACGTTAGGCAAGTATAATTTATTTCACTCGATTTATTACACATTTATTATTAAATAAAGTAATTATTACAAAGATGCTGTTTTATTATAAAATACATAATTACTTACCCTTTTAGGTATTTATAAAAGATAAAAAAACATTACTTAAGTTAATCACTTAAGTAACCGTATCATACCTAAGCTTTACTACCGTTACTTAAGTCGTCTGTAGACATGTCTATTCTTTCACATGCAACATGCACACTGACAGGTATAATTTAATCAATGGATAAAACACATCAATCATTTTTACAATACCTCCCCCCCCCTCCCCCTTTATCAATACATGACATTATAAGTAATCATAAACACACCTATAACGGTAACCTCTACGTATCAGCCATAAGTCTCAGTAAAACATACCAGGGTGTCAGAAGCAATGAGGATGTATGTCGGTAGATTGTTGTTTTATGCGCGAGCCGACCCGCGCTGTATCCGCTACATATCATGTTTACGTCATTGGAGGTGTCGGACCGCTGCCATCTTGTCTCGCTTAGTCTTGATATTGGATTTTGGGGGTTCAAGGTAAACCAGCCGAAATCTGTTATCTAAAACGTTGTGTTATTATATTAACGTGCACTAGTTTGTTTAGGTGAATCTAACAAGCATAAAGTTGTAGACTGAAAAATATTTAAGTATGGATTAGAAACATATAATTAAAGTGTATATTGGATCCAGCGATATTTTTCCCCAACTTTAAAATTTGGCCTCTGCACTGCGTCAATCTGAATTGAGTTAATGTTATTGCTCCGTATAAAATATACAACTGACTCAAAAGTGCGCTCGATGTCAATTGGCTTACTCCTTGTTTTGTAAGACTAATTAATACTGTCTGGCGAGACTTGCTTTTGCATTTGTGCGATACCCCTCTCTATCTACCCCACCGTGAAAAATAAGCGTGATGATAACGCAAATCTTCAGGAGCACCACAGGACTTGTCACAAAAACCCTTCTATTGTACAAAAAGCGCTTTCTCACTTTGAACTGCCTTCACCACACAATATTAGACCCCAAAGTCCCAGAATGGCATAAATAAGGCATTATCGCCACCATCAGGAGAGGGTCGGGACTAACTATCAATATCCTGCGGGGAATGAGGCACTGTCGCTGATAAATCGCCACTAGCGCTGCCCACAACCTTCGACAACAGTGACTATTGTTAGAAATGTCAGTCAACACGCCAGTATTTCCTAAAAGGAAAGGCAGAAACAGGCTACCGCATACTCAAACTGTCGAAGACAGTAAGCCAAGAGCTATTTAACATTGATTAGTCCAATAACTAAAAAAAATAAACATAAACATAATCATTTATTATTTGCAATACATAGGTAGACAGAAATACACATTACGAACCTGTAATTATACTAAGAATTATGAAAATAAAGGCTTTCTAAAAACCTACCCTAGAGTTGCTCCCAAAACCAGCTCCCAGAATTCTGGCTTTATGTTTGCGAGACAGAGGAGGCGTTTCGTGAGTACCTCCTACATGCTTTCTTCCAAGGTCTCACGTTAAAGTATTCCTGTAATGCTTTTATTGGTTAGCTTTATCATACACGTAAATGCCTAAGATCATATTAGTCTATCTTTTGCGCTGTTTATATATTCCGAAATAAAAGGAACCGTGACGTCCCCTAATACCATTGCTGTATACATGTCTTTGATATGTACATACCTACACAGCTACTTTATATCAGGAAAAAGTCCTCTAAATGTGACCTGTACTTATACGACTTAACATAAACCCTAAACCAATGTTAATCTCTATAGTAACTATACAAACAGTTTTACGACCGTTAAGATAAAACCGAACATAATGCTACCGTGAACAGAAGCTATACCACGATTTAGGCAACCCCCTAGCGACAGTTTAAAGGCACTAAATAGTTGCCTAGCAACGCTAAAAGCTCCATAATACTTATAGCCAGAAAGTAAATACCTACTTTATACCAATGTATTGTATTGCTAAGTACTAGGAATGACTAACGGAGTTTTGGCAGACTTTATACGTGTTTGAATGAGCTAGATTCACAGACACCCACGTCTGCGGCTAGATACCATAATGGTGCGTGGGTATTTACTACTAACAATTAATGGCTTTGAATATTACAACACCCACGTTCGGCTAGACTATAAGTTTTATACGTAATAGGGGCCTAGGTCTATTTTATAACTACAATTGTTAAGTTAATGGTGTCTTCTAATAGCTAAGAAAGTCCCATGACTTCAAGAAAGTTATATTTGTGAGCGATAGTTTGATCGCCCACTTTGTGTCGAATCCGCAGTGAATAGTGATCCCTAATAATTAAAATAGGAACGTACAATAAAAGTATGTACAGCATTCCTATTATAATTCCGCACATAATATATAGGTATCTACAATCCTAATAATATTACAAATCCAAAAGTTAGTCAATAACGAAGTACCTTTACTTCGGATTGCATAAAAAAAATCCCGAAAGATGAAATTATATCGCCTAACTGACGGCAAACTTCGTACCGCCTTCTCATCATTTGAACCTTCCCGAAACTTCAACAAATATTTCAAAACCAAAATAAGCCAAATCGGTCCAGTCGTCCTTGACGTATGGCGTTACTAAGGAAAACAGGGTTTCATTTTTATAATTATACTAGCTGTTGCCCGCGACTTCGTCCGCGTGAATTTTGTGGTATGAAAAATAGATGTTGGCCGATTCTCAGACCTACTCAATACGCTCACAAAATTTCATGAGAATCGGTCAAGCCGTTTCGGAGGAGTATGGGAACGAAAACTGTGACACGATAATTTTATATATATAGATATATTAACACTATGATTAGGACTTCAACTTCGGTAAAACAAAGACGGTCGACGATCGATGAACGCAAACCAGTCATACATTAATCGTATTCTATTATCCCTGGTTAAGGTTCAATTTCTTCCGGAATATATCCGCTATCTCGTGTCACATACAGACATTATTTATGTGGGAACGAAACACGATCAAATGATATACGGTACTCATAAGAAATGAGTTGCGGAAAATACTTATGTATTACACACTGGCTCCGTTACCTGCAGGTTCCAAGTATTTCTCAAATTTTTACGAATATTTTTCTCATTATTAATCATTTAAAGTCTTATTTTAGGTGCTATCCTTGAAGTAGTCGTCAAGTACATTGCAATTTTTTTTTGTCTATTCACGGACTATATCGTGCACAAAGCCTAGCTTCGGACCAAATTTAAATCTTTTATCTTACAAAAATGTGTGTAATATATACTTGTATATTATATTCAAATACATAATATATTATAATTACAGTTGTATACATAATGTATAATCATTTTAAAGAAACTTAAGAGGGTCAGGTGTTGAACGCAAAAGAAAAGCGTACCCTTACACCCGCCAGCTTCATTAAAAATCGCCCTTGAGTGGGAAAGAGACAACATTCTGAACGAAGTTAACAATATCCTTCTTCATTCAAATAAACTTCCCCTAAAATGTTGTTAGTACAGTTTCATCTCCCATGACAAAACAAGAGTTTACGCTTAACGCTAAACAACTTATTCGGGAAAAAGGTTCTATAAATATGATGTAAGCTTTATAGTTGTCTCTTACCCCGCGCCGAGCCCACGATAACAAACACTTCCACCCGGAGAGCACGTAAACTTCTAACGCCATTTTCTAAAACATAAATAGGAGCGTGTTTTACGTGACTTGACCTATTTTCCAGCAATTTTCCCTAACAGAGTCCCTGGTACCCTGCTCATTCTATTTCTGGCTGTGAAGCGAACGGGAAGCTAGCTAATTGCCCCCCATCGATTAGTATAACCGTAAACAAATAGCTCCGGGCCTCGCTAAATAGTTGCGAGCCTCCGATAATTTACTATTTATGTTGTTTTAAATCGAAAGAGGAAATTGTTTGTGAGAATGCTTCCAAGACTTGGTTACAATGTGGGCACGTCGTTCACTAATATGTATGAAGTTCCTTTGCATACAGTTAATTCTCAAAACAGAATTGCAATGCAACCGAAACTAATTGAACAGTTCCTACGACTAAAACTACAGAATCTCATTTGGCTATCACATAACGTGACCTAATTTGAAAAAACAATCGTGTTTTCCGTACATACTAAACTGGAAATTGGTTATTGCGGAGAAGGAAAACATGTTGTTCCTAGTAAAATATCTTTGGTATTGTGAATACGGTTCTGGAAACAGCGCAATAGGAAAACAAACAATGTGTACACTTCACGATCGAATCGAAGTTATAGGCGAACTAGCTCAGACGAGAAGAAAAACAAGCTCCGTTTATTTTGCTGTCATTGGTCATAAGTAATTGGCGGACTGACTGGTGCCAATTGTGGCTTGTGTTCACTTGGTAAGACTCATCGTGAATAATCTTTTAAACTGAACAGATGTCTTCAAGGCTAAGCCATTAAATGAAGGTACTCCTATGCATAATACAATAGAAAGCTTCTATAGAAATAGGAGGACAGATTGACAACCAGAACCAATTCAATTTTCTTTACCCACTTAACAACTTCCATAGAAATGACTTATTGACTTTAATAAATACCATTCTAATTATGTTTGACGACGTGATTATATCTATAAGTGACTTACTTTTGAATAATACTGGAGTGAATAAATACGTGGCTTTTGAACAAATTCTTGTTAGACGAACAAGTAGCGCAGGTTACATTATGACTTTTTGCTAATTTGACTACACACCTCGTCGGTCTAGGACGCGACTGGTGAGAATAAGGGTTCGAATCCCGAGTCGGGCAAAAAGCTATTGTGTTTTTCCATTAGATAATTCTCATTACCAGCACGCAGTCAGGATTTGAGCTCGGTTGATGGCTAGGGGCTCGCCCCCCTATGATATTGGGACATATAATATTTTTTTACCTTTACCATCTATTTGCTAGTAGTCTGTCGTTTCACAATCAATCAATCAACTTGGACTATCAAAGTCCACTGTAGAGTCTCTTTCCAATGCTAAGCCATAACACGTAATATTTAGTAATATTCACGGTAATGGTCCTTCTACAAAAATATACAGTTCCAAAGTAGTTATGTATGTATAAGTTATGTTGCTACAAAGGCTAATCATGCAAGAAACGCTTTTGCATAACGTCTTATTTTAATAACCTATATTTCATATCTGGTGTACAATAAAGAGAATTTATGCTATTATATTACAACCGTGGTATCGTAAAGTGGTTTTATTGCACATTTTTATGAGACCTTACTGTTTGGTTAGCTAGGCATAGCCTTTTAAACCGGGAGTTTTCTCATACCAAATTGTTTGTTACAGATATGCTCCAGTCTTTATTACAGCCAAGGGATAATCAACGGTGTAAGTATAACTTAACATTTATTTTTAGAAGAAAAATTGTATTCGATTTTTTGTAAACAAGTTAAATACATTGGATTCTATGGGTTCGGCAAATTGTTCAACGTGAGTGTAATTTGGAGAAGCCCACTTTGCTAATTACAACTCCTGTAAGTCAGGATCTTTTTAAATTATTAGAACCACTGAGGGAATTCGGCCTTAGAGAAAGGACTAGTCGCCAGTCCTGAAACCTGCAACAATCAGAAACATAATAAAATTTTGATGGTTTAGTTTCCACCGCCTTCTAGCAAGTGGAAGACAAAACACCCAATACGAGGGGCATTTGGTAACATTTTATTCTTAAAATCGAATACAATTTCTCTTCTAAAACTAAGACAGGGAATAGTTATCGATATTACCTATTAACATTTTATTAACGGTATGGAAGTTAGCATGAATGTTGGATGTGTGGGTTTTGAAAGATACGCTGCTTGTGTTATTGCTACGTGACGGTACAACGAACGTCGAGGTAAGTACAGGCTTAGCACGCTGGCAGGCACTTTTATACTGTAGAATGTTAGACTAGGTCCTAGGGCTTTTGACGCAAGCTGAGCCAAACAAGAGCAAATGCCACTTATATCCACATAGTTATGACTCATTTTTGAGCATCAAATTTATTTAACGCAAAGGAAATGTAGGTTATACCTCTGTAAGTCTGTAGTATACAATACACTAGAACAATTAATTATAATCATTGAAAGCATTGGAACTGGGAACCCTTATAAGTAACTCCTATAGAAATTAAAATATTATTTTCTTTAATTATCCAAGGGGTCCTTGAAAATATCACATTGAGGTTATTATTTTTTAATTGCTTTGAACGAGAGCAAGTCAAAAGCACCATATTTGTCGTTTTCCTGAAACCGTATCCGTCTCTTTAGGAAAAATAAGGGGAACACACATCAAAGGACTCCAAAGTTTTATATTTCCCAAGTTTCCCATTGTTTTCCACTACAGCACGTCACGTCAATAGTGTTATGTGTTTTTATTTATCTGCGTGTTGAGAAACTGGAGAGACACCGGGGAGTAGGACCCATTACTGCTTCGTGAAAGTGAAGAATTTAGTTTTAGTACATTTTATGATCATGCGAAATCAATGGTCACTGAAGCTTGTTTGAAAGTTACATGCTTATTTATCATTTAATAAACCAATAATCTAAATACATATTACTGGAATAAGTATCCTCTACGATATTTTCCGTTCTTAGAAGATAATTTAACTCAGTCATACTATTAGCAATCGACATTTGCCTTGTGAAGCCGGCTTGTCAAAGACCTTTTCAGATTAAAATTGTCGGTCACGGAAGTTTTTGTCCATTATCGAGGTGTTAAAGTTTAATTAGTTTGGTATTAGATTCGTTTTCTCCATTAAATACGAGCATCTGCCCGTGACTCTGTTGGCTTGGAAACTTCATGTCTTTTCCGGGATCAAAGTGGCTTATGTCTACTCTGATGGTCCTGTCTGTCTATTGGTGAAATAATTATGGAAATCAATCAGATTAGGAGTTTCGAATAATAGGATAGATTTATACCCTACAGGGAAGACCCCCCAAAGAATCGATAGGGAGCTGCTTATAAACTAATTTGTGCGAGCGATGAATGGAGGAGGCCCGTGTTTAAAAGTACGACTTCTAAACATGGGCCTCCTTCTCGCAGCTGAAGGTCTGTTGTTGTACAGCGAAGATGATCGGTGCTATGCCAGCGGTTGCTGTCCGCCATGAGAGACGGCGCGCAGAGAAGCGTGGAGCCGGGCGCCGACCGTCGCAGCTGCCGCTGCAGCTGGGCCGCGCGACCGACGCTGATGCCACGCCCTCTCCCGACCTCCACCGGCTGAGGAATGAGCTCTACGTCTGCGGCAAGGTGGGTTCAGCTTTCTCTCACTATTATATTAACAATACGTGACAACGCAGAAGTGTGTAAAGGAATTTTCCACTTTGATACTCTCATTCTAAAATCAAACTCACTTTGTAATTGAGTTTCAGTCAACATTCCTGCGCTGTTACTAAATGTATGAACGAAGTTCGTCGCTCTGTAATAACAGTACTAACGGCACTAACAGCTTGTAATGAGAACTAGATCAGCTTTAGATTCCGCCTTACTTAAAATTAGGACCGAATCGACCGGGTTTCATTCTAGGTAATAATATACCTACAATACAAATACATAAGTTGAATAACATCAATGTTAAGAATTTAATAAAGAAAATTTTACCAGCTTGGAATGTAGAATATTACAGGTTCGAAACCTGTCATGTAATACAAGTATTTCTACTTGACAAAGCGTAAACATTCTAAGTTATTTTAAAATACCATTGACGGAGAAGGTATCATCGCTATGCAAGCTGGAACTGCTATGAAATCGCTAATTAACGAGCGTATTAATTAATGCTCGTTTTTATGTCTTATGAGAGGACAAGGCTGGTGTTATTCGCCGTGAATCAAATCAAAATTCTAACTGATAATCCAAGACTCCATCAGACTTCAGACTTAAGTTTTTGGGTTCTTGTGGACTTCCCTGTTGCCAGCGTCGATCGAGGCAGGAAACTGCCGCGTGGTACTTACTAACTGTCCACTAACAAGGTAACCAATACCCTGCATGATGTACCGTCGTCCCTTTCTTGTGTGTTGTGTGTGGGTCAATCCCCTCTCTTTCTACAAAAGAGGTATTTTTACGGATTATACTTTGATACAGCCTACATTTCTCACCCAAAATCTGTTTTCATGAAGGTAGTCGGATGATAGATGCCAAATAATATTGAATGTTCATATATTATTTGGCACCTTAGTAAGTATGATCTGTAAAAATATTCTCACGTTTCTGCTGCAGAAATAAAGAACTTCTCTATCCTTCTTTCTTCCATCCCTCGTGTCTCGGTGTTAAAATAGAGGAGATCGATGTTTCAACACTAATCCTTAATGTATTTTTCAAATGTTGATAGTATGTGCAGGTGGCAGTCCTACATGCGATCGTGGGCTCTCTACTGCTAGGGATCGTGGTGCTGGTGGTGGGGTTGGTGCAGCTGTCTCCTGGCGCGGAGGCTGCCCAGCATCGCTACTATCTCATGGGAGCCGGCGCCGCACTCGTGGGGGCTGGCGTACTTGGGGCTGTTCTACGGTTAGTACCAGGATAACATAAACATAAAGAGTATTGTACAAGAAAATCTGAAAGAAATCAAGGGTACCTTGTTCTAAATATAGATACATGAACAATAATATGTCATCGTGTGCTACCTCTTTGAGCTGGATTTTACGTCTCCAAAAATAGAGCTTTTAAAACTGTTACCGGCAAATAACTTTAATAATAGTTAATCGGTACCCTAATACTTGGAACCGACACGTCACCAATGATTAAGTAACAGTTGACATTTAAAGGTTGGCCGATCGACCGGTCGAGTTAATTAGTGTTCGTTGAAAGTCGAAAACATTCATTTCATACGTTTCAATGAATAATATATCACTCACCTATAGTTGGCTAAAAGAACCACTTTTGAGGTTGTTCATTAATATCTTAATTATCTGCATTTTTTCTAGTAAATTGGGTTCGATGGTTCGTATAGATAAATTAACGATAAAAGGTCCCTAAACAATTAAGCAAATAAAATAAACAACTGTGTAACGATGTTTTTAATTGTTCACGATACGCGAGTCACTGATGCATGGCGTATAGCGGTCACTGTTTTATGGTGTACTAGCATGAATGAATTAGCTTTTCTAATTGTTCTTCATGTGGAGGGGAAAACTAGAGACGATATATAGGAATGTTAAGCATGTTTTCTTCTAGTCTAACCATCAATAATATATTCATCGATTTACATTATAATTGAGCCCGGGTTTATTATTGTTGATGGAATTACAAGTTTCTGGAGAAAAGGCATTAAATTGTTGACTGCCGCGCAGTAGACGCAATAGAAAAACTATTGTTCGCGATCACCGATGACCGCGATGGCGCTCAAAGGGTTCAGGAATAATTAGTTTTTCTGGTTTATAAATTCATGCTCAGATACTCCAGGTTCATTTTTAAGTGTTTGTTTTAGTATCAGCAAAGTAGGCAGTCACACCGCTTTTAATAAATGTTTATCTGAATGGGTCGACGAGCAAAATTCCCAAAACAAATTTGATGGTTCCTGAAATGTTGTCGGCCGTCACAGAAAAAGGGTCTAAAGATAAGAAAGTTATTACAGTGTCGTTCGTTGAAACACTTTCTTTTCATATTTCCCTGGTATCAAACCCGCCTGACATTTAGGTGATTGATGGGATTCGGGTCTTTACGATAAGCTATTTATTTTTTGGCAGCTTGATCATCATGTTACTTAAAATGATATTATATAGCGGCGTCAACATCAATCTAATGATATTTAATAGGCTACTTAATAACATTTTCTATTACAATACGTTTGTATTGCATGAGTTCTTAAAATAACTACTGGGCTGGTAATATAGCCTTTCATGTGAACATACTTAGGCATTTAAAGGCAAAACAGAACCTACATTTATAAATATTCCGCTTCAAGCAGATAAAAACACAAAAGGGCTAGGTATTCTTAATATAAAAATAGCTCACAAAAGAAGATTTCGCCCGAGCGTACATTTATTATTATTCTAAAGAATTCGTTTCTTTAACACAGTTTGATCGTGATATCATTTTATTTAATGAAACGGCGAAGACATTTAAGTGTTGTTAATAACGTCGAGTTAAAAAGCGGTCTGTCAGTCACTGGCACTTCAATCACCGTCCGCTCCGGGGGGCGCGGCATAAACAAAAACAAAACAACCGCGTTGCATTGTTATTCACTAATAGCCCTAGTAACTGATTGCTCCCATTTTTTTATTTTTTTAGATGTTTTCAAACGTCTATTGTTTTTTTAACTTATTTTGGCCTAATTAAACATTGTTAGTGAAGTATGATGACTAACTTGACCCCGTCCTATTTTTGGATTCGTTTACTGTTAGACCACGCGGTTTAATCGAAGCGCCACTGTAAATAGCTCCCAAAACGTACACTTAGCTAGCTCCGAGAATGTCCACCAGCGATCAATAAATAACCCTACCCTCTAATATTTCCAGATGCATTTGTCTGCACTTGTACAATCGGGAGTTCCGTCACGAGACCGAAGAGGACCCCGAGCCGACCACCCACAAGAACGGGGTGAGCGTCGTCGAGAGCGGCCACGTCCACAAGCCTGCCCACCACGAACATAAGACTCACGAGCACAAAGCCGGCCACGACCACAAGGGAGCTCACGACCATAAGGGAGCTCATGACCATAAGGGAGCTCATGACCACAAGGCTCACGACCACAAGGCTGACAAGGATCACAAGCCAAAGCTGAAGACTCAAGCGAGCGTCGGCCGCGACGTGGACCTGATCAAGCAGCCGTCGGCCGCCAGCGACACCTAAGCTAAGCCCGACCAGTAGACTAACGTAACTTAAGCGTTAACCGTGTACCACTGTTCACTGTACGGGAGTTGTGCGGCCTTACATGGCCCACATTACATTTATCTCTGTATACTTTTCGATGTCGCGCCAAGTTGGCTGTTTAATCGTATGTTAGATTTGTGTCTCTTGACAATAGAATTTCCCGTGTCTGTCAAAACCGTGCTCAAGCGCGTCTTTACTGTAATGATGTCTGTCTACTTCACACTGAATGGTTACTGTATCTAGAGTTTCAATGGCAGTCAGTTTTTAATGTTTAAAGTCACTGACAAAATAGTCGTACTACGTATATCAACGTATCTCCCTTTTAGTTAACTTTCCACAGCTCCCAGGATGAATTTAAAGTTGTACTCTAATCAGAAAGTTTCCGAACTATACGCTAGCTTATTAATAACTTACTTGTACACTACGCAAGTATGTACATATATTCCCAGTCGCGTTTTCGAAATAGTTTCACGACTCCACTTTACGTCGTGGTGACGTCAAACGTACGTTAAACAAACCGTTACAATAAAACAACACAAACATAACTTGGTTACACTAAATAACCTTAGATAGGTATTTATTTTCTCATGACGTAACTGAAACATTCTAGTATTTAGAGGTAGTAGACAACTAATGTTACTTAAATACCTGTACCTATATATTTGTAATCTCATGAATGATGAGTGAAAATGGCGTCGATGCCAGTTGTCTGACTGTATTGCGTGGTTCAGTATAAACAAGTGTATCTGTACCTTTGGCGACTATTCCCTCATTATCCTTACAATAATTTCGTATAACTACTTCCAGTCTGTTCTAACGTATCCCTTACTGTAATTTATCTTGTACATATTTTGTAATGTGTCTACATAATTAATGTCTTTTGTATGTAATATTATATATATACAATGTTAGTTACATATCATTTTTATTAGGACCTACCATTTATTCACATGTAGCTATCACCAAACATTTAAGTTCCAAAGCGTTCACTTGCTTCGTTATGTATGATTCGTCAAAATTTATAGATTGGGAAGATCATTTATAAGTCATATATTTTTGAAAAATTTACAACCTGAACTCAAAATTAATATTAATGCTCTTGTTAAAAGCTTATTTTAGTCTCACCCTAAACATTTTCTGGCTAAAAGCAATCAGTTAAATAAATATAACATTCTAAAGCCTTACCGTCCGAACAAACAGAAAGGATTTAAGAAAATAAAATAAACTGCATTTTTAGTAAAAAAAAAACAGAATTTTTAAACTATATACAACACATGTTTATGACCATGTACAATTTATATAGTTGTTCTTATTGCATGCAGTTTGTACAAAAGAGCTTAGTAATGTATTCAGACATGAAAAATCATTCAGAACGTTACACCTTTACCCACACTTTGGTTCGTACCTCTCACCAGCTTACTATAGGTTACTTCACAAAGTTTGTGGACGACCACAGGCTGCTTCTCTAAACTAATTTCACAAACGCAACTTATATTCATCCTAATATGTAGTGCCATATCCATAATGGCAATGACCGTAACGATTTTATCCATATCTTCCAGTAATTTATAAAACTGACGTGCATTCTATCCATTCCTTCATCGGTCAATGAATTCTCATTGATAATTTGTTTTCTTGATATTGATATCCATATTCAATTGGTGTGACACTCGTAGATAATGAATCAGTGTCTTCAATGTTTAGACGTCTCCGTGGCCAGATGTTCTTTCTCCAATGAATACATATAATATATCTTAGTAGAGTTACAGTTACATAACATTTTAATCATTATTATGAATATTAAACAATATCAATTCAATAGCTGTTCGTGTATACATTTGATGTTGTGTATCGATGTTTTATGGTTAAAAAGAATATTTAATAGACCAATGTATCATCACGTTATAGATATATCAGTAGAGTTATAATATGTGGAATGTTTAATATCATGTTCATGTTACTTCACCGTTTCTCATTAGGGACTTTTCATTTCTTTTAATATTTTAGAAAACCTTGAAATTTTTACCCTAAGAGACTGAAAAGAGTGTTCTAAAATAAATTTCAAAGAAATCAGTTTTGATCATTTACCTTCTATGGTGCAATAATTTGATAATCATCAATTTACAAAACCTATTTGATTTGTTTATTTGTGAAGTACGGTTTCAATTCATTACCATCTTGGGGTCCAATGTCTGGTCCAGTAAAACAAGTATGTAATCGGATTATGAATGCTAATTTTAAAAGAAACCTTCGAATTACTCAATTATTTTCTGAAAACAAAAAAGGTTTAGTTGTTAGGTTTATTTAATTTTTAATGATACTCTTATTATTTAAAAAAAAGTACCTATAACATCTGTTGTATGGAATGTTGATATTGCATGGATGATAACCTTAACTCATACATTTTACAGGAATTGGTTAGGTAACAGTGCGCACGCTGTTTTTTAAGGTTTTGTATATTTCGTGATGTTTGTAATGTCATGTATTAGTGTCGGTCTCGAGTTGGAGATCCCATGTAAAATGTATGAGTCTCAAGAGTAGCACAAGTGCTTTTCCCTGTAACATCGAAAGTCGACGAAAGTACTTAATTGAAGAATGGATTTATTGGTATTATAAATGTTTATTTAATTAGAAGTTATAATGAAGACATTGTATGTTGTACTGGTATCAATGTTTACTGAATGTTTATTTAAGTTTTGGGACTGACTAGCGGACGCTCGTGGGTGGAATACCTTGGTTGTTTTGAGTAGGTATAATATGTAGGTATGACAATCTGAAAGACGTGTCTCCTTTTAATAACTATTGCATCTGAGACCAGCATTCACCAGTTCCTACTGATGATATAAACAACTTAAGAAGATGTACTGTCTCCAGCAAAGACAGTTTACACGTTTACCTTCAACTGTATGTAGAGATGAGGTCCAAGGTACAGGTGCAGCGTCCGCCAGTTGTTCCCACGAAGTATTCCATATAATGATATTACGTTCGTCAATGTGTTAGAATAAGAACAAATTAGTGTATTGTAATATAACTGGTAATTATAGTCTATAATTATATAATATTATTTCAATCTGCATTATGAGCTTTGGCGCCTGAATTTCGCTTGAGAAAGATTGCCAAATATTATTTATTTAACACGCTTTATTATATTCGAACAACAAAATGCTTGACTTATTCAGCTTGACACAGCGACACATGTATACTAACATAACTTAAGTTGAACCATGAACACTAAGTCGAATGCCACTTATGTTCGAAAACGTCCCCCGAGTATCGAGGTAACTTGGGATGTAAGCTCAAGTTGAACCTAATCCTAAGCATTTTGATTGGTCAATATATTGATCATAGCCGAATTATAGTTGTTATAAAATAATATATTTATACATTTCATTAAGCTGTTAGCTGTTTGGTTTAGATAAATTGCCGTGCCAAAGTTAACGTGGTCTGACCATATGAATTTAATAGAAGTGTTTAATTTTTTATTTAAATAATAAGCTTTTTCAAATAATTGATTATCGGGAATTGAGAATTTAAATGGAGATTTTAATATATATTAGACGTGAATGAATATTTAGGTTTTTTCTGCATTTTTATTAGACAATGATCCACCAACTTCATTACTGTGAAGTCATTTCTTCCGAGATGATTTACTACAACATATATAATATTGCAGAATTAACTTCAAATGGAAATACGTAATTATGTTTATTTGTCTTGTCACGGATTTAATTAGAGACTTAAGTTATTATTTTGATAGTACTTTTATATCTGTATTAAGTATTTATATAACGCTCTAGATAGACAAATGCTACGCTAAAGTATGTTCAATGTAGATGATATGTGAGCGGCCTGTGTGTACCTGTACAGGCCGATTCGTTTCGTTACGAGTCCTCGTATTGTATGAGACATTCCGCAACTGCTTTGTATGTTTCAATTAATGGCCATATTATAACGTGTATTACAATGTGGAAGGCATTGTTTAGTTAGTGTTTAGGATATAACAATATATTATCATTAACATACATATGTAATTAATGTACCTTACCATATCCGTTGTTATGACACGGCATATATCTGTTCTCGACTAAGCCCCTCTTTAAGGGTTTACTCCGGAGTCCCTACACTTTTAACCCCCACCATATTCACTGTGATAAAATAATTGTAAGATTAAAAATAAAATATAAATTTAAAAATCAATATAAAACGTTTGTATCATTTTTCTATACTTCCGTCGTTTACGACAGACTTTTCGATTGACGAATGAAAAATTTTATAAACTTTAATAATATCACAGTGAATAAAATATTTAATTCTATGCCTATTGTCCATTTATATTTATTTGATTACTTTTAATTTGTATTTTCTTCTGGGGTCAGTTATATTAAAGAAAAATGAAGATTAATTTAAAGTTATTTCCCAAAAGCTGACCCCTCATTAGCCCACGTCTAAATAAAATTCTTACACTTTAAAATGTTGATTTTAATATATTGACGTGTTTTATATTATCGTATATTATGATATATTTTAATTTTATCACGACTGTGCTGTTTTATATCTCATATATTTTATACCGATGTCTCTAAATAAAATGTGAAGAAGATAAAGAACTCTTTTTATTTCTCCCCAAACCCTGAATATCCCTGATACATAAGTAGGTAATATATAATAGTCGCAAAGCAACAAAAGCAAAAGAAATGACCTTTATTTTTTTTTATCGTCAAAAATTTTAATATACCTACTTAGGTAGCTGAGTTGGGAATCCTAGATTCCAACAGATAATACCTGACGTCACCTTTAAGACGTAAATACTAAAAGGGAACTTGAAATTTGATGGATGCGAGCAGTGACACGGTGGCTCAGTTGGCAGAGCGGCACCACGGTACGGCGAAAGTCGCGGCTTCGAGTCCCGCTCGTGTCCATAATTTTTCAAGTTTCCTATATCAATTTAATACTTAGGTAGGTTCTTCGGTACAATCATAATGTTACAGCCCCTAATCAAAACCCTGCAGATCTGTATCTATAGTATTTAGTTGATCTAGTAGTACTTATTAAGATACCTCCATTGCCTTTTCCTACACAAGAAATGTAAGATATTCAGACGGAATAAAAATCTGTAACAAAATGTCCTGCTTTATAGATCTCGGTGAGGGACCTGGAGGCCTAACATCAACTTTCATTGCAATTATTTACCCACGACGGATTTTTATAGGGAACAATTGTAATATTGGTATCTACTTAATTAGGAATTGTTGTATACATCATAAACAGAACCGCGATAAAATCCGAAAGCCTAGTTTTATTTCAATGTCTAATATTCGCGTAAGTGATAGAAATCATTATATCGTAAACATAATCAAAAGATAAACAGTGATGTCTACTGAGCCTTGAGCCTTTATTGGTTTAACAGCAAAACCTAGTTTTACCTACATAATATTTATTACTACCTATACATTGTATAAGATAACATAACATCACACCTATATTCCCCGGAGAGGGGTAGGCAGAGGTGCACATATTATAAGTAGTACACCCACATTTCGCCAGTTATGTTTTTTGGTCCCAATGTAATGGAGGCGAGCCTATTACCATCAACCGGGCACAAATCCAGACTCCGTGCTGCTACTGAGAATTACCTAATGGAAAAACCCAATAACACTTTGCCAGACCTGGGAATCGAACCCAGGACCTCGTGTGCTCAGCAGTTGCGCTTAGCAACCACTAGACCAACGAGGCAATCAATATGAGATACAAAAAAATAAGACCTGCGAAATTTACTAGCTTTTTATAAACTTGACTTGAATTAGCACCAGCCCTACCACGCCCGACTCAGGCTAATTTTAGAGCTGTAGCGCCATCTAGCAATTTACTTGAAAATTACTGGATTCAAAGGAAAGCAAAATATAACTAAAAAATACTAGATGGCGCTGTATGCTGTTATTGTTAACCTCTTTGGAAGTTATGTCTCTTTTAAGTTCTTATATTGTTCGCTAGATGTCACTAATTAACAGGTAATTCCAAAAAGGTTTAATAATATGAATACGTCATAATGACAGAGAATATGGCATAAAATTTATTATCTATCTCTTAGATTGTTTACAAATGCTATAAATGATTATTATTCAATAATCACATTCTGTACGTAAAAAAATCAAGAAAAACAGAAGTTAAAACTTATTCCCTGTAAGTGTGCAATCTGTTTAATCAGTAATTGTGTTATAAATAGGTACGTAACCAACCCTCACTACTCGTTGATATTTCATCAACACAAAATAATGTACCTATCTAATCATATCACATACAAGTGCATAATCAACATGACCGTGTCGCCTACAAAACGGAGCCGCGATCACTTTATACGGTATACTTACATACACTTAGAAAATTAATAACATTAGCCAATCATGACCAGATTGGCATTAGATTACGGATCGCATAACGTGTCGTATTTTGATGTAGTTGCAGTTTAAAGTAGTAGGCAGTCAGCAGTGTGCCGATGGTACGTAGACTACGTACCTCGTGGTATCCTCGTTGGTTGCGATAAAGCGCGATTATACCGGCACAGCGCGGCAACGTCGCGTGTCGCGCGCCTCGCTCGACGCGCTTATGTCCGGGTTTACACGACACATTTATTTTCCTAAGTATATTATTCAATAAACGCAGTCTTTCAACAAACTGTTATAGTGTGGTAAATTAAGATTCGAAGCTCATCATTAATATTCGACCGTAATTTCAAAAATGTGTATGTGTATGTGTACTTCCTCTCCGTAGTATAAACTTTATCTATGCAAAATCCGCGCTTCTCTGTGCGTTCTTTTGTAAAAGGAATTATCTATTTCTTTATATCTCTAAATCGGATATGGTAGGTATTAATATTAAAAGGAAGGCTTTTATTCAACAGTGGACGTCTTTCGGGTGATGATGATGATGATGAGTGACAAGCATTTGGGCTAGAATAGATTAATCACTTTATTCCTTTTAAAAGTAAGATTGAATTAAACAAAATTAATAATATAAATCTAAAAGATATAACAACAATAAGTTACATTTAATATTTTAAAATTTTATTAACAGTATTAATTTTTATATTTTTTTTTTCCAAATGCTGAATTAATTTGTTTGCAAAATACTCTAAATGTAGTATTGGGCCTTCTAAAAAGTGCCTACGTTCGAATTATAAATAATTTACTATAAAAAGATTTATAAATAATAATCGTATTTTTGCTGCTGGGCAAAGGCTTAATAATCGAATTAAAATTATGTAAATTATTTTTGCCGACGCGCGAACGCCCCGTCTGTTCCCAACTTTACCATCCATTGATCGTTCGTAACGCTCGCTTGGTCGCCAGCCGCCAGTTGCCGCGGCGAACCCTAGTCGCGAGGACCGTTTTGACGCGACGCGATTCCGTTTCAAATTTTTTTTTGACCGTACAGGAAGATGCCTAGGAAAATGGTGTTATCCGATGTAACTTCAAAAAAACTAATAAAAGAAGTGAGAAAAAGAGAATGTTTGTGGAATTCCGACCATGTCCGTTACAACGACAGATACCAAATGGCCAAAGCCTGGATGGAGATAGCGGAGATCATGCAACTGCCAGGTTAGTACGTTACATGTATCACGTGGTCTGTCCGCGCTCACTAGTTCTTCTTTCGACGCATAGATGGCAGTAGTAGGATCAACATTCAAACCAAGTTGTTTCTTATGCTTTTTTGTTTAGTTTTAGCGAAGAATGTAACAATACCTATTTTGCTTCTAAACATTTATATTCTATAATTCACTGCCCGATTGTCGAATATGAATGTTGTTTTGTCTACATACTACCTAATTAAAGCAATGTAGTCTCAAACATGTAGGTAGGTAGTTCGTTTTTAATTAGCATGAACTGTGTAAAGCATTTGTTAAGATCCTAAATATTAAATTAAACAATTTACATGTATAACTAGATGTTGTAATCAGGGAATCGTATTGTTATTACAAAGTTGACAAATTGTAACTGAGTTAGACAGTCGGCGTAAAATTTTGCATAGGTTGTAGATACCTACTTATGTATAGTTTTATACAAACAACATTTACGCATAATCCACATTTTAGTGGCTATAATAATGACACATGTTATTTAATATCACGCCATAAAATGTGTGGTTCGAGTGCCCCTATAGTAAAGGATATCAGATGAAAAAAACTAAATGCTGTGCAACTTAGCTTGCTGATTATATTATAGCCCATGAGGCCATGACCCATACAATAATAGTCCCGCATCGACTATTAATAATCCATATTAATATGAACACAACAATTGGTGATATCGCAATTATTAATCTTCATTTTTAATATTCTTGTTATAACTAAGGATCCCAGTTAAACATATACCTACTGCTCTTTGAATTTTTAAGTTAAACAGATTTCTAGCTTCTGATTAACATTTTTCTAATTGGTGATAAAAAAGGAATTTGTTGCCTCACATGCCCAACGAATATCTTCTGAGGGTATCGTGGGTATGTATTCTAGATGAAATCGACTGCACAAGACTAAGTGTCGGGGATCACACAATAAGTAGTTCGATGCGGTGAATGAAACCGCATCCATAACGTGAATTTCTACTTTACTTTTTAGCCCGGTATCACTCCTGCTGGGTGTTAGGCCTACCTTCTTCTGCCAATCTAGGCAGATATAAGAATATTTTATATATAAATTCCAAATTAATAATTGTATATTTTCGTCCACAGAAGAGCGTCTACGAGTCAAATGGAAGAACCTCAGAGATCTGTTCAAGAAAGAAATTAAGAAGTTCGGTCCAGTCGAGCAGTACTCAGGAAAGTGGAGACACTTTGACATGATGAAGTTTATCAACAAGCCCGCAGAGGAAGTCACCAAGAATACTGAAGGGAGCGACGTAGACACAAAGGAAGACTTCCATAACGATGATGATGAGTATGAGTTTGAAGTGGAAGATGAACAGGAACCAGAGGGAAATAATGAGGTGGAAGTGTACCTCGATGAAGCGTACGAGGAAGATCCTCTACCAGACAAGAGAGTGAAGCTATCGCCCGACGAAGACTACGATGTCATGTTCCTGAAGTCCCTAGCGCCGTACTTCAAACAGCTGGACTCAATTAGGAAGCTGGTAGTGCGGAGCAAGATGCAGGATATGCTGCTCAATGAGATCGCCGCCCAGACGTCCGCCACACACTTCCAAATTAAGAAGAGTTAGCAATCAAAGAACAGAGTGAGAAAAGTGTGACTCTTCAGACTTTACTACATAACTTACGTGAGTGCTTATCGTGTTACTTACTATTCTCCTTTTGTAATGGGGCCAGACAAGTGGGAAACACTACACGAATAGACTTTGAATACAATTATAGATGTATGGGGATCACATAATGGCACTTGTCTAGGGCTTTTATTCGGGAAAGTCCGAATAGTTTTGGACGCGAATCGCGACTCCGCCGCGTCACCAACTCATGAATAAAGGCTCCGTTCAAGTCCAAAATTAGTCGGACATCCCTAAATAAACGCTTGAGTACAAATGGAATAGTAAATAAAACTTAACCTAAGTAAACACTATCGATGATAAGGGTTAAGAATATGTTTTAGTTAAGGGTAACTGGGATTTAAGTAATGAAGACTGACTATGTGTTGTAATTAAAACGTAGGTTACGTTGACAAACAATATTATGAACCATGGTGCTGATTTAAGATAGCTGATATAATAAATACATCGGTATAACATTTCATGTGATACAATTTATGCCTTAAGTTGCAACATTATTAAGAAAGATGTTAAATTTAAATGTTAAATAAGTTATAGCTATGCTAAGTTGTTACCAAAATAATAGTTAATTAGAAAACTTAACATTGTTATCAACAGAGAATTTAATTCAAAGATGATTGAAATAAAGTGAAGATCTATCTTATTTCCATAATTTGATGCAAAAACACATTGGTTTATATCGTTAATAATGTAACATTTTAGGTCACGAGATGAGATTAAAACCATATTTCGAAGGAACGATTTTTCTTTACGAGAATTGCCCGCATGTAGATTTGGTTATTTTATATAGAGTTTAATACCTATGTACGTACTCGTTATCTATTAGTCAGATTAAGTTTACAGTTCGTATAAAGTCAATTTATAGTTGCCGAGTTATTTATGTTGTCCTGGTAAGAATTAAAGTATCTTCCTACTTCGCCTGGATGTTTGTAAATCTGACAATATATTTTAAGTTAAAGAATGTTAAGTTAGTTAAATTAAAGTTAATTATATTTGTTACTGAGCATAGGTATACATTTAATAAATATTACCTTTGTTATAAGCTGGTTTTATTGGATGGCGGTTGATCCAGGTAACGTTCCATAAATTAGAACTTTTACCACATAAGTACATTTATACATTATACTACCGTAGCCCTCCGTGGAAAAAAAAGGGTTGACCTTCACCTTGCAGTAGAACACCGCAGGTTGAATAAAAGTAACTCATAGGCTTTTGGATTGAATTTAGGTATTACTGTGGCAGTGCAACATAGGTAAAATAACCTACTTAGTACTTACCTACAGATCTTAAGTTTCACATGTTTTAGTTATTGTAAAACCTCTGGGTGATAATTACCTAAGCTCGGTCTTCTTCTTATCGTATCGTTGATAAACAACCTGGTGTCAGAGTTTAAACCGCCTGTAGGCCTCTGACATGGCTTTACACACCGTCGAAAAATCTCAGTCGTGCCGGTTTCCTCACGATGTTTTCCTTCACCGTTTTTAGCAACTGTGAGTAATTTATAGTACGCACATGAATTCGAAAAGATATTGGTGCGTGCCGGAGTGTGAATTAGCCCGGTAAATAGCTATTTTTTTATTGTTACGCTCGCTCCCCTATTTTGCTACCAAGCAGAGGCCACACCAGCCAAGCTAAGTCCGTTTAGCTCTGCTCACACAGTCATACAGCCTGTATCGTGTACTACAAGAGCAAAATTCTCCCATAAGGGTCCGTTCCACTTCCCACAGACCGCCTCTCCTTATTGTTTTAGTTCCTGACGCAGACAAAGATAATGCGTTGCTGTTTACTTAGAAAGAGCTTAGTTTTCAACAGTTTAAGCATTCAAACATTTTTACATAGTAAAAGACGTGAAATGTCAAAATAAACTTGATCCAGAACTCTCTTTTGATCGTAAAATATCAAAATCTGCTCTCCTCTCCGAGCCGGTCTGTGTGAACGGACCCTAAGGGATGTTGGACAAGTGTAGAGTGCTAGGAGTATTCGTCCAAAAAGCTCGTACTTCATAAACTAAATATCAAGCCTAAAAAGCGAACTAGGCTTGGCGAATAGTAGTACCGTGAAGTAGGTATGTACCTAGAAAATGTCCCAATGCATCATCAGAGTAGCGCGCAACCCGTGAATGCAGATGGCAAATTGCCGTTCACTGTGGTGTTCTGGGAAAGAAGCCTGTGTCGAAAATTTGATCTTTTCCGGCTGATGATGATTATGATGAATGCACTGGGAACTTTCTACCAAATAGTATAGAATAGTGTTTTATAAAATATTAGGTCAAACCTGGATCAATTTGGTACATGACCGAAGGAATAGCGCAGTAATAATAACGTAACGGTTTGGTGTACTGTCGAATTGTTAACCCGTCGATAGAACTGATAGCCGAGTGGTATGACCGTCGGACTGTCAAGTCAAAGGTCGCAACCTCAAATCCTGGCACACCAATGATTGTTCGAATTCATCTACGTATTGAAAATAAGTTATCAGTTGCTAAAAACGATTTTATTTACTAACAGAACTTACAGAAATAAAATCATTTATCAAACGGTGAAGGAAAACATCGTGAGGAAACCAGCACACCTGAGAGATTTTTAAAGCATGTCAAAGGCCTACAGGCGGTTTAAGCTCTGACACCAGGTTGTTCACGAACCATACGATAAGAAGAAAAATAACGTTTTGGATATAGTGACCGTCGATAGTGACTGTCGATATTATGAACCAGAACCAACCTTTAACTGTCCCACTGCCGGGCAAAGGCTTCTCCTACAGAGAAGGATTGAGCGTTGATCACCACACTTAACTGGCTTACTGCGGGTGGATTTAAGTGCAGAAAATAAGATGCCTATAGGTACCCTTCCTCTATTATCATTTCTTTACAGGTTAACGCAAATGTGTTTATGTTAGCCATCAGAAAACTCACACTAGATGAGCCTATTATAATATTCGTATTTGGTATCTACTTTCTACATACACCTACCAAGTTTAGTCGTTACGTAAGTAAAGCTCTTTATACCTAGATACATTTCTAAATGTTTTGTTACGTACCTATTGGTATTATTGGTACCTCAGTCAGAACAACTTCCTACGTAAACAAATTGCTTACCTTAGAAAGGATACAAGATAAATAGGTCATGGCCATGTAGCGACGCATTACAAGTTTGTCTGTCTAGGAGGAGCGAGGTGCCGCCAAACACAAGTCACGCTACCGGCCTAGGCTAAAAACTTGGAGTTAAACCAGCCTGAAACAGTTTAGCTGTCTGAATTGTTTTTGTTTGCAAACGAACAAAAACTTGCAATAGTTGCGGCTGCCGGCTGTAAGTTAGGCTCCAAAGTTTTTATAACGATGACGTTTGGCGGGCGGGTGCCGGCGAGGGGCGCGGGGAGCGGCGCGCGCGGCCTGTTGCCGCTGCATACAACCCAAACAAAACACGCGCGGCGGAGCGGCAACCTCGCGCCCGCCGCCGCGCCGCGCCGAGAATCGATTCCTCTCCCGCCGCGCGCCACCGACAGGTTTTACTTGCAATAGTGAAGCACTAAAAGCTTAATTACCGTAAATTACCGATTTTTCATTTGTAGTGACACGTTTATGATTTGGTTGCTTATTGTTTACGCTTAAATGAAGCTGAGAAGAATGTCTTAGCTAAGCTTTAAGTTTAGAATGGAATTACCGAGTACATTTTAGTTTTATTCTAGAAAATAGAATTTAATATAACTTTTCTATAAATGTCCTATCAATAATATTATAAAAGCAATGCACAGTACGTAGGCTGTTAGTTGTCTTCTCTTCTCTATGTGATTGAATACTGTAGGTACTAAGGTATTTTATGTTATGTACAGCATATGCTGAACCATTGAAAAGTACATAAGTATAACAATTTTTACAATAACAATAAATGTAACATATGTATTAAAAGCCAGAAGTTAATCATTGAAAGCCGTGCTCATTGCAACTCAAGTTAGGCTAGGTTATGATCGTGAAGCTTCCATTAGATACGAGGACTGTCGACACAGTAATCTGTAAACTTTGATGAAAACATTCCCTTCGGGATCACTAATTGTAAGTTAAATTAAGTAAATAATAGATTTCAAAGAGTTACTATGGAGTTTCTTGCCGGTTTTTCTCCATAGAAACGATATTTTGGAACCGAGCAACTAGACTTGACGTTTTGTAAGAGCTCTTTTGTAGCGTTTAAAAAATGAAAACATTATAACTGACTATGTAGGGGAAACGATGTTTAGAGGAATACGCTAAAATTATGCATACATCGATAGTTTCGGAATTTATACTCCTGCAGCAGAAAGCGACGCGAATCCTCACATTTCCTGACAATTTCAGTAATAAGTATTGAAAATTACAATCCAATAAAACTTTGAGATCTCTACCTAGAAGTTATCTGGAACCTACAGGAGTTAAGATAGATTACTATGATTTCTTCTATAATATTTATTAAAATTTAATCAGTTTTAACTAATCCTAAGACATCTCTGGCATAGCTAGAGCTTTTAAGAGCTTATAAAACTCAGGACGACATTCCGCGGTAAGTGTTAAGCTTAAGACAGAAAAGTTTTATTTCCAAAGCTTATATGTTTCTTATATCTCATGTGGTCATATTTTAAAACCGTGATAGAATCAGAATTCTGCACTTACGTTGAGGGTTGAAGGTAAAATCATAAGGAAAGTTAGACCTCACAGTCTTGAAGTCGCTAGAGTAAAAATACTTGCGCGAGGAGCAGTTATCTTTGACATATTATTATGATAATCACTCACTTGCAAGTAACTTAAGTAATTGCATTCGTACCTAGCCTTAACCATTCTACATACGGATTGTTTAAAAAATAGCAAGGTTAAATCTATTCAACGGTTTATTGTTAATGGAATTACAAACACCCATTGTTCCCGCCAAAGCAACAAATAAACATAAGTATATTACATTATATTGCATATTGCTTTACATTAAAACTATAAAAGGGCTACTGAGGTCTGTTTGCCTGGTAGCTGGTAGTAATTTGCTTGAGGCGATGTAGGTACCTACTTAGTATTTATTTATGGGTTTGCATTATATTTAATATCAGAAAGCTTTCTACAATTTGCTTTATTGATATTGAAAATATATAAAAGTTCTCGTCTTAACAAAAGCATCCTAACATTGCACTTAATTAAATAACTATAACGAGATATTACAAAGGGGGATTCCCGTCCCGTTACGGTGGATCCCGGGAATCCAGAGAGGGGGCTATTCTTTGATTTGTCTCGTCTTTGTTGGCGACAATGGTCGTCAATCCGTCACTCATTGTGCGATACCCCGGGCCGCTTCCGAGCTTTCCACGATTGTCACTTGTACTTGTATATTTACGAGAAGCTGATTCATCTATTGTGGTTTTTGTCGCGTCATCTGGGTGGTGCTGGTCAGTTTGTAATACAACAAGTTAAACAAAAACTTTATGTGGTTTAGTATTCGATAAAACACCAGGCCACGGTTTTAGTCATTTTAAAAAGCAACATTAGCCTTTTTTGACTTACTTCTACCTATCCATACTAAACCGATATATTTATTTGTTCCAAAGAGTATTTTTTCTCATATTTGACCTTTGAATATAATTAGACTAGGAAATTTGTTAGTAAACAACAGAAAATCGCCTTGTTGCTTAGCAAGAATTGTTCCTCGACCGGTAACTTTTTTCAGAAAGCTCTTAGTTATATTGGAACAACTCTCCGTTCAATATTCTGAAAGGTTGCCGAATAAATAGACATGGTAGTAACTTGCCTGGGTGTTGCTAACGAGCGTTACAACAGCCCGCGTCCCACAACGAGCTCTTACGACATGCGCGGAAGCTTAACCAACGTTTTCCCCTTGTATACGGCAATTTTCCTCACCCCGAAAAAATCCCTAATTTGTTCCATCTTTCATCCATTTGGAAATTGATTCAGTACTTTTGATTGTGTATTTAATATGATTACTCGATTTATAAGAACTCAAGATTGGTTTTTTTGTCAATTAATGGTCATCACTTTTAATGTTATGATAAAGATTTTTCTCTTGTTTCGTAAGCTTCCGTAAAGCTTTGTTAAGGTTAGCAGCTGTAACACTATAATTAAACAAGCATCACGTTTCCAAAACCACAAACTAAACAATTAACCCTAAACACAACACCAAAGTTCACTATCACGTGTTTATTCCACAAAACAAAAGGTATCATTTATATTTGTACAATCGTTCCTCGTAATGTCTAGCTTTCATCCGCTTTGTAAGAATTCTCGGTACAACCTGTTGACATTCTATTCTTTGGAACTAAATAACCGGTTGTTTGAACTGGAATTGACGTTAAACTGTAGAATTACGTGTCAGTTACGAGTCCTCGGCGGTGACAATTTGATTTTTATTGAATGAAACGACCCCTTCTATCTTTGATTCATTTCAGTGCGATTGCGTTTGAGTGTTTGAATGTGTGTTCATTACTGTTATTGTGAAATGCCAATGCTGAAAGGCGCCTTGATATTAAAGCTCGGATTGTATTACAACACTTTCAACCGTGACCCGAGTCCCGAGTGTAGCTTTAGGCGTTTGGATTTACTCTTATGTATCTGTCATGACGTGATGTCTAATAACCAGTTTGTCGAATTAATGTTTTTCTAGTGTAGTACTGAACTTTGCCTGCCATTTAGGTGTCTATCATGGTTCCAGCTCAATGCTCTCTAACAACATGACTAAGTAATGACAATGGATCATGCAGCTATTTGGCAACGCAGAAAATATTGACACATTAAAATGTGATAAAAAGGGAAACTCAAACGAAAATAGCGGTGTTTATGTCACCAACATTTTGATGATTACGATGATATAATTATGTTTATGCACAAATAATAAGACCTAAACAGCAGTAGAAACGTATTAGTATAAACGAGGGCCCAGTACATTCATCAAGTAACTAACTAAAAGCGGCATCCCAATCACTTGCATTGATTTCGACTCTACTTCAAATCAATAATTATCACACGATTCACCATTACCGACGCCAGCTTTAGTCTAACTCAACCTGTGTCGATGAATGTGCTCGTTTCATCAACGAAGCCATTAAATTGAACGAGTTTTTCAACGAAAAGCTTTCAAATAACTTGTTGCTATTAGGGACTGTTAGAATTCAAGGCACAAACTGCCTTAATTGCGCTCCTGATGCATACCTATACACAAAACAAAAACAATGGAAAATGTGGCGTTTTTAATCTCCTGCCTCACCATTGAGATAGATTGATATTGTGGGAAAGACTCGGGTTTAAACATTGTGAGTGTAGAAATGGGAATGCTATTAAAAGTAGTGGAAACTGTATTTGAACTCGCTCATAAATAAAACTTTTATAGAGCTATAATTGGAAAACACTCCTGGAGGTTTCCAGTGTGATTTTTACGTTCACTAATATTACTTTTATGTTGGCACAGTGTACTTTGAATTTCAATTTTAAACCTACGGTAAAAAGTTCTGAAAAGAAAATTTAATTAAAACTACCTAGCACATTAATATGCACGAGTAGTTAACCGGTTACTAAACCCTGAAGTTTTCTATTATCGAATTTCATTTAAAAGGTTAACAGTGACGAATCGCGTTGTCAATAAATTGTTAGATTTGCAAACTTATATGGCTAATGCCATAAAATTGATTGGACATTATTTTGTAAACGGACACAGCCGCATAATTTTTGTTGTGTTGCTTTTTGTCATCTATTTCTTACACAAGAGTTGCAATAATATAGGATTCATGTCCAATAGCCTACTAAATTAATTTATTGATGAAAAAGAAGATGCTTAAGTATAACTTTTTTCGTAAAAATAATAATATTTCCTCAATCTGCGGGAAGAATCCAATCTCTTCCAAAGTCCTCGCATCTCTAGAATCTTTATTATCTTGCGGACCGCAAATCACCGGCAAATGGAGTTTGGCTCGCTACTAGCATTGCATGTGACTTCTGCAGGTTTCCATTATAAGGCTTCCTTTAAGTATATCTTGCTTTATACGTTTGACCTCCCACGCCACTATGATTAATATAGCTATTATGTTTTGATGCGCTTATCTGATGTCATTTCATTATTTATTCAGAATTTTTAGATAGTCTTCATTACATTCGTCTCCAAAGACTTAAATTCTGTCTAGATAAAACAAAATGTTTTCACTGCTATCAATAGTCCATTAATAGATTCATATACAATAAACCTGTTTTTGGTAAACTAATTAAAAAAGTTTAATTCCCAAAAAAACTGATCAACAGCATCTCCCGCTGACGAGGTCAAGGGGAACAATATATGTATATACGTCTCTCTCACACAACCGTGGTACAGAACCCGCAACGTAACTTGATATGGCAATAAATAAAATAAGTCGCACTGTCTCTTTTTATCGTAGGGCCCATACAATTGGGCTGTCCCTTTCGGTGTCGAGTCTATCCGGCCTCGTGGAAGTTCGTTTATCGCTCTACAAATACTTAGTTTAGAAGTTCCCTTCTAACCTTGAATGTTGGAATTCTACAGGTCGTGGCGAATTATACCTGCCTGATATGGCTAAAAGATTCAATATCCTATATGTGTTATTATAAATATTTTCATCCCAAACGTAACTTTACCGACTGTAGATAGGTGTGATCAAGTTTCAACATATTAATGAGGAACTCTACACCTTCAACGGGATTATAGTTTGATTAGCGCGGGGCTCTGATGTCGAAGCAGTTTGTTTGCTAGCTCAGAGTCTACACAACTGTCCTATAGGGATCTGCATTAGTTGTGTTGTTTGAATAAGCTCCATAGACACGTTTTATAAGATTCTTATGTGTCGTATTGGCTTTTCTAATTGAATATGGTAATAGTAGGATGTTTAGGATACCATTTGGGTCTGGTTTTCAGATTTTGTCACATTTTCATTAGTGATCGATTTCTGGAATACACATTATTAAACATGGAATATATGTAACAAACCCGCTTTTGGGGGCTATAAAAGGAAGTTTTTAACAGACGAATATAATGAAGGTCCTTCACAGATTATAATAGTCAGCTGTTGGAGTAAGGCACATGATAAAAGACAGATAGAGCTGGAGTTTACTGAAAATTGTACGTGGCAGGAAGTTGATTAGAAATTAAATTTAATCATTCGTTCAGAATTGTTTACTTAATAAATGGTGAAACTGTCGAAACTCCTGTAATATTGTTTGGTGTTGTTTAAGACTTGTTGGGTCTTCGTTCCAGGTTGCATGGTTTGGAAATTTCAGCGAAACCTTATACTTAGTTCACAAAGTTTAGAAAGACCGTTGCCTCATACGAAGAATGGCGGAATCCTTACAATGCAGGTTGTATACAAAACTTGTTTGACCAGAATTAAGAAAAAAAGTGGCGGGCAAGTTCGCCTACAATAGCATTCCGCGCTGGCTCGGGCCCGCCCGCGCCCCGCCCCCCGCCCTGCCCGCGCGCCCCGCGCCGACGCCGCCAGTCCGCGACCGAGCGCGACCGCGTGCGCTGTGCAGCTCCCAGACTAAAATGTGCTCACAAAAGAATTACTATCATAAACAAAACAAAAATTGAGGTTTTTCACGCACTTAACATCCCAGTTAAAGTTTGGTCCGTATTCCGATTTACTTCGTCTAAACGGATTAAATTACGATAAAATAATATCACTTACCTATTTCTACAAAAAACTGTTACAGTAAAGGCATGCATTAAAGGATAGTGAAACCGGTAATTTGTGTTGTGAAAAAGTTGTGTGGTGTGTAATTACGGTTGTCCTAATCCGGTTGTTATCGATTTTCGGACGTCACTAAACAGCTGTTTTGGGGATGCGGAAGCGAGTTTACTGTCCGGTATAATTATTTAACGTTTTCCCTGTGATACGAGATTTGGGTGTCGTATTGAATTTCAGTTATAAAAATACTTTAAAATATAAAATAAATCAGTGACAAACATTAACAGTTGGTAATAGAAAAAAAAAACGCGCAATAGTCATAGTACTCGCGTATTTGTGATTCTAAAGTGTTGAAAAGTATCTTCGATCAGCTTACATCTTAACTATTACAGTTAAAAACATAAACTAAATCGTTGGAACGATTGCAGTTTACAACAGTTCATTGCTCTCGTTGCAAGTGTGTTCGTTCAAAATTCGGTGTCATATAGTGTTGTATCCATTGGATTTCCACAGAGGATCTGGATTGGGACCCGATATTGAGGTAAGAAAGTGTTTTATTTAGTGTTTGTGTTTTAAATCCGTGTTAGAAGCTCCGGCAGGCGCTAGTTTGGCGCAGCGCTGCCCCGCCAAATTGTAGGCCTAATCGTGCACCCGCGACTCAATAGATGCGTTTCCGTAAACTTTTGTATTTATCCTTATAGGAACTTATGACACTAAGTTACATAAAAATATAATATTCCTCAAGTGCTCCGATAGATTCATAAATAGTAGGCTAAAGTTACAAACTCTCGGAGTCAAAATAAGTTTTGATCTCTGTCACAAGTCTGTACAAAGCTTATAGAAACTTAGTTTAAAATTAAATACGTTGGTATACTTGGTATCTACAAATTTTGCTACATTTAGCTCAACGAGTTCCCGCGTCATATGTAAAAGTATTAGGAATGCAAAACAAAATGATTTACTTATATTAAAGCTCTAAGAACCTGGTAGCTGACATGTAGACTTCATACTAGTAGGATAGTGACGTCAGAGACTGGTGATGTTACATGTTTGTGCCACTACGTGTAACCCTGGTAGCGAGGCTGGAATCATGCCAGCACACTAAATAGCCAACGTCAGCTTCAGTAGGCAACTGGGAGGAGGTATTTTTGGAAGACAGGCAGGGACACCTTGTATAGACACCCGGGGAATTAAATAGGTAAATATTGGACACTTTAACCAACTTTAATTTAATTTGTGTACCCTGGCTGTAAGTAACGCTTTTGCCTAGACAAATTATAAGTTACATGAGCAGATTAAATGCCTTGTTAAATGTTGCATCACTTCCACTGTATTGCAGCTTGCTAACATTGTGTTCCAAAACAACTTTGTACCTAGCCTAGTTGCTAGCTAACCTTTTTACGTTTAAAGTCTTGGTTTCGTAACCGGTCCTTTCTAGTAATATACCTTCTGGTTCATTACTAAACACATTTTAGAAACAGAGCCGTACTTAAGCAGAAAGGATCCAAACCACATCAAACTAATTTTGAGATATTTAACTTTAAAGTTTAGTGCGATACAGTAAACCTGCTGGTTAAATGGCAGATGAAGGGTATTTTCTCGTATTTTAGTATTTAAATTATTGATTAGGTTTACTTTTTTAGCTCTTTAGTAGGTATATATAACTCAATTTTGGTATAGTATGGATCCTTTCTGCTTTACTACGTCCAAGAAAAAGAAGGACAACGCTTTTTGAAATAATTCAAATGAAATTTCCTTTTATCTTTTGTAAAATATTCTGATCCTAAGGTGGCTAGTACTCTTGCACCCACCGAATACATAATTAGTTATAATCTTAGAATAATTTGTAAAGTTCCATATTAACCAGGATGAAATCTTTATTTAAACAATAGACATTGGTCACATTGTCCCTTCGTGCCAATGTAGGTTTCTACCTATATTATCAGAATTTATCTGATGCACCTTTAGGAGACACGTTTTCATCAAAATAAACATACAATGATGCAACATATTATGCGGTGTGTCCAACACAAGTTACGTTAAAAATATTACGAAAGCATAGTCGATTTGCTTTGTGTATTGGATAATTTTATATTTAGTGAAGTCACTCTATCTAGCAGAGTGATATAATATGATATAATAAACTATTATTAGCTAAGAGATGGTGACCTAAGGACAATGTGCAGTAAAATATAAAAATCCTAGATACATATTTAGTAGGTACCTATTTAGGATCTGTCGTCCTGGTACCTAAATCTTAGGCGATATTCATCATACCTCACATCAAAACATTACCAATGACCGATGCAAGCACGTTGCCAGAATCCATGACATCCGTGTACCTTGCCTACAAGAGTCCCGTAAATACACCAAAATTCTGGTGCCGCCGGCTCGATGATACATGAACGTGTCAAAACAGCTGCTCGTAGATTGGGAGCAGAGCTTGCCGCTAGTGCAGCAATTAATTCTCAAGTGAATATACATTGAGAAGAATACAGTAGTGGAAACGCGAGCAAATAATGTTATATTCTTACGAAGCTTTGACAAATAAGTAAGCTTTAAACCAAAACAAATTAATTGAACTGCATTGCTATGTCAGGAACAAAACGCCTTGTCTCATTGTCTGCCTACCTAAGTACTAAAATATTTCTGGAAATTATGCTCAAAACTGAAGCAAGTATTTTCCTAAGTATATAGTGATCAAGTAAATTTACACCATACTTGCATTGGTTTCCTGCCTAGCCTTGGAAAACGTAGCCTTATTTTCTCATTTTTCAGTCGTACGCAAAAATACCGCTTGCCATCTACTTCACCTTAATCGATACTTGTTAATTTCCGTTCCTCTCGCTGCAGGGTTAACTTCGGCACGACTTTTCTTAATACTGCGACAGGAAGTTGAGAAATAGAGGAAAAAAGCGTTAACCTCCAGACCCGAGTGTCGCCGCGGGCAGATAGTTAAAAAACAAAAAACAACTTGTTTGCGTCAAGACGAAGACGGTTTAATTTGAATTCAGTAAAAACTCTTACCCTGCACTTGCGTGTGTTACCATCAAATTAATGGTTGTTAATAATCAAGCACTAGAACCTAATTTACTTAAATTAGGTACTTAAAAAAAGGCAAAATTATAGTTTCTTTATGACCTACCTATTACGAGGGTCAAACTGAAAGTTCTTAGAAAATCAAAAACTGATTACATTAGCCAGTTATTAGTTTTATTATATCTTTTCAAAATATTGTCCATTCACGTCAATACACCGCTGCATGCGATGGAACCACTGGGAAAAGCACTTTGCCCACTCGTCTTTAGGGTTCTCTTCAATGGCATCGCGATACGCAGCCACCGCTTCTTCAGCATTCATAAACCGCTTTCCTTTAAGTTTTTCTTTAATTTTTGGAAATAAATAAAAATCACAAGGGGCGAGGTCGGGGCTATACGGCGGGTGACCCAGTAATTCAACGTTTGATGTCGCCAAATAGTCGATCGTTCGCTTAGCGGTGTGCGACGAGGCGTTGTCGTGGTGAAGGAGGATCCTACTGCGAGGTCGTTTCTCTCGAACTTTTTCCAAGACAAGTGGCAAACAATTGGTAGTGTACCATTCTGCAGAAACTGTTTTTTGATCCTCTAACACAATTGTTGCGAAATGACCTATCCTTCCAAAGAACGAGGCCACCATTTTTTTTCCCGCACTTCGATCTCTCTTCACTTTTGGCAACCTCTCGAAAGGAAACACCCACTGAGCAGATTGTCTTTTGGTTTCAGGATCATAACAGTTAATCCAGCTTTCGTCACCTGTTAGTATGTCGAACACAGCATTTGAGTCACCTCCGTTAAATCTTTCAATCATTTTACGGCACCAATCCACACGATGGAGTTTTTGAGCCTCAGTCAAATTATGAGGTATCCACCGGGCGCAAAGCTTCCTGACTGCTAAATGTTCGTGGAGGATTTTGTGCACTTGACTCATACCGATGCCTAAGCTTGTCCGAATCTGCTGATAGGTCACTCTTTTGTCAGTCTCTATCATACGCCGCACAACACAGATGTTATCTTCAGTCGTCGCCGTAGAAGGCCGTCCCTCACGTAAATCATCAGTGAGATTAGTGCGACCACGTTTAAACTCATTAAACCAGTTGTAAACTGTCGCACGAGATGGGGCTTCATCGTGAAAGGCCAATCGTAGTCTATCATAACTTTCTTGTTGACTTAAATGACATCGAAAGTCATAAAAAATCATTGCACGAAAATTTTCTCGTGTTAAATTCATGTTGACGTGACACAGACAATTTTCAATTTGCCGCCAAATCGTAAAACAAATGACAAATTAATGAAATATATACTCAGTAATATTGGCAAAGAGTTCTATTTTCAAATTTTAGAATTATTTTTTTATTATATTGTTTATAAGTGGCCAGTTCTAAGAACTTTCAGTTTGACCCTCGTACATTTCATTCTTTCTTCAAGACAAAGAAAGATCCTTGGTGATAACTTTTTTCCATTCTTCGTAAATCATGTTTGCGTGGCTCTGGTAGTTTTACATAGGAGCTCTGTGGTTCCCTTTAAATGCAAAGGTATTTATTCAGTAACCTCAATGCTTCATGCACATAATGCTAAATACAGACATGCCTGTAATGTCGGCTGTGTGCCCGCTCCCCATGCAGTCCTGTATTCCCCTCTTACACGCCCCGATTGCGAATGCTATTGAACTGGATCGGAAACCGTGCGTTCCACGAGAGACAAAGATTATCTGAACATGAACAAGATAACATTTTCAATTTATAAATCTGCTGTTACGTCTGCCTTTCGTTAGGAAATCGAAATCGTTCGTCGAAAATACACGCTAAAAGCGTATTTAAGCACTTCAACAGTTCGAGAAAAACCGAACAATGCTTTCCACCGAAGACGATATTGACTCACCATTTTATCAAAGTATTCGAATACCTCATCAAAACTCGTACGTGTAACAAACGTCAAAGAATTCAAAGCGAAGTAATCCCTCCTCAAAGTAAGTCTATTGAAGTTTACTTTGCGTTCCCGGCGATCGTGACCGTCTCAACAAAAACTGGAATACGATAAGTTTTTGTGATTTTCCATTAATATAGCACACTTCTAATGTGGCGCTAATCAGACGTGTTCTTTCCCGGCGTGATAAGGTTGGCGCGGCGTTATCTAGTGATACACGCTCCACGCCGAGTTCCGGTACAGTAGCCATTTGTTATCTACGCTTCGTATTTTTTGCAAGTTTGCTAGAAAGGAGAATGACCACTTGAAACATTTTTTGCTCCTAGTTTCACGAGAACTCTCGTGTTCTAGACTTTATTGCACAATTGCGAGTGTGTAAGAACAAAAAACGTGGACAGTTTTCTATCGCGCTGATGAAAATAAATTGACAATGAATTGAACGTTGGAGAAAGATGCAATGCTATTAAAGGTTTTGTTACATCCCATTTGTTTTGCACTTGTTTTTTCAACAGTGCCGTGACGTGAATTGAAAACGCAATTCACGTAAAGAAATCACTTACAGAGATCATATTCACGGTCCATCGGTCTATCTTAGCAAGTCACACGGAAGATGCAAAGATAGTCTAGTCTTGCGTCTCAAGTCAATAGAAGCTGTACAGGCTTATTTCTACAAATGATAAATATAAAACCGCATGACATTTGGTTGACTGACAGTACTGACAGTAGACCAAAAGAGTGCGCCCGCTTGTCACGGCGCGGCGTAAGCGTTTGTTCGTTTTCAACTGTCAAACCCCCAACTGTGAGTGTTTGGCGATACGCTAAAATAAACCTACCTATTAAAATTATGTAATATGATGTAACTGCATTGCTAGTGAGAAATACTTAGACAGAAAAAAGCTTTATAGGTACCAGATGAACACAATATTTTACTCTTATTAAGTTGTGAACGAGATGAATAGCCGTGGAAGAGTCCACTAGGAGGAATTACCGCCAATGTATTGATGCTTTTACCTTCAAATAGGTATCTTGATAAGTTACACGCTCCGAAACTCTCATATGTTGCCAATACATGATGTACAATAAAGAATGAAGTTCATTAGAACGGTTTCCTAATTCCCCGAGGGGAAACGTAATTGCAGAACTAGTCTCCCCTTGATATTCTGTTAATGAGATGTATTGAGTAAACACATTACCCGGCTTCGAGTGTGACAGCAAGTGTGGAGTGCTTATAGACCGCAGCGCCGTCGAATATATTGGAGGTGAAGGTGGCAAACTAAAGGATTCTGATACATAAACGTGAGCTAAAGGAAATAGTTTTTACACGTGTCTTTACTGCTTGATGAAGTATTAGACTATATCAAGGCTAGCCAAACAATGAAGTGATTATGAGAGCGGGGAAAGAAAATCCTCGTACTTGTATTGTGTAGACTCAAACTTCATTGGATGCTAGTAAGGTTCCAGTAATAGCAAGACTATTGTAATTAATAGAACAAAATCCGAAGTCTGAACTGAGAATAGAATCGAAAACCCTATGCTCAACAAACATAATTGACACCACGATACCAGAAAATCATTCGTCAGTTTGTTTACAAAAAATTCAGTCACAACATTTTTGTACGTGGGATTTCAATTTTTTTATTCGAATATCGCCATATTCTTGGAAACAGGATAAATATAAATGTATCTGAACACCTAAACACACAGATGTGTCTATGATAGTCTAGTCTGTTCGCACCATAGTGTAATGATGACTCAATCGTTTCCGGCGCGACGTTTATAGAGCCGTATCATCGACACGTATCCGGTTGGGATCCTTTAATACTAATGTCGAATTAACTGACTGATATAGATCTCGTCAAGTTATCGACGTAACTTCGTCTCACTTAAATTACAATTCTGTTTTATCTATATCTGATTTAGACAAAGCTGGAGTTATAGTTGGAGCTTTTATTTGTAAGTGAAGAACTGCCTCGTCGGCAAAGTGTTACAGATTTTTCTATTAGGAAATTTTCAGTACAGTTTCAGTTTTGGGATCTAAATCATAACTGGCAATTTCGCCAGTTTTGTTAAGAACGGGTAAGAAGAGGTGTCTCACCGTCAAATTACATCTCATCGTAACTTCTTAACCGGGGAATGCAGGCGTGATGTAACGTTTTTATAGAATATTTGCCTGTATCTGTCCTACAACATGAGAAAACTCTATTTTCCTGAGCATAAGTAATGAAAACATAATTACATAAGTTTCATTGAAATATTCTCCTTTAACGCTACTTAGTAGAGTTAGATCAAGTTACTAAGTAACATCATTGAATATACCTCCCGGTTTTAAACTGGAAATCTCGTCTTAAGAATCCTAATCATACTAGCAACACTCGACATCAGCTTGTAATTATGTGCATATTTAGTAATAGGTATGTAAACTATGTACTACATTGTATATTGTATAACAATATCATAAATACTTCTTTATGATTCTAATCGAGCTTAAGCTTGCATGTCGCATGAGTAATTAACAGTTACTAACTGTTTTACGACGTAGCGACTGAAGTAAGTAGAAAACATTAGTTTCAATTCTAATAAATAAAAAGGAGACTTTCTGTTCCAACTATCACGAGCAGTAATAGATATTGTTATAAAGGCAATATCAGTCAGAATCAGTCTCTACTCGTATGAAAAGTGGTTAATTTATATTCTAGCTCAAAGCACTCTGATACAACTACACTGTTATCGTAACTTAGTTGTAACAACGTTGAAAAGCCTGCCAAAAACAATCTCGCAATATAAGATAAATTACAATAGATGTCATGAAAACATAAAACAGGTCAGAATAGCTTGGTTATATGAATAATTTAAGGCACGATCATTTAGGTTCTGACTTCTGGAACCTTTTAAAAGACTCGTACGGTTAACAAACATAATTATTCTATTTCATTGACTATCAAATATCTACAACCACAAAAATCAAATATGTGTTTTTCATTCATCACAGCGCGCAAGAGTCCTCCACCAGCCGCCAGGCCAAACCTGCTCCGGCTATTACCAAGGCTTAAGACAAACAAAGGAGTTCTGGCACTTTTAAACTTGCTTACCTTTTTCAGAACGAAACGAAGGAGGTCTACGCACTCTAAACTTTATGAACCTATTCACAAAACCTTAGTTCCATTGTTTGGAACACTGTTCATAAGTCACGTGGCCAAGCTTACAGCTTTACTTAACGAAAACAAAGTATACAGCAGTACAATAGCGTATTTGGACAGAATTCCTGATTACGCATGCAAAATGCAAATGGATGCGAAAAGCCATAGAAAGTCTCGTCACGAAACTTTATTGATGATTTCTACGTCGAGTCAATACACCCATGACGTGAGTGGAAGTGGTGTTATCAGAAACATCTACGAGCTACCACGAAGGACGAAGCTTGGTTGACTTGCATAGAAAGGCGAACCTACGTCTGTGCTTTGAGTATTAACATAAGCAGCGATTGCAGTATTTTTAGCGTAGGCAACTTACCTTGACTATTCATAAGAGCTTGCAAGTGGCTGACATGCATAAAAATCTTGTAACTTCAGTTACGCTTAAAAGTATGTAGTTTTGCATATACCTATTTGTTGTTAAGTTACGTCGTCTATTCTTTGCAAAGAAATGTGCGGTTTCTTTCTTAAAGTTCAAGCAAGTAGCTCCAATCATAAGAAGAGAAACTGAAAGAGGGTCTCGTCAACCGAAAGTCACAAAACCCTGCTTCATCGAGAAGTGTGCGTTTTGTGAAGTAAAACCGACTGTCGACAATGTAACCACAAGTACCTATAATAAGAATAGACATTGATTTTCCTATCTCTTGATCAGCATTCACAATTTCTTTGCTGCGGGAAACTCTATCATATGGCCAGTTCGTTCGTTACTTGTCGAAGTTGATCCACTATTATTCTTTCTTGAACGCATAAGTTTTAGGTGTCCTTAGGATTTACGTATATCGGTCTGGTTGTAACAAGGCGTGACATTAGATAGCTAGAGTAAGTAAATATAGGTATAATTAAACGTAATTTTTAAACAATGCAGCAGCGGCAAAGGCTTCTTGATCTTCTGTTTTCAAATAAGAACCTAAACTGTAAGAAGAAATCTTTTTGTTGATTACTTTAACAATTTACTGCAGGTAATCGATTCGAGTCGCACAAATATTTCAAGTTTCGTTCGACTTTATTTCTCTTGAACATCTAGGCTTCATAGTGACAATCAGCTAAATGGAATCCTACATAAACGTCACCCGCTGGTATTTTGACGGAAACTGACGTAGGTATTGGCTTTTCCGTGTGAACGTTTTTATTTAAACCGGGCTTCACTGTTCGGCGTAACGATTTTGTGAACACAACGTCATGCCTACCTACCAAGGTAGATATAGTGCCCGGATTACAATTTGCGATTCGAGCATACCCATTTCACGTTATTCTCATAACAAACTTTTATCGAATTTTTTAAGCTCGAAAATAATTAGTGATATAGGTTTGTAGTTTGTATTTTGTTACTTAATCATAGTACCGGTGCCGTATGATTAATACGATGTTGATAAAACTACAGAGCAATGGACACTGGACTGGAGCACTAACGGGAATCATTGGCTGTACTTTTAATGTCAGTCCTTTGTTACGTACACCTCATAATAATATGCCTGTATAGTTTTTTCTTTATTTTCAGTAAAGTACTATTGTAGATATCTTAATTTCACTAGCCGGGACCTATAAGTCTTCTATATGTTTGGAGATGTGGCAAGTCTTAAAGCAATTTCTCTTCACTTTGAAAAAGTTCGTATAACATAAGTTCCTCTCTGACTTTGTTTCTTATGAAATTGTTCTGGTTTCAAAGACTTAAAAATAAGTACGTTTATATTGTATTGTTCGCTGTGTTTGTTATTGATTTTATTTATGAATAACTTCACCGCCTACAAATAGAATTAATACATTGTAACTGTATAGCTAAGTAAAAACTGTATCAAATTGGATGGTTTTTGTAGTATAGTTTTGTATTTATAGTTCTTTTCTTTATTACACAAAAAACGTTGCGTGAGTCTAACAATCATCTCTGATGGTGGTCTAAAACAACGACTGCTTCGTTTGTGTGCCAGCATCAAATTGTACGCGTAATTGACAATAAATATAACTGTTATTAATAGCTTTGAATTATTATTAACTCACCTTATTAATTATATTCTGCTTCATATTTATAAAACAATTAAAACATTGATGTTTATTTGAATCATACAGCGTAAAATCATGCGTTTGTTACCGGTAACGCCGTGTCTGATAACAATTACGAGCGATCCATCTCTTCCTAAGAAATATTCTCATTTATTAGCCGGCGGAGCGCCGAATGCAGCAAAACTTGATCGCTTGAGGCACGCACCGGCCTCCAACCAAGTGAAATGCACAAAATCCATTCTGTTTTATCTCGTTAACATTCCAACGTAAGCGAAAACGAAACGTGCGCTGTTGTGTTAAAGCCTAAATTGTCTGGCATTGCTGATAATATTCTGGAGGTGACGTAGACGGGGAAATAAGTGAGCAAGCGAATTTAGACCCATGTGCCCAACATTAGAGTTGAGAGTGTTTCAGAGACACTTATATTAAGGGTCGTTTGAGCAGTGGCATGGAAAATTAGAGTTTGAAATGTGGGGATAAGGTCGGATTTGGATTGCGGGCTGGTTTATACGATTTTTTATGGTGGTCGGTCGGCAATCAGCTGTTTCGGCACGCGCTCTCAGCCCCCTGGGAGCGGGATGATGTCAGCCTCGCTCCCCGAGCATGCGAGTGCTATTTCTATTAAATTTTACCGAAATTTTGACTTAACTTCATTCCATGGAATACGGGTTATAAATATGAATATTTGGTACTGCGGTAAGTTTGAAAATATAATATGGGCAGAAGTCGACATGTTAGTGAGATTTAGGTTCATAGTAGTATTCTAAGTAATTTAAGTTAGCTATACAATGCTAAAATGTCAGTAAGGTTTGGCACACTTCGGTATTGGCTAACTTTCTCAGGCGAAGGTTTCATACAAAAGAAAACAATGCATTTGTATCTAGACTGTCGGCTAAAGTCTTGGCCAATTCAGGGGCCTTGGACTTGACAAAAGCGAGACAAATAGAGTGTAATATGGGATTGACATTACTCGACGTCATGTCATCCTCATACATTGATCATGGTATTCGTCCAGCATTTTGCCACTTGTCTAGAGGCCGAGACTCTCCATTGATCAAGTAGGTACTTACATGGAATTTTTTGATAGAAGAGTAAAACAGTACAACGAAGAAAAAATAATTAATAACACGACAGAAAATGATAAAATTGCAATGATCTGTCAAACACACGTATCTATAAACAAACAAATCAGTTTAAATAAAAGCCATGATAAGAAACTTTCTGAAAGCGAGAACTCGATGTTTCCTTAAGCGTTCCGAGAATTGAAGCTTGTGTGCAAATAATTCTATTTCTGCTTAATATAGATAGGTACGATAATATACAAATCGCCTGACTGTTATTTTTTACTTTGTGGCTACTCTGATCGTGAAGTGGATAACTTGCTCTACAATATGCCGCCAGCTTCTGCGGTTATTAGGTAATTTTATTATGTCCGTTGATGTTATGATGTCCTGGTACTAACTTTTATCTCAGTAAGGTGAATCCGATGAGATTCGATGTTTCTCTTTAAAATCTCTCTCTATCTTATCAGTATGGTTTGACTTGTGAGTGACGTTCTTGCACACCTAATTGAATTTATCAGTTTTACTTACTGCCGCCCTGGTACTGAGTTACTTCAAATGATCTAAGCCTTGCATTTCGTAACGTAACAGATGAAGAAAAAACATCGTTCAAATGATATAGCCTACTGCAAATTAAAGTAACATTATTACAGGTTTCTTGTCGTAAATAAACACCAATATTAATTCCACCTGTATTCTTATCGAATTTTTTAGACTCCAAAATAAAGTCTGCATTATAATTATTATTAGAAATACAACTATCGTGGGAAACTACAGGATTTGCCACGTTATAAACGCGAAATAGGAAATAGAAATAGGTTTTGAGATGGTCTAAAACCTGATTGTAATGTCATTCACTTTTTTCTTGGCTTATCCAACTATATCTTTCTCATTTAGGAATCAAATGTGAAATAGCATTCGCCTATCCACAGCGCACATCGTTTCTTTTTTGTTTTAGTCTTGTCCCGTGTGTTAGTTTGCCTTGAATTATGAATGCACATCGGTTTTGTAGCAATTCTACCTAAGTGCTTTCATCATCATCATCATCAGCCTATATCAGTCCGCTGCTGGACATAGGCCTCTCCCATGGCACGCCACTGAGCTCGATGTGTGCTTTAATCAAGCTAAATTCTCATCGGTTTCGAGGACTTCATTGCACTGCTTAGAATCTCTCTAAAGTCCCATAAACGGTCGATAAATAATGCATAACTTAACATAAGTTGGGCTGGACAAACATTGGACACGGTACTTAGAAATTGTTACAACTACGAGTTTGAGTGATTGTTGACTTAACACCGTTGGTTGAATAACTTAAATGTCTTCTTCTTTGGATGAACTAAATACTGGTTACTCGTCTATTTTCTGTAGGTACTGCAGCGGTATATTTTCGACTATCACAACAATATACCGATCTTTAGTCAAGTGTAGATTATATTTTTAAGGCGACTTACTTATATGTATTGGCGTTGCGAAGTTGTACGCTAATGGAATGAAATTTTACTCCGATTATCACGATAGGTATAGTTGTAGTAATTAGTTCGGATATCAAGTAATCCTTATTTCCTAGTACTATTAGATATATTTAGTGCCTACTTGCTTTTTCTGGGTCAGCCGTTGTAATATTTATTCTATTACAAAATTCTCAGAAGCGGACAAGTTTAGAATTGCGACCGTTATAAGGCAGGCCGTATTACACGGAATTCAACACCGTCTTCTACGAATTGGGGGTGTACTGTACAACGATCAGACACCTACCCTAGTCACACCCGGAGGGTTTAGTGTGACGTAATTATACACCACGGTAATTATCGCGGTATCTAGTAACGTTTATGGGATACATGTAGGTTGTAAGTATCACGTATATACGAGGGTCAAACTGAAAGTTCTTAGAAAATCAAAAACTGATTACATTAGCCAGTTATTAGTTTTATTATATCTTTTCAAAATATTGTCCATTCACGTCAATACACCGCTGCATGCGATGGAACCACTGGGAAAAGCACTTTGCCCACTCGTCTTTAGGGTTCTCTTCAATGGCATCGCGATACGCAGCCACCGCTTCTTCAGCATTCATAAACCGCTTTCCTTTAAGTTTTTCTTTAATTTTTGGAAATAAATAAAAATCACAAGGGGCGAGGTCGGGGCTATACGGCGGGTGACCCAGTAATTCAACGTTTAAGGTCGCCAAATAGTCGATCGTTCGCTTAGCGGTGTGCGACGAGGCGTTGTCGTGGTGAAGGAGGATCCTACTGCGAGGTCGTTTCTCTCGAACTTTTTCCAAGACAAGTGGCAAACAATTGGTAGTGTATCATTCTGCAGAAACTGTTATTTGATCCTCTAACACAATTGTTGCGAAATGACCTATCCTTCCAAAGAACGAGGCCACCATTTTTTTTCCCGCACTTCGATCTCTCTTCACTTTAGTTTAGTTGGCAACCTCTCGAAAGGAAACACCCACTGAGCAGATTGTCTTTTGGTTTCAGGATCATAACAGTAAATCCAGCTTTCGTCACCTGTTAGTATGTCGAACACAGCATTTGAGTCACCTCCGTTAAATCTTTCAATCATTTTACGGCACCAATCCACACGATGGAGTTTTTGAGCCTCAGTCAAATTATGAGGTATCCACCGGGCGCAAAGCTTCCTGACTGCTAAATGTTCGTGGAGGATTTTGTGCACTTGACTCATACCGATGCCTAAGCTTGTCCGAATCTGCTGATAGGTCACTCTTTTGTCAGTCTCTATCATACGCCGCACAACACAGATGTTATCTTCAGTCGTCGCCGTAGAAGGCCATCCCTCACGTAAATCATCAGTGAGATTAGTGCGACCACGTTTAAACTCATTAAACCAGTTGTAAACTGTCGCACAAGATGGGGCTTCATCGTGAAAGGCCAATCGTAGTCTATCATAACTTTCTTGTTGACTTAAATGACATCGAAAGTCATAAAAAATCATTGCACGAAAATTTTCTCGTGTTAAATTCATGTTGACGTGACACAGACAATTTTCAATTTGCCGCCAAATCGTAAAACAAATGACAAATTAATGAAATATATACTCAGTAATATTGGCAAAGAGTTCTATTTTCAAATTTTAGAATTATTTTTTTATTATATTGTTTATAAGTGGCCAGTTCTAAGAACTTTCAGTTTGACCCTCGTAATCCCCGAAGAGCCAGTCAGAGGTGTTTGGTCTCGGGAGTGTATGCCACCGACATTTCGTCGCTCATAATCTATGGTTGACAGTATGTAGGTGCCAAGTTAAGTGGTATTGGGCCCAATAACAAAAGCAAATTATTAAATCTTCACGGTTAACACAAAATCAAAGTCATAGACAATAAAAAAAAATGATTGAAATCCAGGTCTTTTAAGAAACTAAAGTAGAGGTACCTATAATATTGTTAAATTATAACTGTAATTTAGAAATGCGATATACTTTCTCGTGTTATTATAATATCCTTATACTAAAAGCTTGTGGAGGTGGATAATGTTATTTCATCCCAGGATTTGTTTTCGGGATTTGGTCCTAAAATAAAATGTATGTAAAATCAAACAGCCTGTTTGCTTTTAGTCAAGTGTAGGTGTGTATTATTTCAGGCTTTTTCTATTATTGTTTAAAAATCTTCGCATGATAGGTACGTCTACCTTCCATTGTACGACACATTAGTTCACAAGTGAGATAAGGATCTACTGTTGTGTGTGTGATGCTACAGTATTGTACAAAGTATCTGAAACGTGCTTTTTGTTTTTATATCATTTTGAATCTTTTACAAACCACACGGTAAATTGATAAAAGAATTCAGATAATAACATCATCTACTTGTGTGCTCTCCTACCTACTAGCGTCCGTGCGTGACTTCATCCGCGAGGAAATTTGATTAAAATCACAATTCCAACTGGGACAATACCTGCCTATACATTTATATAAATTAATATCTAGTGCACAAACATAGGTGCACTCTCTATCCCTCTCACTGTCTGATAGGACTTCAAACAGACACAAAAGCTTCTTCTTGGGAACGATATGTGAAAGACAAACACCAGTTATTACAAGACCATGTGCAGAAAGGTCTGTATCATCTCACCTCGCTATATGTAGGTAGCTCTAGTTATATGAAGAGCCTCTCAAAAATCATAATTCCTCCTGCAAAACCGAATTTTGTTTCAACGCTAGCAACATTGTAGTAAGCTCCTTTGATATTGAATGTGACCACACGCGGTAGGTGGGTGGTACTGACGAATTTACATCGTTTTCTCTGTCAATGGTGCGTTAAATTGCACTTGCATAGTCCCTGTAATTACTTAATCAGTTTTTGCTCATGCGGCTGACATTTTCGCTGGCATTGCGAGACACGACAATTGTAGGCATATTGTATAGTACGTCATTGTTTTTGTGGGCGCCAATGATTATCAGGTTCTACAAAGAAGTATTCATTCATTCATTCGATTTTAATTAGGATTTGCGAAATAGTTCCGTTCGTTACTGGGACCCTAGCAGACATTGGTGAGAGAAACTTCTTGCTGGTTTTAGACGGCAAAAGTCCGGCACATCCTTACGTCTTCACTAGAGCAGAAACGTCTATATACCAGGCTAAAAAGGCTTTGGTCACTACGTATTGTATAAACAGCAGTAGTTAGCGTTTGGAATTATGCCTGTTGCGAGGCAGTAGACATACCACTGCGCGGCGGAAGCCTGAGCTTCCGTCCTTCTACGCGTACCTACCCTAAATGACTAGCTTTTGATTTCGCGTAAACCGTGGCTGGTATTATCACATTCATTAGTCCTAGAACATTATTATATAGATACTTTATCTAAAATGGTCGTAATGAGGCACAACCTAGTGTGACCCTATAGTGAGCGAGTAACGATTATGTTCGGGCGTGATTAAAGCTTCGACAATTGCTGGCTCGGCACGGACTCGTACCGACAAAGATTGAACGAGCCTAAACTGTTATAGAAGAGTGAGTACCTACTACCTATATGAAATGAATTTAAGCTTTGCAAACTTATTCGGAGATCGGAGTAGTCTAAACGCGCAAGATTGGTATAGAATATGATGAGAGTGCAACGTGCTAAAGTTTAAGTCAGGATACGTATCCATTGCTTACTTTGTATGCTAGGGAGTTTACCTGTAATCAGTAATGTGGCAATGGACGCGATCAATTTCATGATCAGAAAACCAAGAGCCTAGATACTGCGCAAACCGTCTGATCATAATTTGGTACGTTGCGCCATATTATTGTGTAAACATATGCGCACTGTTTTTATTGATAAGATATGACACTCTTGCGTCAATAATTTATCTGCTGCGTGTGGAGTTTTATAATATTTTAACCTTTTTTTATAACTGACGAGTTCTTTATTGGGGTAGGCTTTGTTGTTTTCTGTTAGTATGTATAAAGATAACCTATATCTTAGTCCGTAGGAGAGCTGACTGCTATTTAGGTAATAAATGAACACTATTTAAAGCCTGGGAAATCCTAGTAGACTTTCGAATATACCTTATCCGGAATTATACCTAAGATATGTTAGTCCGTAAGGTATTTTTAATTAGGTAGATATTAATAAAATTGATTCATAATAAAATAGAGATTAAAGCTTTATGGTATTAAATTTTAAGCGTTAAGTTATTGCATCATAACTGGTTTTTCACCTGTATCTACTTCATTCACAAAAAAACTTAAAAAATGTACCTACTTAAATATCAAATTTTATTAACTAGAGGATTGCAAATTAGCGATATTTTTTAAATGAGGTCGAATATTAGGCAGAGCTTAAAAAGTATCTATAGGTACTAGGTACTAGTTCCGTTTGCAGTTAGTAAAATATTAATCTAAGGTAAAGGCTTAGATACAACACAGGACATTTTTAAAGTAAATATGTGTAGAGACCGTGGCGCCAGGGCGCTGGCTAGTATTATTGGAATCGGTGTGCATTGTAGCTTGTATCGAGCATCCCTAATCCGTAGGAAGTGATCCATCAGAGGCTTATCGCGCAGGAAACATCGCGTACGCAGCGTCCACGAGCTTTTTATTAGACGCCTCGGATAACTTGTGAAATACAGCCGTTTCCAAGAAATCTGGGACCGAACTCGATATAGAACTGTTGCTTATACGGAATTTTAGTTATAACTCCTGCGAACTTTTGGTCGCCTGGTACCTACAGCGAAATAATGAGCGATACACGAAACCAACTTTGATAGCTGTTGTTTGTTTGATAGATGTTTATTTAATAATTATGTTTTAAAATTAATAAAATATCTAGATGACTCTTTCTTTTAATCTATCACATACATCATAGGTATGTTGGAATCTACTGAATGTAAATTCTCCTTGTTTGGCCGATTATCAGGTGTGTAAGCTAGACGCGCGTAACATCGATCGGACCGACCAGGCACGGGAATTTCTTTGTACGTACGGTTAACCCATAAAACATACAAAGACAACAATCACACAACACGCTAACCATTAGCATCAAATCACTACTTGTAAGACATGTATTTAATTCTGTTTCTACGCAAATCAGAACGATACATTTCTCGAGACAGCCAACGGACAGTATTGAATTTCCACCACAATATTCCAAATAAAGTAACAGTCTGAATGATATTTATAGACAGTTTCTTATAATAGTAGCATAAAAAGTAATATCGCCGTTCCTTGATAGTTATATAATTGCAGATCGCTTTCCATCTGGCTCCACCGCTCGACTAGAAATCTGTAATAAGTTACGGTTACAAACGTTTTTAATGGAAAGATAAAAAATAAAACATTTATTTCAAAATAGTCTAATATTAAGTAGGTATGTAGTACCTAAGTACTTTTTAAAATTACATCAAGACAGCCCCCAAAACGCCCGCCCGTCCCCGCTTCCTAGTGCTGTAGCAGAGTAGACGAACGCTGCAACAAACTACCTAGCAACACTATCCGTCGAAATTCGGATATTGGAAACTTGCAAAACATCTCAATCTGGAAAACCCGTAATAAAATTCGGATAAAAAAATAAATTCTGTGAATGTATTCACGCACGCCTAACACGTCACTTTTTAAACTAGAAGATATGTATTTATTGTCTAAGTACCTCAATGAGGAAACAAAGAACCGAACTCAGGGTCAAGGTCTCTTAGAAGGTCATGAAAAATTATGCGAGAACAATGTGGGATGCACTAATGATTTAGTACTTATGATCTCTTTATGTTCACACCGAAATTGCTAATATATATTTTATATTGTAGGTATATATAAGAAGTAAATAAATGCACTAAACACGCATCTGCGAGATCTTTCTGAATAACCTACATAACGCCGTATTGTTGAGAAACACACCCGAAAACAAACTACGCAACAAAGAAAGTAATCTACACATCTAATTAAAAACCCCGCTAGTAAACTATACAACACCAAACGAAGACAGGGGAACTAGTTGGAACAAAACAAAATGACTTAATAACAACATGTAAAGTTGGGCAATCCGTCGCGTCGGCCATAATAACCGTGCCGCGGCCCGACCGATGCGGGCGACGGGGCCGCCAAGCCACCAATTTTTAGTTTAAACCGCGACTTAAGGTACACACTAACAGCGGAATTTACATCGAAACGTTTACTAAGTAATCATAAAACATCTGCATTTAGAACAGTGTCACCGCCTTGATTATTTTCTATATGAAAAGTTTGTTTATAGATTCACTCACTTGTTTTCATTCCTAAATTCCTGGTACCTAAATCTTCTTCCGCTTCATTCTCCATCATCAACTTCATAATACCAATAGCACTATATATAACACACACATTGAAACGTCGAGAAACGAGGCTTCCAAGATTTCTATTAATTGTGCTTGTATTTTATTGGTACGTTTATAGACGGAAATTGTGGTATAAAATCATGCTTGTAACCAGTACTAAGTATTAGCTTCAAGTCAAGTATCGCTCGGAACTACGCACTTGCTAATATGACTTGTCCTAATAAGGCAATTATCAACTTTAGACTACAGAATTAGAAATCTCCATCTTGGGAAGTAAATTTATGTTTGGAATGACATAACTATGGAGTTGCTGAATACAAAAAAATGGTAAATGAATGCTTGACAACCTTTTAGAAGTTTCGATTTGATTCTACTTTAATTTAAGAAACTTCGTCTTTCATTTAAAGGAATAAAATTTCAAATCTTCGCTGGAATTGGAATGGTCTCAAATTAACCTTTTGACATTAACTGTTCCGGTTAAGTTGTAATAGGTTTGGTTCAAATCGTTCTGCAATTACTCTATCTCACTCACAATCACAACACATTTTATTAGAACAATGTATCTCGGATTGCTTTACGTTTCGTTGTCAGAAACTAATTACTGAGCTGTCAAATCATTTCTCATCATAATATGTTGGTATCATACAATAATGTAATAATTAAAAATATAACCATAAATAGATTAAGTAGGTTTTTACAACATTTCATAAAAAAGACCATTTGAAAATTACTTAGACTAACAAATTATTTCATGGTTGATCTACTATAAAAGTCTGCCGAACTTCTCTTTCAAGACTTTACAAAACATGATCAGTAATAAAGTTTTACAAATGGTTGACAACATAATAACGTTTTAAATGAAAAAGGTAGGAAACCATAATTCTTTTTTCGGATCAAATATCCTGTGACATGAAATGTTGACTAACTCACGTTGCCGACTGCAAATCAAATAGTTTATGGTAGCTGCCGACAATAAATACGATAGCTGCCCGCACCGGCCGCACCACGCGGTCTTTACTCACTCGTCGGCATCATAAGCCCGCACTCAGTCCCCGCTCAGCTCGCCGCTCCGCCCAAGCCTCGCCCCACTCAACCACCAGTAAATAACTTTAGAGCCCCGGCCGGGCACTAAAACGCTGAGCTGTAAAAACGTCCATTCGCTTTACGTCCACCATTGGCAGCTGCAGCGGTATTTCGCATACTTTAATACCTAATATACATACCTATTAGTGGCGTCGTAAATACATAACAGGAGTATGAATGTCCAGATGAATTTGGCTTGCAGCTTAACCGAATCGGTTTGGAAATGTGAAGCCAGTTTTCCGAAGCGAATATGAGGCCGGCTAGCGATGTCGTAATATGAACTTTATCCTTATCCATTGCTAAACCTATATTTCAACTCACCATTAATAAGTTAGAATTAATGTCGGTCTAGCAACAAACTCCTAACTTTGCTTCATACAATGTATCGGCGGTATCGAGATCGGATAGCGGCTTGCATCACGCACAACACCTCTTATAAAGATTCCGGGTTCTTACACAATGGAAAGCGTACACTTCACGTTAAGGTCTGTCCCTTCAATTCCATGTGTCCCTGGTACCCGGCCTCCCGCGTGTTACACGAGACACACATAGATGACGCTATAGTTATAAAAGTGCGCGTCATGTGCGCTTTATATCTCGTAAGTGCCGCGCACATCTGGCCGACTCGTTACTGCGTCTTACGGAGATACTCTCCCGTGAATTATGACTTATATTACTAGCTTTGTGACTTTTATTAAGTGTTGCCTCAGACAGTGAGAACGAAAATGAACTAAACTATACGATGAAATAAAAAACATGACTACAGCGGAAAAGGAATGATACTAAATCAACGTAATCTTTCGCTCCACACCTCCTCTTCTTGAAGGTAATCAATCTAGTTAGACCGCGGAGCGTGTTCGCCAAATCGTGCTTCAATTAATGTGACTTGTAACACAAATCAATATTCAACAGACATTCACTACTGAGACTCGTATGCCAGTGTCACATTTTAAGGTGTCAGTGGTTTTAAAATTATCTATTATCTATAGAAGAAAAAAATCTCATAACAATGATTAATTCTTTAAAAGAAGTGATGTTAATAAACTTATAATAATATAAATAGGTAGGTATAACTTATAGATTCTAGTAAGTGTAAGTTGACGTGACTGGACTACAAGCGTGACCGCTGCTGCTGTGGTGCTATTCTGTTGAAACTGCGTCCACCAGAATAATAACAGTTATATAATAGAACCTTCTCTTAAAATAAACTGTTTCAACTTGAGTTTAGGACGAGCATAGGCTTTAATGTTTACCTATATCACTTGATTCCTACTTAAATACTATGGATTTGGTTCGGTAACTCCGAATTATTTCACCGAATAGCGCGATCGATCAATGCATAATCGACAATTAAGCTTTAGACCTACTGTAGGCAATAGTTATCGAAACTAAAGAATAGTTATTTTACAATAGAGACGGTAATTACTACACGCGGTTGGTTCAGACTTTACGCTCCAATTAGAAATTATCTAACTGAGTAACACAGGAAGTACTAACATCTGCAATACCAATGATTTAGATCTAGACTCAGTCGCGGTGCCAATCTAAATCATAAATCTGGTTCTTTCTACGATCAACTTGTTTATGATGTACTGAACTCTCATGAACGATATCTAATATCCTCAGTGGGTGGTTATACAAAAAGATGCTCTATTATCTACCATTGTGCTACAAGTAGAGCTGTTTACTTTCATATCCAATATATTATTGCGAACACAAGTTCTCAGAACCTAATCGTTTCTACAAGCACGTAGTTAGTGTTTTAATATTTACGTTACCAAGAAGCGCAGTGGACCAAGCCAGACATCTGGGGTTGTCACGGATATTCTTCGCTTGCGTCTAAAGGAATTCATTTTCCGGGATGAAACATACGCAAAATTAATCCTGAATTCTTCGAATTTTCGTAATGAAGGGATTTAGAATCAAACAAACGATCAACACATGTATGTAAACTACGTAATTGATTATATAAGTGGAGTTGGAATACATTTCTCGCGTGTAAAATAACATAAACATTATTGTGCTTTCATAACTTTATAGTTTAAGTGCGTATTAATGTCCGAAGATCAAAGGTCTCGCGATGGCGACACCGGCAGCCTGTGAATCACTCTGCAGACTGCTCGTATCGTAGATCGCATGAAAAACAAAAACAAGCAAGTTGGAAGTCATGACTAAATATAATTAACGATTCTAAGAATTCTTATCACGGTTTTGTTTACAGTTTTTGCTTTAGAGAATCCAATAGTAATTAAGCTGCAATTCCGCATATTTAGCTAAAATATTTATTATGCTCTTGAAATTCTAACAGGTTATTCATTATATAAGATTAAGATATAGATAGCTAGGTACTGCGCACTAATTGGCACTCTGTAAGAGGTTGCCAGTAAATGCTTACATAACATAAAAGAAATATTATTTCACTTCGATTTTCCTGTTGGATTTATTGTTGCCAACGCGACCGTTAAGCTGGTCTTGAGATTTGTTCCCGAATTGGTCGATGTTTTTACGAACAATACTTAGTAGCGCTCAGGTTTTCAGTTGAAGAAATAACACTAAGCAATATTACTACTAGGTATTACTTTTTTTACGAAATGTACAACGGTATGCCCTGCTCAATGTTTCGGGAATACAAGGGAGATACGAATGAGGGGTGACTGATCGACGCGTAATATACAATATCATCTGACCTCGTGAAGGCTCCAATATCAACTCAAAATACAAAAACATCAAACAAAATTAATTTTATTAGGTACACAATAGACTCATCTCAATGACGAAATACTAGGATAGCATCACGTAGCATTTTGATTACTTCCTTTAGAATAATCGGTATGAAGTGACTCATTACAATTTTCCACAAGTTTTCTACGGAACGAGTTTTATGTGAACCACGGGTAATGTTCCGCGATCCCTAATCTGAGTGCAAACTACTCTCGTACCAGATTTTTCAAGAAATATCGTGAGAAATGCCCGTAGACGGCTAGATCTGCGATCCAGCTCGCTCTAGATGGGAAGCCGAAATTTTATCAAAGCGTTTCCCAAAGAACAAACAAGTTCAAAGACTCGTTTTTTATTAAAACAGGTTTCTCTTAGGTATTACGTAGAGCATCGACTTCAACTACAATTTATTGCTCACTGTTTACTTGAATACTTTCTAGTTGCGTGAGGAGTAGCTGTCTCCAATCAGTCTTCAGCTGGAACATTGTTAACTTGTCATAACTTACATCGCCGGTTTCCTAGACGATAAAATTTCTAGACAGGTTTTTTTATCTCATAATTATCGCTGATTCACAGAAGGCTGTGTAAATTGCGGCGGCAATTCTCCGACGACTTTATTTATACGTGTTCGTGGAAAATGTGCGTAGTTGTAATGCGTGGCGGGTGTCGATCAGTGCGCATGCGCGCAGCGAGCCGTAGTAATGCGCGAGTCGCCCGCGCACCCGACCCCACCCATTGTATGGAGATCGGGAACAACATAGATCAGTGAGTAGATAGGTCAGTGCTATGGGTGATGCGTAGGAGTTTAAACTTGGGTGAACCAGAATAGGTACTGAAGTTTAGAATTTGTATTATGTTTCGTCTATAAAATAGACGATAACTACGTGGGTTTCAAAACTTTCCAACGATTTTTTTATATTTTTTTACAATAGTTCACTTTCTTTTAGGATCGATCAGTTTACCTGTCAAGCGGCGATAATTTAAACGTTATGAAGTCAGATTAAGTCACGCTTAATTTAAGATGTAACAATGATAATCGGCTAATCTCTGAGAGCCGGTACGCCTACGAGCCTTCAGATTGCGCACGAGTAAATTACGTCACGTATCGTTTTCCAATTGGTAACTGTGTTTCTCTGAGCTCACTGCACGTTAGGCAATATTCCTAAAAGCCACGCTTCTGATTATAACAGTGAAGGTTTTCCGGCGATAGATACGCACTGGTACCTAACAGCACTGAGTTCAAAGCAGTTACCTTGTGAGTGACAGTGATTTAGGAATTCTCACTTCTTGTTAGGCATTGCTGTTGTCCACAATGAAAACAGTTAGAGATGGTTTTATATGTTTTATTTAATATTTGGTTTTCATGAGAAATAAAGAATACCTATAATATATTTTTAACTAAAACTAAAATTAGCGTTAACTTTTTTCAATTGAAATTTGTAGTGTCATATTCATAGTTTTTTATTACAGGTATGTATATACCCACTTTATGAAGAAGTCAGTTTAAGTTAAAACTTAAATTGACAGTGACGCGGTTACAAAACTATACGACAACATTGTTCGTGATAGGGTAGTCCTCAGAGAGTTCGCGAAACTTTAGGCAATATACCTAGGTACATTTGTTTGATTAATCTTTGTTTGAAACTTATTGTGGTGCATGTTCGGGAGATATGCGGCGGTGATAAGTAAGGTCGCCGACTGCATACGCGCTGACGTAATGTGTCCTCAGACTTCAGAGAGAGCTATAAGTGTTAGGTAATGATGTCGATTGCTAAACAATCGTGTAATTGTAAACTTGAAAGCCTTTGATGGTATGAATAATTTTGAAGTTTTTGCCTATACATAGTTTTTTAATAGCTGGTATTTGGGTAACTAGGTATAACCTATTCAATCTGCAAGCATGAGATAATCGAAAAATATCTACAACTATAGTTTTTCCTCGTTGACTAAGTTTTATATTAGAACAGACTAATGGCCCCTAATTAATGTTCTACTTAATTGATGTTTCTACAACTGTTATAAAAGCCTTTGGTGTTCGATTTCAGGGCGAAAGACTCCTTTCCCTCTTTACACTTATCCCAATCGAATGCAATTAGTGCTATGGTCCTTATTTGCAAATGCAGCCTTTACATAAAGGTCCAGATCATCTCGCCATCACCACTAGTCCATATAGAAAACTAAACTAAAACGGCTCTAACGAATTCCAAACGCGCTCCGCATATCTTTCTATCCAATAGGTGCATGCCAGAGTAGTCCAGGCAATAGATATGCGCTAGAGATAGCGATGAGGTCAGGATGCGCGCGCCGGTGACGTTACTACACCGCTTTTTACGAATCTTAACTGAGTTCAGCTGACAAACTATTCTTCTTAATCTGCAGGTGAACTTAGTTATCATGATGATTAATAAAAGTCCAGCCACAGCAAGTTTAGGATATACTAACTTGCTATAAATACCAGAAATACATAGTATAAGTACCTAGCTATACCTACTTACTATAGCTACCAACCTCTATCTGTACGATAGGTACTTTGACAGAGGAAATCAGGCCACGGATCGATTGCTTTACTTTTTAATACGAAAATCGCTCGGATCTCATTAAAAATTACCATGAGAGCGAGGTAGAGGTAAAATCTAGATTATTTGTTTTATAAAACAAAATACCTGCACTCCCAAATTACTATCGAAGTGAAATCCTACACACAGAGCGATTCACGCTCGGCGGCCAGCATTTTTAATTAAACTGCAAACTAAAAATAATAGTCCGTGACATTGTAGATGTAAATGGAGAAGGGTCTGCCCGGGATACTTTGTACTAGCACCCTAATTAACCTTTTTAGATTATTTAAACTTATTCTAATGTAGGTAGGTAGGTGGGTGTGAGTGATAAACAGTCTAAACAATTAAAAAATTCTTACACAGTCCGCCCCTCTGAGTGTGAGAAAAAATTGCATTTACGTTTGGTGAACTCAATAAAAGCTACAAAGGACTAGGAAAACATCACAAATAGGCGCTTCGTGGGTGAAGTTTGCAATTACTGCGGAACCGTAAAACACGCATTATATTTTCTTTCTATACCTACCTTAAAGCTGTAAGCGGTAAACGTTAACGGTTGTCGCGTTTCCCAAAGATAAATTTAAGACAAACAGTCGACTTATAAGTTGGTAACAAACTTTTACAAAGATTTTGATTTACTTAGGTAGGTATTTGTTTTCCGAAGCAAATCTACGCATAGTTTAATTTTAAGTATTTATCATCAAACTCTGCTTCATTATATCATTATTAGATATCTACTGTTTCAAAAGTTTCATCACCTGAATCTAAAATATAAAAAGCAAAATAATGTTTAATTTAATTTAATTGGATTTCATACGGGTTTTCCTTAATTATAATTAAACAGCTCAAAATACATTCAGGCTAGTCTATAACAATAATTCGAGTATCAACTTGTACGTTCAACTACTGCAAAGCGAAGTGATACAGAAAGAGATGAAAAAGTAGGAAAAAGAAAAGATCAGTTTTGCAAAAAATAGAAGGGATTTTGCAAAAACATTAATATTTTTATTTAACAAAAATATACCAGGAAACCATAACATTACAATAGGCTTTGTCTCTTCTACTTTGACCGTTCGTAACACAAAATCATGACTTTCAACCTCAAAACATTCTTATATTTTTTGTCCTAACACTGATTCTTAACATGTTTGTTGTCACTTTCCCTGCATTTTAATCCATCGCCACATTTCTTATTACACCAAATATGTGATTAAAACCACCATATTGGATTGTGCAATATTAAAAGGCAAACAGAGTGGATCTCCAATCAATTCCTCCCCTTCTCGTTGGTAAGGCTGGCTGTACTCCGTCCCGGCTGGCTACAACTACCCTCTTGTAGGGGCTGCTTTACTTAATTGCGTCGCCGGATAAAAGATAGTGTTGACTGTCGGCACCGAAATTAATATCCGAACAATATTTATGGAGCTTTGTGCGCTTTGCTGAATTGCGTAATTTGGGAATCGAGCGTACCTTTTTAATAAGGCTTTCTCTTCTATCGATTGACGAGATTTTGCTCTTAGGGAAATCAACATCTACGGTCTTTATATCTTTGTTTACATTTTGATAAACAAAAAATGAGCATCGATATCAGAGTATTTATACCTAACTTAGGAATTACCGAGTGATTTTTTGTATTATGTCGAGTATTGACCGAAGTCATTAGTGTTGCTTTAGAATAGGTATGGTATGTCTTACTTAGGTATTCATAGTTACGTTATTTTCTTATGTTTTCACAATTATAATCACATTCACATTCCTAAATGGGATAGACAGGGGTTCGCCCGTTCATACTTCGCCAGAATATTAAGCCCACGTTGTACCTAAGAAGCTATTGCTCACTAAGCAGAAAATAAAATTATTATTTAGCTTATTAAATTAATTTTAATGTGTCTTCAAGAGTAGAGTTACAAAATATGTAGGTATTTTGTACCAGTCATCGGACTACCGCAACCCAATTACTGTAGAAATCTGACACCCAAACCGAGAAACCGATATCTTACGATATCTTTCGTGTAGGTACTCTTCAATACAGAGGGTCTCGAAAGGTCACGAATTCAAGGGGCATACCGCGGTAACCACAAGTTAACCTTATGGGTACTTCGATTTGTAGAAGACATTAGGCCAGGTGTAACGAAATATACCTAAGTAGATAGCAGAAATCGAAGAACATGTAAACATCTTTGATGTCCAAAACAAGATTATTTTCGTCTCTCTAACAAAGGAGAATGGGCGCTGTCTCCACGCTATATAAAGTTGGGCATACCTAGAAAAACTGTCTTAGTTCTTTCCCTTAACAAGTATCATTGTTGCTGTCATACAATAGAATGAAGCTATTCTTAAGACCTTTAAAATGACGTATGTCACAACTTGATACAAATTGGGGACAAAACGCCCATTGTCCTTTGAAGTGCCATCAATATTACAGCCGCCGAAAAAGCCACAGATCTAAATTCCTTTAAATTTAGTATTTCAGTCCGTGTTCAATTTCAGCCATTGACAAGGTTTCCTATCATTCAATGGAATCAATGAATGTCGGTTTCATTCATTTTGTAAAATATTTACATTGAGTGTCCAAGACATTCGTCCGTGTATGAATGTTTTTATGACATCACTCTGTGGTTACGACCTACTGTTTTCTTCATTTAGCTCCAATATATTCCACGTTTAAGTTTTCCGAGAATTGCTATTAATAAACTGTAATTATTAGTGACTTCTGAATAAAATAAAAACCACCTATTCGACGTTTGTTTCCTGATATTAACGTAAAGCAACACGGATGAACACTTATCGCTATAGCAAGTCTTAGTATTGTTTCCAGTTCAGATAAATTCTATAATTCGAGATGCTTATCACGTTGTTTTCATCGCCCGATCACAACGTTCCGAATAGGTGGCCGCAGTTTAGCATAACATCTACGAAGGGTTATAAAGAAATGAGAATTTATACCTTTGCCAAAATCACCTCAGGGCCTTATTTGTATGGAGTTACGGTTTACTTTTGAGCAGCACGAGTTTTGCGCACCGCTTACATAGTTGGTTGGCTACATGCAGACCTGGTTTGGAGGGCGCATGCGCGTTGAACCCAGAAGCAGCACCTGAGACCTTCGGTTCAGTTTCATTTCAGTATCCGTCCGCCAGCCGAAGGGACCGCGTGTCGACTGCAGGAATGCTTTGGGCGGAACTTTCTAGATCAATGTAGGCAGCCGCAACTACGCCATTAGGATATACGTACTTTGAGTATATTTCATCGAAAGCTAGGTTACTAATATTAGTCCTAAATTAAAATAATAGAGCCTTAAACGTAAATTGTACAACAAACAGAAAACCCGAACTTCAGTTCAAAATATTGGAGCTCCGAATTATTGACGAACCGGTAACATAAAACAAAGGCTGGATATATTTTACTGCCACCATTACAGTAGGCTGAAAAAACGCCTACACCACGCCAGTTCTTATAGGAACTGATCACGAACACTAACTTACGAGCAACGTTATACATAACAAAGTACCCATCATAACGATAACAGGAAGACGTAGTACGCACATTACGCAAATTGTTTTGTTCAGACATGTTATGAAATACTGGTTCATTCAAAACATTATAATTTATACGAACAATAACGTTATTTATGTAGGTCAGCCAGCGATAGTAAGGACACGGACTTCATTCAAATCGGTCTCGGCGACAACTACGTAGAATTTCATTTATACTATAGTTAGGCGTGGATTCGTCCGTGCTGTCAAATCCAAATGAAACACTTGTGAATGTTCGATCGAGTGGCAGTCGGTAGTGTTGATGGGAAGTTTAATATGTACTTTCTTCTTGCTGTGTTCTAAATAGTTGGCATTTCGGGCATTAATGTCGTATGTAGTAGGTATTGATAAGTATGATGTGATTTAGTAGTGCTTGCGCTTATATTCAATCGCACTGGATAATGAAACTACAGTTTCATATTGTGATTGACCTATCTATTGTACAATTTATCTTGGGCATAGATAAAACTAGCTTTTCCCCTGTACGCGTTAGAGCCAAACTTTATACTAAAACAAAGAGGATCTTGACAGAAGACTTTAAAACCATGACTAAGTATCGAATATAAAACTGAGTATTGAATAACGGAATCCTATTAAAATCTTAACTCGTATTTTGTTCCCTAAGACAAACGGACAGCCACGTTATTTGATATTACGATAAAATTATTCGTGAATTGTATATTCAGCATCAGTATACAGGGGATAGGCACACTTATCATTCGTGTGGCCTGTTTCAATGAAGTAAACAAACTGACTGAACTGGTTCTAACCGGATCAGAATAATTAAGTTGGTACATAGTAAGAGCTAAGTTATTAAACTTGTGTCTTTATGCTGCATGACTTTGAAACAGTTGTTATTGTAATTTGTTAGGTTGTTTGTATGCTAAAGTTATAATAAGTAAGTTGATGAATATAACTAATTTATTAATATTAAAATTTAATTCACATACATACCTACTTCAGAATCTCGTAACATTCTGCATGAGTTCTAAAGGGTGTAGAGACACTCCAAGAATTTTAATAATATAAAAGTCGGTTGCAGCGTTTGGAACTTGACTTGTACCTACTATCAAGATCCAATGAGTTTAAGAGACCTGTAATAGTAAAATTTATTATAGCAGATGATTATCTGTATCGATATTGATGCCTTTATCTCCAAGTGAACTAATTAAGTTTGCCAGTGCGTATCATATTAGGTGCGTATCGAGCAGCAATGTTCTCGTATTTTACGATATCTAAACGTTAACGGCACAGAATTGGTTTTTTATCTAAAATAAAACTACGGGCTTCAAAAGATATTTCGATTCTTTTTGTGACTCATTTGACTTTATCTTGTGACACATGAATCTGTAAGCTTGAACTACTCATATCTGCAAAAAATATGTTCTTTATAACTTTCGTTTGCTCTGCTTTAGAAATAAGGACGTTTTGCACAAAAATAAAGACTCCATTGGTCTCATATATGGCTAGGTGTTACGCAGTCGTACGTATTATCGGAATACAAAATATTGTAACAAAACTTTCCCATTTTATAATATTTATCTACCTTTGTTTCCCATTTTTCTTAATCTTTCAGTAAAAAGTCATGTCAACATTTCTCATAAACTTTTCCAACAATTGCAAAGCTGCCTTGGGAACCACCAACTGTCTTTGCAATAGTAATGAAATAACAAGGTGTTGAAAGGGGAATCGTGTATCTATTGATTATACCAGGAATGTAGGGGAATGTAAGGAGTTGTTTATGAGTGCACTGTAATTTAAGAAAATTTGTTATTGCAAATGATAGGTGATTATCTATTGTGGGACTTTGTGAATATTTTTTTAGGCTTTGTGGGTTATGCGTCACTAGTACCAGATACAGTCAATCAAGCGACAGTCTATATTGTACAGCAAAAGAATAATTTACGTAAAACAAAAGTCGAAGGTAAAGCGTATTTAATTAATGTCTGTGAAATGCACTTACGATGCGACAATACTTAAGTGAATTTAAAAAGAATACGAGGAAAACAACAACAGTATCGGTTTAGGTACAATGTAATTTGTGTTCGAACAATGCGTTTTCCCCCATATTCAGAAACGTAAAGCAATCGCAAATATTGGTCCACCTGCGTTTTATAAATCGTGACGCTACAAATTATAGGTATAGGTAATATCTATACCTATTCTACCTATGCGCTATGTACCTACCTAAAGATATAGCACTCAAGTTGGCTATGCTAATATCCTCCGAGGCTGTAAATAACACTGGTATTTATTGCTTTGTTAGCAACGCATCCGACCGATCCAAGATTTACTCGACGCATATCAAAATTAATCTTAGCAAGCTCGGTTTTAATTGGCATCATATAATATTGCATCACGAAAAGTTCTAATTGCATTTACTATTGTTATTCTTTGTCTTTGTCCACCTTTAATGATGTGTACGTACCTACTGTTCATTTTGTGCTTCGAAAGATTTCATATCAATGACACCTAATCTCCATTTGACATAATATACCTACAAATCTGTATTTTCTTATTAATTTGCATCGACTCAAATTCACAAACGAATAAGAATATTAATTGAAACCGAAGTTCTCTGTTTGGTTTCTCTAATAATTTGTCGTATTGTTTCCTCAATTTTCATTTCAAAGGGCTTTATTCCCGACTGCGCGAGTAATGGCGGTTCTAATAAACCTGGACTTAAAACTTTGCCCACGCATTAGACGTGGGCTCTCGAGACATTCCCTTTAATTGCTGACAGACTTCGAACTTATTCTGACCTTAATCTCGGTCTGAGTTTATGGCGGACATAAAATTTTAATGGATCGACGAAAAGCGGAATTTTTAGTGTTGTTGTTGCCCGATGCCGCGTTGGAAAGGTATCTAAAACCTTGAAAGTCTGGCAGTCTACTTATTTTAGGCAAGCATTGAGGCTTTATGTCCAAAAAAATAGGTTTAACCAAAAATGGAAAAGCTTTCTTGGGAATCCTACGTTGCGGAAAAATAACCTATTTTCTTGGCTTTGCTTTTCATGTGGCTTATATTCATTCATTCTCATTTGGATGCGCACTTGAGTTTCGCCAGAAATATGAGTCTTATTTGCTGTAATATGGTATGGTGGCAAACATTTCATACATTTTTACTCCGCGCCTCAGTTAATACTTAATCCTCATTACGGAGGGATACATGATGGATACAATGCGTGCTGAGACTACTGTGTCGCGTTCAAAAGACCAGTCTAGACGCTGACAGCCATTGTTACTTTAGACATGTCTGGACCTTGAACCTCTGATTGTTGTGTCTTCTTAGTTGTTGCAATGGAAATACGTAAATGTATTATTATATAATATTTTCAGATGAGACTATCTTCTTGTATTTATTAAGCTTTTTTTGCTTATGTGATAATATTTTCGGATTCCATCCAATCTAGTTGTCCAGAATCATTGGTTTTTGCCGATCGCCTTAAAGGAAGATGTCAAACTCGAAGGTGCTTAACATACGTTAACAATAAGAGACATAGCCCTAGCCTTGTCTCCGAAAAAAACAAAATTTGTCAATTTAAGCGTGATTGATCGCCTACAAAACAACCTTCCGCCACAATTCAGTAATATAATATTTTCACACGTTAATAAACATGTCGTAACAAAGGTACTCATTAGTGGCCCACAACAATAAGGTAACGCTGACAGGGCCAGTAACTGGATCCAATTACGATTTCATAGCGACATCGCGCGGTGACGCACATCAGATATCTGCGTCCCTAGTAATATTAGCTGATACTCCTTATCGCGGGCTCAGTTTTCTTCATTACACTGAAATAAATACGAATATCTATCATAATAGAAGTTATCTTTGGTCCAACTAGAAGGATACAACGAATGGTTGACGGTCTCTTATAAGTTCTTATCGAGTAGCCTTTGTTCTGTTTGGTCTTAAAAGTCAATTACTGTTTGCTACTGAACCACGCCATAATGTTAATGGCTTTGGATAAAATGGGTACGCACAGCGGCGTATGCACTTATCTTTAAGGAGTAGCTAGCTACCTACTTTCTTGGTAATCTAGAAACTTTTAGCGAAGGATACTCAAATAATAAATAGTGCAATTTTCTAATTAATTTGTGTATTGCGACTAAAATCCATAAAACCGCTGTTTTATACTATTTCTCTATTATTTTACATTCACTCCTCCCATTCATTACACTCTTCAAAATAATAAAAGGTCCATATGTACCTGCTGTTTATTATTGCGAAATATTTTAAGACCACAATTATCTACCTGATAAAATGTTTTAAGTGTTTGGAAAGTAAAAAGAATTTTGGCGTCTTCGCACAATGCAAGTCTGAAGGAAAACCTGCAGTGGCGAATGACTTAAAGCTAAATTGGGTAAAACCCTACTCTTTACAAGTCAACCTCGCCACAAAGCAAGCGGTGACGTATCGGTAGATTAAACCTATTGTTTCAGAAATCAAAAATAGCTCGATGTCTTCTTCGTTGAAGCTTCATTCAACTAAGTACTATTTCATCGGGTACAATCATCATATCCGAACTGTGTTGAATAAAAATCTTATACTACCTACGAACTTGCTTAAATTCAGAACCTTGCATTTAAGAGTTCAGTTTTACATTAGACCAATTAGGGAGTCTATAAGCACAAAAGCTACAACATTATAATCATATTTCAAGTCGGTCCGTTGAATAGCCAAAGGAAAGTACCCAGAAAGGTTCAAGTTTAACCAATTGTCAATACAGGTTTTCATTCAGCGATTTACGACAAATTCCCGCTCACAGTCCCAGCGGAAGGGATTCTCCATTTAAAAGTCTACATTCCTATGTAAAGCAGCCGCCATATTGATAACCTTGTCATTTTAAACGCATTGTATAGCATTCGATTCTATTTCAAAGTATACCGATCGTAAACGTTGGCTTAAACTACATAGCTGCATCTATTTCAGCAGCTAAATAGCTATTAGTTACAGCTAAATAAATAGCATTAGAAATAGCATCCACTTCATCTTTGTTAGCCGTAATGACTTGTCGGGATTAATTGCGGCATTTTAATCTGATGGACCATCAGTCTCTTCAATATCTAGTGCAACTGTCTGAAGGCTGATAGGACACACCTTTTTTATGTTGGATTATGTAACATGGTGTTTCTCTGGGGACGAAGTATTATGGCAACGATACTTATGAGAGAAGTGTCGAGCCTGGGAAAACCATAAATAAAATTTTCATTATTCTCGTCTGTATTCCTTAAAGGAGTAGGCAGAGGAACACACGCCACATGCTAAGTAGTATATCTAATTGTAAAGTCCAAATTATGAGTTTAAAAATAACTATGAAAATCACATAAACGACAATGTAGTACTACTCTCCTGTGGTTTTGTTTACCTAAAGAAACCTACGAGACTTTGAATACTTACCATTTCTGTTTGTTGTCAAGAGAACATAATAAGCTGCTCTTTATATTCTCAAAATATCCATTCCACTCCGTCTATGAATTGAGGTAGGTACCTAATAAGCCCACAGAATCCCACTACAGTCTACTGAGTATTCAAATTGAAATTCCATGTTGAATTCATGTCTAGTCTGGAAGCTCAAAAACGGCTTAACTTTACTTTTCACGTTACAGTTCAAATAAAATCTCATTTTCGTATTCGTGTGAAAGGGACGGTGATAGTGTATATCCCGCTCTGTCCCAGAGGCGCACTTGACCGATGAGTAATGTCGCGCTGTCGCGGGACTGCCGACGAGCGCCTTGGGACGGTAGACTGGGTGGTTCAAGTTATGAGATTAGAGTATCATGAATTAATATAGGTACATACATGTGACGCAAAGATGTGGCGTTCAAAACCACTATCACACAATAAGGTGTTTAACATCTTATAAGGTGATGTGTGGGGTATGATGAGGTTTCGTATATCCATACTCTTAGCGAAATTCGAACACGGCTAAAACTTCTGATTCGATCTGCTCTTTTTACAAATCCAAAATACATCATAACTGTCGGCGACGAGCTGCCCATATTCCCTTTTGTGCCTGACCAGATTCAAATAACTACTTGGAACTAAGTAAATGGTTATAATTACAAGTGAAAAAAGTAAATCGCCTTTATTAATTCGCGTATTTCTGCATTAAGCCTATAACTTAGCGCTACAATTCCAAAGATAACTGGTTAAGTTATCGGTGCATGAACAGAATTATGCAACATGTAATTTAATCACTCAAGCACGAAAAGTCTCCTCGAGTTCGATAGGTAGGTAGCTACTGCGTCCGGCGCACCCTGGGCACTGGGCAGTCACCCTTTTACCGTACGTACTTATTATCGTTGCTAAAATTCGATTACAAAACCCAAAGGGAAATGTGGACTTTTTGAGCAGACATATTATCTAATAAAACTGGCAAAATGTGGATTCCCCGATGGAAATAATATTGATTTAAAAATAGCTTTGTTGAAAGTATAAAAATAAGGAATCTAATAAACAATGCATAGGTATCTTAAGTCAAGTCAGACAAGCAAAGGACACGTTTTCTCTGTGCCTAGATACAAACTAACGAATGTAGTTTTTTATCGTATCTTATCTGAATCTATCTCTATTACTGGTATAAATTACCAAGCAAGTTACAGTAGAGCTTCCCACATGTCGCTCTTAACTTGCGCCGCGCAGGCAGTAGTGAAGAAAACTGGCGAAATGATTGCGGTGCTTAAGACGCACTTAGACGCGTCGCGGTGATGTGTCGCCGCGGTAATTGTCGTGCCGCTGCGGGCCGGCCCACCGACAGGGAAACAACTCCAAATAGACGCTGAAAAATACTTAATACCACGAGAAATATGAATATGTATGCAGGAGTGAAGTTAATTGTCGTTAGGCTTTTTAAATTACCTACTTAATTGATGTGAATTTTTGCTTTTGTCTTCTCTATAGATATAAATAGTAGAAATATATAAAGAATATAGTATGGAAGTTTTAACTTTTAACACTAGCAATAAAATTGTTAAACAAAACTATCGATAACAGTTTTAAACTTTAATGAAAGGGTAACAAATAACCGGCACAGTAAATCTATTTCAGTTGCAACAACTTCTCCGTTGTACCAGGACCTCATACTTACAGACTAGTGCGCATAGTTACCGGTCATAAAGTAGCAGCGACGCGCCGGCGCGCGGCGGCGCCCGCGCTCAAAAACAAATAAAACGTTAAACAGCTCTAATGTGTTAGTAATTCGATTCGCCACATGTGCTCCTCTCTATTATGTGGCCCTTGTTTTGTTTCCTCGGTGTAACGATGGGAATTATATGTAATGGAAGTACACACGTCTTTACCAACATCTTGGTTTTATTCGACTGAAGGTACTGGCAGACACGTCCTGGAATGTTACGATATTTGTCTGCAGACGTTTACAGAAATTCTTTTTGCCATCCTCAACAGAATTGTAATGGACTTTTTAAAGAGATTGAAAGGTTCAAAACAAGTCTTGGTTAGATAGGCATTATAATTGGCTTAGTTAGATCTATCGGCGCCTTTTTTACGATTTATTATAACTATGTAGAGTATAAAGAGTACATACCTGCTCAGTTCTCATTTCTAATTTTCCTACGTGTTAATATTTTATAGGAACTTTATAACTCGCCATCGAGATAACGGATTACCCAATTTAGATGGCAGGAACTCGCTGATTGCCTAGAGAGCGCCGGATATAACATGGCCCCTTCAAAAATCTCTAATCCGACCAATAAGTGACTTTACTTTTCAGATACTAAGAAAAAGCGCCCCGATTTAAGTTCTTCAGTAATTTGCAAACATTAATTTTAATTTCCATTTTTTTCTGTTTCAGGTATTACAATTGTGTGGTTCATCAGGATTTATTTAGTAAGTCCCGACTTCACGAGTCAAACCCACATTTTCATTAGGGGTGACTGTAATTAGATTTCCTACGCTTCTCCCTCAAAAGTGTACGGAGTTCTTAGTAACGAAGTTAATCATCCCCGTCTACATAATGCCGACCGCCCCCTGTTCCACTAAAACCTTTTCCCGTTTTTAATAACGTTGAGCCGTTGACCCACGATAGAATTTTCTCGTAGGTACCTACATATTGAAGGTAGGTAGGACTAATATCTGCAGATCTCCCAAAATATATTTGCCCCGTGTGGCAATATGGAGCACGAGGAAATTCAGCCTTAGGTAGAGTACATTAAATGTTAGTTTGCAGCAATTCCTTTTTGGTTTAAGTCTCAATGAATATGTTTAAGTCGTCGGATTTAAATGCGCGCATTTGACTTTTGTACAACTTTACTCCAATAAATTAAATACAACTGCTACACAAACAAATTTTATAATTTCTTTGGGTTCGTTCAGCAGCAAGATCCTAATTAACATTGTTCGGGCAAAAAGAGCTATTATGTAGGTAGTTAGACAATCACCTGTTCCGTCTACCTAATCAGGGAATACAGGCTTCAAAGTGATGCCGTGTTTCTGTAGCGGTGGCTTGACTTGAGACTCGGATGTGAGCCCATCCGACACACGGACCAGCCGACGTCCGTGACTCGGGGAGGACGTTAAGCCGGCGTCGGCACCGGTTGTAATGCCAATACGTACGTGAAACTATTACTATTACGGTTTGGAATCTAAATTGCTTATAGGCTTCTGTGTACCTAGAATATGTAGGTACCTACTAAGAAAATAAGTTTAGGCTCGAGTAGGTACCTACCGTGTATTGTATTAATTGCTTTATATTGCTTTTTGCTTATTCTTCATTGATTATATTCCGATGGGTAATGATTCCAGACAAAACCGCACAAATAGCTATAACAAATATCAACTTCGTTGTGAATAAGGGTTTTTCAATAGGCATGTAGCGCGCAGCGGAGCCTATATAATACACATTGACAATTTATCGGCAGCAATGACTAAATAGGAGCATTAGTCACAAAAATACAATGTAGTACCTACTAGTAATGGCGACGGAAATAGCAAAGAATCGACTCAGTGCATTTAAGTGAATCACGCGCACTGGCGAAGTGGCGACGTTACGGAAATCGTGGCACTGTACTGGCTCGGTAATTGGCTGAAGGTTGGCCTGACTACATAGACTCTAGGGGAAACAGGTTCGAAGACAGCCCTAGCAAGAGAAAATTATGATTGTATTTAATGAAAAGGCCAAAATACGCATTGGCTTTTGCGTAGTGCTTAGTAGGACACATTAAACTGACACTAACAAATATTGATGGTTTTATTAGTCGGAAATTACAGAATTGATGCAATTTCGTTTTAATTTGTTGTTGGTTACACGAAGTAAACATTAGTATCAATGTTATTGTAATAATGAGTGTTCTTCTTCTTCGTATATGGTCATGTCTTGGTGTATTGGTCAGTCAACAAGGTCCTTGTCTTGTTGCAAGATTGACCGCCCACTATGATTGGCCTAGATAAGGTTTTTCAAGATGATGATTCACATTTATGAGCATCAATTACTAAACATAGTAAGTTACCTTCATAACTCTATAGCTTCTAAGCTAATTAACTTAAGGCAGGTAATCACATGCACCATTTTAATCTCTCAACGAGGGAGGTACCCGACAGTAACAGTTTGTCTAACAGGAAAATTCAATTATGCTTTTTCCCCGAGCTAGTGAGTCGGATGAAATTGCTACCACTACACAAATACTGTGAGTGACGTACTCTTTATTTCGTATTTGTTGCAACGTGCATAGAAAAATATTTTTCGTAGGAATTAAAAGTTTTTGGGAATGTGTTTGGTTTGTTACCTTTTATTTTTACACTCCGCTCGCGACTTTGCTGCGTGGAAAATTCAGCAAGGCTCGTCCGGGTAAAAAATGGCCTAGTTGGTTTAACGTTAAATTAATTAATTTCATTAACGGTTTTTCGTTAAAAATTCAATATTTTTTTGATAATTTTTTTTTCACTAATCGAAGCATCTACCGTGGTTAACTGTCGTAGTCCCGTAGACCTATCTCTACGATACATAGAAACACAGGACCAATAACATCTGGTATGCTAAGACACTATAGGTACACATACACGGTAGGGACCTATAACTACCTGACATTAATATGTTCCTACTTAATAGCTATACCTAATAATGATTGCATTTTATGTAGGTATTAGTCGAACGCAACGTTGAGCGTACCTTTAAAGATCATACTAAAGCGTATTTTATGTGAGAACTATGAAATACGCGCTACTAAAGTTTTAATTGCAAATACAAAGTTTATGCGATAAATCCCTCAACTGTTAGTTATTTGTTTCTCGTATAACATACGTACCTACCTTAATTCGCTGAACTCCTAGTAGATATATAATAGCTGAAAAAATATTGCGAACCCGTATCGGTACTAAGACTCGCACACACACATTAAACACGCTCGCAAAACGTTTTTTTTTCTTAGTGTCCATTGACATCGCTCACGCACATGATCTCTAATGGGTAATACTTAAAGTATTACTTGAAACTACACTTAAAGTCAAACACAGACACGCTAAGCTTTCTCTAAGGGGCCATTTCCACGAGCATGAGGATAGCAGCGATTATCATGTAGAGTAGAGTCTACACTAAACATGAAAAAGTCTGTCTGACATTTCGTCTGCATGAATTTATGTTTGCATTCAATCAATTTATTCGTTATTTTCGGGTTAAAACTAAGCTACCTTTACCAAATGAGTTAAGAGGATTATCCGTAAAAACAAAGTGACTTTCGTATTTATAACTTGAGTGTGTATTTAGAGTTACTTCGCATGTTTGTCAGGCCGACCACACACGATGAGTCGATAGCCTAATCCGTGGCATTAACTCGCCGAGTGCTATTCCTCGTATCGCCGTATGGAAATTAGTGAAGTTATCGTTCATTTATTGGTACCTACAGCAAGACTGTGGCCACAATCACTCGCTAGTGTATATGCTCTCCTAGTCGCTTCTAACTGCACGGCATGACAAACTAACAATGAATGACGTTTCTGTTTTTTTTTTGCGAATCGACGTAGTATGTGACAGTGGCAGTAGGTACTACTTCATATTAGTCGCAATGTTGTCAGTAAACCAATGTCTCATTATATTTTCTACTTTTTACACTGACAATTGCAATTTAGCATTCGTTTTAAATGGGCGAGTAATCTCAATACATAAACATATTGATTAGGTTCGCATGTTCGCAGGGTATTTATTCCCTTATGTTGTAAAACTGGAATTATTTTAATTAATACATGGCCGGTGCACTTTTATAGCTACGAGCATGTCCGAACAAGCCTGGTTTCCGCCGTTATGTAGTAAACGCAACTGTGTTGCCGCGGGCGGTGGCTACGATTATAACTTTGTGGAACTTGCGGCCAGTTGCGGCTAAGGTTCTGTCGACACTGACAATGCCCCTTTGTGGTGCTGTAGACTTTTAAAGCCGCAAATAATGAGTTCAGAATGTGTTTGATTAATACCTACATACAGTTAAAAGTTAATGATATTAAACAGTTAATGATGTTCTGTTTATGGATGCAGTTTCGTGGTGAATGGTAAACGCTCAAGGCATGGGAGTACCCTTGTCTGGGTATTGGACTACACCTTCTAATCTTCCGTCACGATTATCGTGACAATTCAATGGTTCGGTACATGAATTGCCACACGTATTTGCATTTACCAACAATATGTTTGTAGAATGAAAGATCGAAAAATATTGAAGATTTTACGGCTTAAGATCAAAGTATTCTACTATCTGAGATTTAAGATCAATAGTGACAGTGGCATCGATCGTCTAGGATCCCGCTGTGTGATTTAAATGTTTATTTTAAACGTAACATTGCAGCGAGCACCATAGTATAGAATTCAAGTACCTACTACATTCGATATTATACTGAATATGATTAGTTACAAGATGGTTTGAATAAAGTTTATAAATTATTGTCAACAAGGCTGGTATCCCATAACATTATTGGATGTGCATCTTTATAGTTTTTTGCCATGGGCTATACTGAAACGATTACTGAAGTCAGTACGGCGAAATAAAAGTGTCCGTTAGTAAATCAAAAAGAAGAAAAAAGTGGCTTACACTAGGGTATTTTATGAGAATTGCTAATATCCTAAAATGTAGGTATCTAACCTGTTTTAATTCTTGAAATAAACACATTGATCGTCAGCAAAAGATTGGAATATATAATTAATTCAATTCAACCAGTAACAACCAGTGTACACAAAGCCTATTTCTAAGGGGCAGGTGTCGCGTTAATAAGTGTTAGTGTACAACATTGTAAAGACACAGTTCGTTATTAATTGATACTCCATTATGTTTTAAAATATGTTTGATATTTGAGCCCGATCGATAGGGGACTAGGGGCTAAGCCCCGCAGGTGAGTGCAGGACACTTTTTAGTTTATTATACTTATTTAATGATCTATTAGTTATAATTCGATATCATGATGCAATTATAGAAAGTAAAAACAAGCTATCTTAATTGATCTAGATACGTTTTTGCTATAGGTAGGACCAGGTAGGTACTTAATTGATTGTTTCGTTGTTCACAACGAGATTATTGTGTTAAATAAAGTGTATTTTAACGCCAAGTTATTATTGTTAGTTGTCAACATTCTTGCTTAGTATGGTCCTTATTTTCTAAGATAAGATTTATGACTTTATTTTTTTTAAGAAAATTCTTAGATTCTTCAGTAACATCGGTAGTATAAGTTGGCAGAGCTAGAATTAATCTGCATTTTCAATAGTTATGCATGGAGTTTTTTACTCCTTTTGATCACCAAACTATCAATATAAAAACGGCATTCTCTAAAAAATACTCGCACAGTAAGCGTTTGGTAAAAAACGCCAATAGTTCGAAAACGCTAGCGCATATTTTTGGTCGTGGTATGATAAAAAGTATATTTCACAATGGGCAGAACAGCGGTGGCCCGGGGCGACTACATTACCATAAAAAATGCAGCCTCCATCGATCCCGCGTCGCTGTATTCAACTTTTGTGCAAATCCACGCAATTTTTATTGCGCCTACACTCGTTTTTCGTTTCGGAAAATAGTTTCATTTTCATAAAATGTTGACGGGATTCCGGCTAAAGAATAAAATTTTATGTGGTCAACCCTGCTTTGACCCTTTGGAATTTGGAAATACGAGGTTTTAAAATATGCTTTTTATGTTCAGAGACCTTTAAAGTTATATCCTATTGGCTTTTGGAAATATCTTTGATATTAATTTGGGTTAGGCAACGTACGGTTCCTTTGTTAGTGAGACGACAAAATAACGCATAGATTGTCAATATAATAATTATACTTACAGAGATGATTGTAATTAATGTTACTATTATTGTGAATGTAATCACGACGAGAGAACTAAGCTTTCCAGCGCATTACAATTAAAACGGCATTCAAAGTAAAAGCAGATACTTATCCTACATCTACGAACACTTGTGACTAGAAACCTAGTGAAATGTTGTAGTAATATTTCTTATTGGTTTATTTGTGAACCCTATGCACTACCATTATTGTTATCTATTATATGATATTTTAGGTCCCTTCGCTCTAATACTAATTTACATTTAGGGGCTGTAAACTTTCTATTTAATTTGTGTTACGATTTCAACCGTCTTATAGCATCTCATTATACTATGTATTTTAATATAACAATACTTCGTTTCTCCCAATTTGCGCCCATTATGTTTAAAGAGACAATTGTTAAGACTTTAAAACTCAGTAACTGCCATTAATGAAACAGTTAGCGGCTAATTTCCTTCCTTAGTTGATGAGAAGAATTAAAAACTACGTCTCATAAAGCCTATATTTGTATCTACTTTTGGTTGGTACCAAGGAATAAGAAATTGAAAGTACGGACGTCTTCATTCAGAGCCAAAGAGTAAACAATAGGTATGACATCGAGTGACGATCGATGCCTGTCTCTCAACATGGTATAGACTTGTAGAGTTAACAGCTAACTGCGAGCGGCCTCTTTGATTTTAACTTTATCGGAAATGTACTTAACTGCTTATTAACGTTCTCACAAAAAAACTGATTTATGTTACTGGCATAATATTCCAATAAAAACAAAAGATGCTTTCTGATGACCTGAGTATAATTTGAGTAGCACTAATAAAATGCTGCAAATTTCTAGTCCAATTGACGTAATAAATATTTTCATACAATGATGTGTTAATTGCATGCAAAACATTATATTATTTAGTACGTACGTACCTACCTATTGTATGCCGATCGTAGCAATATAAGTAACACGAAGGAATTGTATAGGTACGTATATACTAATCAGTGTATTCCTAATTGATTATTCAAATAAATCCTTTAGAAACTTCGTAATTATTTACCTAGAAACACCATCAATTAATAATATTGACAGCCAACCTTCAATACCTGAGTAATTGAGAGGCGCCGGAAGAAGAATTACAAGTCTTTAATTATTAGCGATCAACTTCAGAATTATGAGGAAATAATTTAACAAGTGGAAAGTTAAAGCGAGTCACGCGAAGCTTGGAATCTAGGTAAGAACGTATACGAGTAGTATCCACGGGTTAGTTACCCTTTCCGAGTAATCGATTTCCCACTGCAGTACTAGATTAAAAAATTATGGATTTACTACTTCTGTATGGCTTACGGCCAAAAAAATCTGAAATAACCTTAGGAATGGAATAGGGACTCATACTCTTAGAAGATTTGTCTCTAATCATATGATTGTCGTCAATCTGTAATACAAAACATCTTTCTGTTTCCTTATTCCCTGGTAGGCACTATATCAAGAATATTGGCAACAGAATTGTCTTGTTTGCTAGTTGCTGCATTCATGATGACAGCAATATATGTCCAAGTCTTAATTAAGAAATTCGCGATGCTAATAATATTTTTGTACGTTTTAGGATGCCTATATTTGGTAGACGTAAAGGACCATGTAAATTCATAATAAATTCGTGCAGTAAGTTGGCTACGTAGTGTTCTCCATCTATTACTTAATATAGTAGCTACCTCATAATCGTAAGACGTCCACTGTTAAACACAGGATTTGTTATATTACTGTGTGATTGTTTATATAGCTACTTCTATACACCGAGAATATTTTTTTATAGGTATTAAAAAATGCAGTTACCACCCTCATAAGACGGTGACAGGTACCACCTACCTACAGCTGGTCTACTAGTGCCTACATTGTAGGTAGAGTCAGCTCTACGTTATTTATTTGCAAATACGACACAGAATTATTTGCGAAGTATTTCATTAAAGTTATCAAGAATTTGAGTACCAAAGTTCAAAGTTATCCACTTCATAAATTGGATATGCCTAGCCTTTTCCTACGATAGGGTTCGCTGGAGAATGGCTGGTTGGATTTATACTTACCTATAGCTAACAGGTATCAAGTTGTATTGGTTGTGTGAACAGACTTTTACAAATTGACAGTGTATAGTATAGACTATTCCCCATTGTAATTCGTAGTTGATACTACGACGTCATAACTTGTATCGAGGTACCTACACCGTTTCCTTTACAGTATTAGGTGTTAGTAAAAAATCACACCATTTCTAATTAATACCGGCACAATACCCAATAAACATACATACAGCTATAGCCCAATTCTCATAGAGAGCGCGTCGAGCCGCGTTTATCGCAGTTATCAAGTGTCGACGGTTCTCAGAAACGCCTACCTACGAGCGGCGACCAGGTAGCGCCCTAAGGCACACAAAAAACTGTTAGGGATGTGCATCCAGTATCGATATTTTGCATACCGTCGCTCGTCACTTGTCGCTATAAATTCAACATTTAGAGAAGATTATTTTGAATTAGTGTGGGTTTACCTTTGTTTCAATATATCGTGCAAATTCATCTAAACAATATATACCTATACTTTATGATACAGTATTAATTTATTCATAATTTTTAATATCCAGAGATCAGTGATCGCATATTTTCGTGAAACCATTTACAATTCACTGGATCCATTTGTACTGCGACGTAAAAAATGTTGAATGATCGTAGCAAGTTCATTTTTTTTAATGTCGCCGTAAATCAGAACAGTTTTTTCATAATCATGTATTGTTAATTAAGTCGATTTTATCACGAGCGCATTCTAAATATAATATGGCAGAATTCAGAAGCGATTTTAGCGACTTACAGTAAACGGGGTGTGCTATCATCACATTTGAATGAAAAACGTGTGACTTGTGTAAAACATCGACAAATTCCCATTTCAACCAGCTCATCACTAGTTCGCTGTTCCTACTTCCCACTGCCAGGATAAGTTTTTTTCTAGCGCACGAATAATAAGTACCTATTGAATATTTTTTATTAAGGGCTCCAAAGGCCGCGTTATCGCTCGGTCCTATCCTATTCCTAACGCGACGCTTATGAATTCGAATTAAGTTTTTAGTTGAAATTTTGGGCGCATACCGAGAGGAGTCCGCTGAGTATAGATGAGACGCATCTTATGGTAGAGTGATGTAATCCACTAATCATCATGCTACAAGATGCTTTAATACTGGCCTGGTTATATCATATTAATAAACAAGGGAACTAAAGTGCTATATGTAATTAAAAGGTTTGCGTTATTTACAATGAGTTCGGCTTCAAATGCACAAGACGCATGGTCGCACAGTATGCCGGCGGCGCACTGGCGCGGCCGGCGCGGTTAGGCGCGGTGCGGCGGGGGCGAAGCGAGTCGCCCCGCGCGCTGCCGCGGCCTGGCCGCCGCCGCCGGCCGGGCGCGCCCGTGCGCGAGCTGCGGGCGGCAGTGCGCTCCCAGATATTAACTGCTAGGGACGTGTGACGGCAGCCCAATAATGGCTTATGAATGGAATAAGGCACGTGTAATGCAGCTCATAGAAACATATGCAGCACATACTTGAAATTGAACGAAAACTTAAAAATGTCACTTCTTATTACTTTCGTGAGAAAAAGAAGCTTGAAGACTTAAAAAATTCTTTCACTACTCCCACCTCTGCAGATATGTGGAAACCACTTAGTTAAACAGCCAGATGTAAGTGGGTACCTTGAACAATTTATTTTGTTTTGTGGTGGATGAGACAACATCAAACTGTACCTACCAACTTCAAAACAAAAGGGATGGAAAAATGAATTAATCAGACAACATGACTTGCTTAGACTCTTTCCAAATAATTCATTTCATTTCTCCCCTCCTGCTATCGTCCGAGTCTGTCATGTTTTACCTTAAATTAAATAAACATTGACTTTACTAATATGGCATGCAAAAATACTGAAATATTAGGACAGAAATTTTTCTAATTCATGCACACATATAAAATCGTTACAGAAAATGCAATGCTTAAACTATGTTCAAGAAATAAAATGACTTACCTTTGATTGACAGCTTTGGGTAAAGTTGCAAATTGCAGGTTTTTATCCTAATTTTAGTGTGCTCTTTATACTAACACTGCTTTTTAGCTTATCTTGAAGTTGTAGCTATCTTATTTGTCTAGTAACTGCTTTCTTCACAGCCTTCAGAATCACAACAAGGTACACAATCACGATAAAGAGATAATCCTGATAGCGACAGCGAGATCGCCGCAGTCCTAAAAGCAATAAAGGACGTATCAGCTACTATATCTGTGCACGACGATGCTGCAATTTACGGAGAATATATAGCGAGTAAAATACGAAAAATGGACAGTTATACCTCAGCGACTGTGCAGCATCACATACATAACATTATCTACCAGGCAGAAATGGGCGTATTCTCTCAGAAGACAGAAGCTGATAATAAATATATAACTATATATCCCGGAAGTGTAATTTCGGATAGGGCAGCAATGGGTTCTAATACACCAGATGAAATCACACGCCCTACGTCAAGACAATCCATTTTTAGCACTCATTCCAGCAATTCTGATACAAAGGATAACATTGATATTGAAGAACAATATTGGTGGACAAAATAAATCATAATACTTAGTAATTATTTTTTATTGAACTTTAAATAAGTGCAAACATCATAACTAATGCTTAAGCATTATATATAGTCTACAACTAGAAATATTGCGCAGCGTCTATCTTCAGATACTTTCCAAGTTTCTTCGCTGTTCTATATTGTATAAGAAAAGCTATTGCTTTCACAAATAAACTTACATAAAATCGTGAAATGTATTTTTCACTTAAACAAATTATTCCCAACTATTCAACCCGAAAACCATTAAATGAAACAATTATACCCGTTTCCGCTATCTAAAATCCGGCAGACGACCAGACAGAATTGTATTGAAATAAAGCCGGTTTCCAGGCTGCACAATATAATGAATAATGACAGGGGACAGACAGATTGCTTCATTAGCTGCCCGCCGCTACACGCCGCATTAAAAATCGTTAAATGTAGGTACAGCATACGGGAGAGGTTCTACATTGATGAATACGGACTGTGGAATACATTGTATGCATTTAAACGCAGTAGTTTTATCGATAGTTTTTATCGTGAATTTTGTTTCTACTGTAATCTCTATATAATTTGAGATTACAGTCTAAATCATCGTATTGTAATTCATCTTTAAACAAATTATTATGTTCGGTAAATTTATTTATTGTTACCATTGAATCAAATACTTAATGTCTAAAACTATATCCAGCAGTGTGTGGAGTGAGGCTACGTATGATGATGATGATGATGGTGAAAATAACTGACTGAACTGACTGCATAAACACTGTAATCCATACTACCAACACCCCGATCAAAGCGAAATGTTTTTAGGGGTATTTTGGGATACTAGGTATACCTAGGTTATTTAATATCGTTCGAAGATGAAGATTAATATACATCCTTACTAATATTATAAACGCGAAAGCTTGTAATGAATGAATGTTGTCACTCTTTTACGTAAAAATTACTTAATGGATTTTAATGAAATTTCATATGGATACCTCCATATGAAATTTCCAGTTGACACCCTGGATTAAACACATAGGCTACTTTTTATAACGAAAAAATGTAGCGGGTAACTCCACGGGGCGCAGCTAGTCGTAAAAAAAAATCAATTATGTATGTAAAGCTCACCAGTAGGTATACTAATTTATAGTGCCTAAGTAGAGTGGTATCTATCTTCGGGATTTTTTTGCAAATTAATTTATTATACGATTAAACATTTTTGCCGGCGTTAAATAAATTATATGACCATATTTTATTAAATTGTAGTTGGTTGTCTTTCAAAAGTTTTTGTTGTATGCACTGAAATTAAAATTGAGACTATTAAGCTCCTCTTCATTATTTTACCGGAAACTAACAGAAACATATTTTAGGAATGTATTCCTTTCGTAAATTTATTATAAAAATCCTACATCAAAACCTGTAACAAAGTTATTTGTTATAGGATATTTAACTTCGTCAAAGTTCAAAACGCAATTGCACTAATTGGAGCTGAAAGGGCGGAGTTTCGCAAGGCAACGCTCTCGGACCCGGGCCGGGCCCGCTAGTTTCAACTTGTTACACTTTCTTAATATTGTTTTAGAGAGAGTTTCTGGCTTATAGGTACCTCGTGATAGTGGTTTCTAACTCTTGATCCGGGTTTTACTGTACGCGATTACGGTGGCAAATATAAACTAATATACATCTTACTCCATTTTAGATCTTTATTTGAAACAGTGTTCAATAAAATTAAATATATTCATGTCGACCTTTCCCACCTTAAAAGTTCTAATACCTATACTATGTTATTAATAGGTACTAGAACATAGTATTATAACTTTTTGTCGGGATATATCCAGACAGGTAGTAAATACCTGCCCTAGCAACATAATATAAAGTAAGTGCTGTGTATAACCAGCGGCTAGGGGGAGCCCCACTAGATATAATTACGTGAGCGAGTACCAGGGCGACATAGGCGCGCAGTAGGCAGGCAGCGTCTGGCAGGAAACCCTAAATAAACACACAATTATGTATAATCCCACTCCACTCTCACTGCGCTGAAAAACTACGCGGGGAGGTGGTAACGTTCGCACACAAAGTCTTGTTTTATTTCCTCTGTTATAAAAAGTGTAATTGGATTATTTTAACACGTTTCCAGGGAATTGCGCCGAGTTCAAAGAGGTTTTTCTCTTAAAATTATTTTTATAGTTTAATTTTTTATTACGTTTCAAGTACTTATTTATCCTTTATAAAAGAGACATTTAGGTACCTAATAAAGTTACACTGCTCGTCTTTATCGAATGAAAGCTGACGATAAAATTAAACTGCCATGTTGGATTCGAATTAAGTATATTCACATTATCATTCGATACTCCGTCTAACTGCTGAAGTATCAATGGTTTCCAACGAGAGTGACCATAAAAATGTCAAAACGAACTAGAATTATTGACTCGTATATCTTCTTCGTGCGTTTATAGTGGTAACAAGAGGAATCGTAATCGTTTCTAGTAGTTTCCAATAAGTACTAAGTGTTAATGTCATATTAAATCCTTTGGCTCTCAGAATAGCTTTAACAATTTATAAGAATAAAAGAGTGTTCGAGATTTATTTCAAGTTGAATGTACTTATATGTATTTTATTTATAACATAAATAAATCATATCTTAGTCATTTAATCTACTAACGGTACACCCCGTAGCGTAGGTAGGTAGGTATTCGAATTATAGCGTAGCGACTGTAGCGAGGGACTTTCGCTCGTGTCTCGCCCCTGCCTACGTAACTATATCTAGTACTAGGTACACAGTAAGTCTAGGAGATATTACTTTTGCTGTACATTGTAACTATTCGTTACTTCCATTTTTCTAGTAATTATTTTAAACTTGGTCTTAATTACCACACTTACTCAGATACTTTAATGCAGTAGGTAATTACGAACGGTGTTGATAGAATTCACTAGTTTGTAAAACTTTCGGCTTATTAATAATGTTCTCTCTGGCAACACCTAATTCAGACAAATGGCAAATCATAAATCTTGGAACATCTGAAATTATACGGCATTTATTCTAACCTCGATTATTGCATTATTTAACCTCCAGTTTGAAAACTTTAAGCCAACAGCATCAAACTGCAGGAGGTAATCACAATGATAAATACATTATTTCTAGAAATACCTATATCTCTCAATGCATTAAGCACTTACCTACCTACATATGAGCTGTATAAACTCTACCATTAAAGCTTCCCGTCTCGTATTAATGATAAGCTTGCAAGTTGATATTTTCGTTAATACCTACCTATAAAAGTGGGTTGACTGAAAATTCGTGGTATATTCTGATATCAGAGCTGCGTTCTCGAGTGTCGCGCATTGGTCACTTAATATATTATATCGGGATACTATCACCGCAGGGCTGTCACACAACGGACCGTTTTACGACCTACCACCGATAAATTAGGGTTGCTTCTTTTTGGAAATTATTGCGTTTATTTTGATGAGTTTTGGAATTGTATGGTTTGTGGTAGGTACCTATGTTAACCTGATTGGCGCAGTGGCTAAGCGTTTGGACTGCTGCGCTAGGGGTTGCGGGTTCGATTCTCCCATGGGACGAAAATGGAGATGATGGCCACGAGTCTGGATGTTTGTGTGTGATGTTTCAAGTTTGTGAAACGCACTTACGATACAGGAGAAATTCCTTGTGTGTAAATTTGAAATTTGGATGCACTGCCTATTCTTTATAACATGATTCCTAATAGTTTACCCTGTTACGTACCTTGTTCTTTGTTGCTCGTTGTTTCAGTGTTTACGCGTATGTCTATACTTAAGTTTGACATGACCTCAAAAAATACAAAGAGCCCATTAACCTAGCTAGACAGACTAGCCACTTAGGTTCATGTAGGTACCTCTGTACTAATCACTTAATTGGCTTCCTTTGTGTTTCTTGTACCTAGTGCTACAGTAAGTAGATACCTAAATGAAGACGGCACTAACATACAATATAGTTACACTCATGAATATTCACGTGTTTTTCATCAAGGTAGGGAAAGACCACGGATTCCATTTGCTACAATCCTAACATACCCTTTCCAAGTTTCCAACCCATTAGGTAACATCGTTGTAAAAGTTTGTGACTAGGCGATCGTTCTTCGTTACTCAATCATGGCAAAACAAATTGGGATGAAAGGCACACAGATTTTTATATCTAGATTACGCCACTGGAATTTTCTAGTCGGTCAAAGTCGCGGGCGAAAGCTAGTTTTCCATTATTTAGGGGGAAAGTAGATACTCCACGAGTCCCGGCGTACCCTGGACGGTCAACCTCGCCACCATCTTTGTTGACTGACCAATCTCTACATCACGGCATGTCCTATTCTATGTGGCTATTGGCTCATGTCGATACGAAGAAGATTATTTGGGATAGGTAAATTTGATTTTTCTTCACAACATCTTCGATCTAGTCAAAATACGTCTACTGTAGTTCGTACGTAAATCATATACTACGTAGATATGTAAACTAATACCAACTTGCAGGAATCAGTATACGTTTGCAAGTGTAGTTATTATGGTAATGTTTAGCGTGCATTTTAACGGTGGATTCGAAAGCCCATGTTTAGTGGGCGTTCACAGGGTAATATACCTGTAGACGCCCGCATGCTAGACCAGACAGGTATATTGTGGCCTGTACTAATCAAACTGTAGAATATACCAACGTTGTTGTACAATGCAACTACTAAATTATAAGGTACGCATTTCAGCCTTACATTTTAATTAGAATTCTCTCTAGATCAAAACTCATATTATTTCGTACACTAAGTATTTCAATATCTTATGGAGGTGAGTTATTCGCCCTATCTATGTTTAAAAACTATTTTGTAACTAAATAGCTCAAAAGCATCTCGAGGAAGATGGATTAGTCGCCGGCTTGCTAAGTGCCTGGTTATTTCATACCATTAATGCCAGATTGCGTTACGATATTTTAGATATCATAAAACACAGGTAAACATCATATATGTCTATAGATATTTACTATGAAAAACTTATGATATTTCTTACACCTCTGTGATAAGGCGATGGCCACACAATAAAGACGTAACACGAGAAGGCTTTGCGACTTTTTAATACATAGGTATAGAAAATGAATAAACGGCGTGTCTGCGCCCCGCCTTGACTGTATGTTTTGCGTCGCGACATTTCTATGCATTTTGTATGAAAGTAAATCAAAATGGCATATATCTGCGCCCTGTCCGCGACGCGTCCTCTTCTTACGACTTTTTTGTGTGACCATCGTCCAACATTAACAGTAACCACGTTTTCAAGTGAAATCTTGATGATAATAAGAATCAAGCTCTCACATAAACATCACCGCAGTTCTATCTTCAATTCACGTTGTTTTTACAAAATAATCAAATTAAATGTATTAAACAGCATCCACGTGGGCAGCCCTGATAACCGTTATCAGTGGTTCCGGGAAAGCGATAAATAAATATTATTGTTAGTCGAAACAACGACGCGTGCGACTCATAGCAACCTCTGAATGTATGTTATAACAGTTATAACATACACATACTGCACAGAGGAATAATCAATAACATACCTAAGTTGTTTTCATTAGTTTTTTGTTTTATTATGACTACAGTACTGTTCTATTGTTGATTCTAAAATATAAGCTCTAAATACAGGTACCTATAGATTTCCGGCAGACTATAGTTTGATATAATCTACATTAGGCTTCATTATTAGGTACCTACTTATTACTAATATTAAAAATGTGAAAGTAGTTCTGTCTGTCTATCTGTCTGTTACGTCTTTACGCCGGCTAAACCGCTGGACGGATTTAGATGAAATTTGGCATGTAGACAGTTTAATACCCGAGGAAGGAAATAGGTTACTTAACGCGGGCGAAGCCGGGGTCAAAAGCTAATCTAAATATAAACGCTGACCGTAGATATATTATAGACCTACCTATCTTCAGCATTTGTCCAAAATTCCAAATGACACTCGTGTCTCATAGAATTTTTTTTTCATTAGACGTCTCCCGCGGTCTCGTCCTTATTTGGAGATATGATAAAATAGTTTACCTATGTTTGCCTTCAAGTTCCAAATCAAATTTCAACAAAATCTATTAAGTAGTTTGGAGAAACATATTGTTATAACTAATAGGATCATTACTAGTTCACTTGAAAAGTATGAATTCAATCTAAATTACTACAAGATTTCAATAAATATTTTTACTACGTATACGTAGGTAATTGGTTTAGTCATCAAGCAGGGTTAAAATCATCCAACTAATTATAGAGTCGTAATTTTTCCATCGTCTGGTGCAGCGCATGCGTGTTGGTCTTAATTTAAACATGCGGTCTATTTATAATTGAGACGCAAAAACGGTTTGTTCTAGTGTTCAGATGTTTGTTTGTTTCTCCGTTTATGTTTGTATGTACCTACTTACTAGGTATCAAAAAAATATGGTGGGAGAAATCCCACCATATTTTTAAGTTACTTATAAGGTTGCCTTACAAGACCCATTATATTTTTTCTACTTTGCATTTCATGTTGCATTCTCAGCAATCCTAGAAGTCTTATTTAGTTTAAGTGACTTTTATAAGTACTTACCGCATATTAGTTAGTGTTGCCTTATGGTGGTACAAACCTAATATCGATGAATGGAGTAAAAATTACAGTGACATGTATGGGTTCTGCAGTTGGACATAATTATTATCTAGGTACCTACCCTTATTATTTTGGGTAATTATAATTACGAGGCATTTAAATACCTAGTAGTACCACGTGACTATAATCTCAGGTATGTCTACCCATAACTTAAACTTACACAACACTTTTGTAAGTTAAGAAATACTTGGAAAGTATTTGTAAAGTTCCTGACTTTGTTGATTTAAAGTTAGCGGTGGTTCTTCGTACGCTGACTCACGCTCATAAATTCCTTTAATGTTGAAATGTAACTTTTCTCCTCGAGTGCAGTTTAAGTGATGTTTTAGTACAATGAGCGGACGGTGACTGGTGGAAACTTTAGATAAGAAAGTGACTGTATCAATGCTACTTCTAAGTTTTAGAAGTCATCTATCCATGCTTACCTAGTTTCTAAGTCAGTAAAAGAAATTATAGCAAGCAGTAGTTAAAGAAAAGTATTACCCCAATAACTATGTAAATCCTACAAAATATATTTTCCTACATAGATACCTACCTACCTGTATTTGATGCTTGAGTAGAATTTCAAGGTTTTTGAAAAGGATGTATGATCTAAAACGATTGAAATAAAACTAGTTTTACGGATTGTATCGCGGTTTTAATTAGTTTTTTGGTCCCGACGTTTCGAATCCTTTACAGCATTCACAGTCTCGGGCAGACTGAGGTGTTAAACGTGTAATTTGAACAATTACTATCAACTACCTTACATCGTAAAACTAGTTTTTTTCATGTCTAAAATTCGCGTAAGTGATAGAAATCATTATGATACTAGTTTACGACTTTGGATAATAGCAATTACTCTCACTTGTTCTAAAAGTTGTAAGTAGTTACTAGGACTGCAGCATTATCAGAAACAAAAATAAATCGACTGCATCCGCGAGCTACATCAGTGGTCAACTACTATGACGAGCCACCCCGACCGTAATCAAGTAATTATATTTAATTGACGCTAAGCAAAGTGTGAATTAACCAATTGAGGTTAAACGCCGTTACAATTGAGAGCGGGTGACGCTGACGTTGACAGTATCGACGCCTGTCCTATACGTCAGGCGTCGGCTTGGTCTGATGTTAGGGGTCGATAGGTGTCGCATGTGCCACTCACAGGCCCCGCGTTCAGGCATTTTTCCTTTACGTGCACCGTGCATCACTGTCCATTATTGTACAAATGAAATGTAATCCTAACATTTTTTCATATAATTCTGACTGCAGTTTTGCATATTAGAATTACCATTGACCAAGTAAACTTCTCCGATAGCATTACGTAGGAGGCAGGACATACCTAATCGAATTAAATGCGCAACGTGTAAAACGTTACAACGACGCGTGCGATATTTGTGAACTAAATGTCGTACCTATCGTAAAATTAGACAACTACTCCATTTTGGAATAGTTGGTGTTGCTTCAATATTGTGCGCGTTCACGGATTCTGAGGTGCCACTCATATATTGACAGGGAACTATAAACGGCCTTTACATGGACAACTTAGGGTTACTCTTACGTATAACCAAGCTCCTAAGACGCTATTAATAACCTAAATCCTGGATGCGATTAAGGTTAGGATTAGCGCAAAAGTATAATTGGCGCTGCAAAGGACTTTAAGCAGGTTTGATAACAATAAACATTGGTATTTAGTAGGTATAGGTAGGTACTACCTAATAGAAACTTTACTACAGGAAAGTCGGTAATCGGTGCCACAATAATTAAAAAATACAGACGATTAAGAAATAAGTTCTTTGACGAAAACTTTTTCAATTGACAGGTAGTTGGAACTTAAAAGAAAAGTTTTTCGTGAAATAATTGATTTCTTAATCGCCTTTTCCAGATTAAAATAGGCAAGGGAATATGGAACAGGAAAAATAATTTAATTTCAGTCCCCTTCCCCTATATTTTGCAAACTTTTTGACCACCCCTATTATTTTCCAAGTTCCTACCCCGTGCCCTTAAATCATATTTTAATATAATCTGTGCCCGAGCCAAAAGTTAATCAATAAACATCGATATTTTTAGCAGACCTGCATCAACTGAAGAAAATTTAAATACCTATCTATCTGTCTATTTATTTTGTGAGAATCTTCATACAATCAAAACATAAACATAACATAACATCATGCCTGTATTCCCCGAAGGGGTAGGCAGAGGTGCACATATAACACCCACATTTCGCCAGTTATGTTTTTAGGTCCCAATGTAATAGGGGGCGAGCCTATTGCCATCAACCGGGCACAAATCCAGACTCCGTGCTGCTACTGAGAATTACCTAATGGAAAAACCCAATAACACTTCCACACACACACCACACCTAACTAATTACTCTCTGCAGACATGTTTGCATTTCTTTTCTTCTTTTTATTCTTCTTTGTTTAAAAATTGTATTAAGTGAAATTGATAGTGTTGTAAATCTAAGAATATGTTCACGTAGGAAGAGCGAGGTTTTCCCAACACAAGTATCTCTTGATTACTTTCTGGGAAGCCCCGGCAACTTATTTGTAAAGATTTACTGAAATAAAAACTTTTTATTTTATTTTTATTTTTACACTTTGCCCGACCCGGGATTCGAACCCAGGACCTCGTGCTCAGCAGTCGCGCTTGGCGGCCACTAGACCAACGAGGCAGTCAATTAACAGTATACAATCAAGTGTATTTTACTAGGTAATTGTATGTGTCTTTCTGCAATTCTCGAAGCTTTCTCATTACCAGTTGATACACCTAAGTATGGTATGACAGTTTTGATCAATGGCTTTTCTGACACACTAACGAGTATGTTTACGCATCTGTCCAAAGTTTGACGCGAACCGTCTAAAGCCTCGAACAGTCGCGATGCTATCATAATGAATTGATACTTCGAGATCGCGTGATGAAGTGCGATAACATCGCTTGAGACCTGAAATTATAAAAAATAGAAATTGTAACATTCGCCATTGTTAATTTAGTGCTTTTTGCAAGACTATAAACACATGAGGTCTTCTCAAATGGTCAGTATTGTTTGGATATAATATTTAGGTACTTAAACATATTATTTCGCAGCCTATAGCTTTAACAATCATTCTAAAATCATTTGGCGCTTGCTTGCGAGATATCGCACCTGTGTGGATGACGATATTCGCTGAAAGTACAGGTTGAGAGTGGTTGTTAAAAAATAAACTGTAATGAATTGCAAGACACTTTCTATCATCGATTACAAAATACTTCCTACTATTTTTATTGTTTACTCGTTTACGAAGGCTTTTACTTTGGTAGTTCGAGTACCTACGTCTCCACATGTAGGTACATATATTAGATACACGTCGGATTCCTTGCAGTATACTTGTTATTAATATAAAAATCCAACATTTAGCTATGTTGCTTATAAATTAATCAGAAGCAGAAGTCTTACTTAGGTATGTTAGGTAAGTTTCAAGTCTAAACGGCACAGTGAACTAAAATTGCTTGGTTTATTATTAAGACGAAATAAAACTCTAATCTCGTGCTCAGCCAATCTCCAATAATAAGCTTCCCAACAATACCTAAAGCTCCGAGGTGGTCTCAATCACAAGTTAGAGCACGTAATACAAATTAATTTGGCAAAACGAGCAATAAACACTTTACAGCGTGCACAAGTAATCAATCTTGGTTTATGTGTACGGAGACAATGGCTGAAACAAGCGTCGAATAAAACGGTGGGCAAATGATGGATGCAAATGTGTGGGGTCTGGGCTGTAGGTCTGGTAGTGTCTCGTAAAACCCTTACTGCCTATTCTTTGACTACAAAGGTACCTTCGCTCAGTATATTGGATTAGCGGACTCGATGTGAATTGCGCTGTGTATTTTAAGCTTTTTAAATGTTTACTATTAAAGTACCTATAGATAGATGCAACTCACTCTTGAATTTACATTTTTTACACTGCATCACATTTACTTTGAAAAAGATATCATTTACTAGGTAAAGCTTTTTTTAACACTCAACACTAGATCCGACTAAATGCATACCGTGACAAATTCTACATTCATAATTCTCTTAAAAGTAAGAACCATTATGCCTATTCAATTCATAATTACGTTGCAGCAGAGTAGTCTACGGAAAGCGGCACTAAGCTCCAGAAAATTCTGTGAATGTAGCAAAAATCGCAGACGAGTGAGTGGCCTAGAGATAAATGCAGTTGTACTACTCATACTAGGGATACATAGAGCGGAGCTCATTTTAATTACAGCAAGCAATGCGAACGATGTCTGCCTCTATTACGTGAACCTACCCACAATAAAAATTACAAGCACCACTAAATGGCGAAGGGGCCTAAATTTTATCCTGTACTAAAATGATTACTTGGACGAAACTATTTGTTTATTTTAGAAAATTGTCGTTGCTGCTCTTAAAGAATTAGAATAGAAATATTAATTTGACTTAGTACAAGTGAAGATTTTAAAAAGGTAGAGCTTTGTTTTATGCTTTAAATTCATATTTTTGCTACGAACTATAATGTAGAATAGGATTTATGGCTTACAAAGTTGAGAGATAGTAAATCACGATTACAATGTTAAAAATTGGATATGCAGATATATAAGCATGAGTGCGGTGTAGTCAGGAATACACAAAGTAGGTAATACAGGTCTACCAACTCTTTTCTTTCTTTTACACCAAAAACAGCACGAAAATGTTAGTCCTTCCCGCGGACAGTCGTAACACAAACGATTCCTCTTTTTGCAGAGGGGTGCGATAGCTGCAAAAATGCAAAAGCAACGAAAATGTTCTTTGAGCTTCCCATTAATGTAACATGACGACGGCAAAGTTATGTCTGGTGAATGAATGTTGTTTATAAACTAATATAACACCTGGGTGGTATGTTGATAGCTATATGTACATATATTTTGTCACGTCCAACCCAAATGACTGTACCAAATTGGTGAACCGAATTCATCTGCATATGCAGCGAGCCGACGACCCACTGTTTCGGATCACTATTTTAGAAGCTGCATTACGTAAATAATAGAGAGTCCGGATTATTTCGGTGTTGTTCGCGTATCGATTGGTTGGGGCAACAATGTAGTGATTTGGTTGTTAATAATTATTGAGGTGTACCTTTAATTGACATGATTACCGAAGTGGTTTAATTAGTGTTTGGACAACTGTGGTAAGTCTAATGGTTACGAGTCTCGCACAGAACTAATATTTGTATGAGTCAAAGATATTTATCCTGAGTCTTTGTTAAAAGCTTTTAATGCCCCCTTCCACAAATATAAGCAAGCATATATTTACAAAGTCTTGTATAGCTATATATTTTTTTATATGCTGTAAAAATAAAAACATTTCCAATTAAAAATGGCCAATAGCCATCTTGCAAGTGCAAATTTACCTACTTGTGCTTTTGTTTGTAAGGTACGTACAACTGAAATAAACTTGTTTAGCCAAACTTAGTGACAAAGCAAATTTGTTACGTAGGTAATAAGTTAATAACCTACGCCCATCACTTACTCGTACCCTGCTTCCCCAGTACATATCGTCACCCACACACGAGCGATATCTCCCAAACGATCAACTAAAGATTTCACAAGGATTGTGTCTGTGATACCTGAGATAAAATAAAACATATCCTTAAACGACTCCAATTTTAGAAGCCTTCACTGGTCACACAATTATAGTCCTTTAGCTTACGGAACAAAGTTTATAATTCCACAAACGAGAAAATTCCTATTTTCTATAATTTCAGATGTCAAGCGATGTTATCGCACTTCATCACGCGATCTCGAAGTATCAATTCATTATGATAGCATCGCGACTGTTCGAGGCTTTAGACGGTTCGCGTCAAACTTTGGACAGATGCGTAAACATACTCGTTAGTGTGTCAGAAAAACTATTGATCAAAACTGTCATACCATACTTAGTTGTATTATTTGGTATTGACAAATGCTCATTATTAAAATTATTAATATAATAAACATACATAACTTTGCATTTTAGTAAATTGTTTAATATTATTATTTAAAGAAAGCGGTGAGTGCTTAGCACTTTTATTTTTTCATCCAAGTCACACCGCACTTTGTTTATTATTTCCTTTCATAATAAAATATGTTATTATATAGACCACGAAATTATCGAGAATACAATATACTCGTATACTAACATCTCAAAAATCCATGGTGAAATAAACACTTATACAATTTATTTAGTTTAGGTATAGGTACTATGCAGGTCCGTACAATTGCGCACCATTATTACAATACGCCAAACTCATTGCCATTTCGCAAATCGGCTCGTCCTTTTTCTGAGTAGAGAGTAATCGTGCTTTAAATTACTCACGCGCGAAGTTAGGACTAGAGGGAGATATTCGCGCTCATATTCTTAGAGATGCGTTTTCTTTTCTTATTTTTTTTTAGCTAGGCTTACACACATAGGCTTAGATCAATTACCAAAAGGTAAAAAAAAAATCTGCCCATACTGGTTTCAAAGTACGATTTTAAACGCCTGCCCAACATTAGTACCTATGGGTAAACTATGTATATTCTGTGTGTAAGGTAACTAGTAAATTCTTTAGTGAAGATCTCGTAGTGACGCGACGATTCCTCAGTGTGAAGGGTCGTGGCTCCCCAACTAGCATTCCATTCCAGAGCGAGTCACGCCCGGTATCCTTGTCTCCTGCGGCATGCAGCCACGTCAAGTCTCTCGCGTGTTTGTTGGACCAACGGTAACAAACACGTCTCTTCCTATGTCATCATCTAACGAAAATTTTCCGTCCCATTGTCGTCGAACGCGAAAGTTTGAGAGAATTCGTTAAAGTACTTTTTATATAAGTATTTTATGTGAAGTACCAGGAAATAAGGAGGTAACAGCTGATGTCTGTCATAAATATGATTGTTTAAAGTTAGTAATAAGCTGTGGAGTGCAGAGTAGGATTTATGGTCAAGTGGCAAAACGGACGAATACAATATTAGGTACAAAGTATACTTCTGTGTAATGTTTTAACTTAATGAATGATACGTTTTGCTATTTCGATTTAGTTCTAAACATTGCCAAGTAGAATATTTTATCGTGTTAAAATCACGTCTTTATCCTTGAAACAATTAATCCACATTTGTACTGAACCTACACCAAGTAAGAACTCCGGCCAACCCACAGGAAGACACAAACACTCAGTCAAATTAACTTCACGAACTATTCTAAAATGGTATTCTAAACAGTTGGAGGATCGGCGCGCGCGCCGGTGTTCCAAGAAGGTCTAGCACCGGGCCTTTTGTGCGATGCCCTTTGGTTTTCAAATGGGTTAGCATAATTTATTCCTCGCATCTCACTGTTTAATAGGACACCAATTTTAGGGGTCCGTACAGCAAGACTAAAGACTTTACTATTGTTAAGTTATAGAACCCAATTTGGTGTTGGTAATTCCAAAATATGCTTAACTTTTAACTTATAAAATGGTAGTAATAGTTTGATGAGAAGATTTTAAAAAATAGAACATTAAATTAATATTGTATTTAATAAAATAAATCATGATACCTAAGATGAGCTTTTCCCCTTTAGGTATTTGTCTTCTACATATCTGTGATAATGTTGATTGAGTTTTACATACGTTTTCCTTTTTTCATTTAAATAAAAATGGCATCTCGCAAACAATGCAGTACGGAACACCGCAGTACATCCGCCTCACACCTGTCCCCTTTTAATTATTTCTCCTTTTTTCCCCGTCTCGGCCGTCCGTCTGTTGCACGAAGGACGTCCACCGTGTTTTTCTTATTCCACAATTTCGAATGATTAGTTTTTTGTTAGGTTTGCGAGTTAACAGACGTTTTTGTGAACCTTGCGAGTTGCGGAGTTTACCAGCCATGTTTGAAAGGCAAAGAACGATGTTTTGCTGTACGATACGATTTTCTGGATGATTAAGTGAAACTGACCGGAACGTATGAATGAATGATAATGCGTCTATTGCCAGCAATGCCAGCTATTGGTTTTGAGTTTCATGTTTATTTAACGTCAATTTGTTAGTTGTTGAGTGAACTATAATTTTCCCGCATAATCATTTGTTTATTGCTGAACGGCTCAAGGCTCATTCGAGCTCCCACAGCGTGGCTGATGCGACCGGATGGGTGATTTTACAATGTTGCTATGAAACAGGATCCTGCTCCTTAGGTACCTACCTACTTGTCATATTCCACTACTTAAGAGATAATTTGAGTACCTACCTACATACCTATACATTTTGATATGACATTTCATATTGTGAATTCTAATCTGCACTTTTAAGAGAAAAATACCGTACCGTACTTTTCCACCGAAGACTTTTTTGTTAAAAGCGTGCTCCACACTAGGAATACCTCCAGTAATGTACCGGCTTATTAACATTCTACAGGCATAAAACATAATATGAAAAAGCGAGATTCGTAAAAAAAATTAAATTAATATACACAAAATATTTATCCCCATCGATGTCAACCGGTTACGTGCCCAAAAGACTGGCAGCATTGCCACGTTGAATGGCAATGTTGATTCTTTGGCTAAAAAATGAATCGGCGCTTTGGTCACGTGTGGAGTCGACTAAACGGTTCGCTAAATCATTAAACAAAACTTTAATTTAAATCTACCTAAAACCTAAACTCGTCTTATTTCTAACCAGCCTAAACCCTACTGCAACGTTCCTATATTAAGTCTAAACGTTAACTATTCTCCATAGTTTCCTTGTATTTTATGTTCGTGACATACCGGGGCCGTGGGCGCGCCGGCCTCACAGCTAACTGTCACAATACATCTCACAAATACCCACTTAGTATGTTAATTAATATAGCCTGGAACTATCACACTAGGACAAACGCCTCTTCTCATGCAGGGGAACAAATTTACAACGCTTTGCTGTATGCGTTTTGGCAAATACGGACTATAAAGCCCAATGACAGTAATACATATAGCATTCTGTAACTAGCCGAGGTATTGCACCATAAAGTTATCAAAGAAATAAAACAAGCAAAATGATTCTCCTATTTCACAATTGGTACTAACCTAACCTACCAGTACTGCCCCTCCCCATGAGCTCTCAAAGCAGGACATTTTCCGTTGTGGAAGTAAGACGCCGCTACGTGCAGATTAGCACGGCGTCTCGCTTACTCAACGGGAAACATCCTGCAATGCAAGCTCATAGTAAGTCTATCTAAGTAAACCCTTGTTAATCACATCGAATCAGTTTGGAACTCCAAAAACTGTAATTCAGAATCCGTTTTACCTGCAGTTGCCTATGCGTGCGAGCTATTAAGACTTGAGTCAATTAGTTGAAGCATTTAACAACATTGTAATATTAAACACACACGTTCCCATAGCTCTACTAGTTCTGTCTCGTTGAACATCCACTATGATAATGTAATTGCTTTAAAACTATACACACAGTGGAAATGGTTCGTTAAAGAATGTTAGGAGAAACATCTTATTAGTGCCTAACAAGCGACTGAGGAGAATTGATCGAGAAATGCAAATTTAAACTATTTTTGTACCCGATTTGGATGCTAAAGATAATTTCGAAATAATGATAACATTACTTAGGTAATTGTCTCGTTATTTTTGTCAGATTAAATTTACATTATTTTAATCCACTCGCCAGAAAGAGTGACTATGTTATAGTTTAACGTTAACATAGTTCTAGATATGTTTGTTTATTTTCAGTTTTTTAGCAGTTGGGTTTATTATTTTATAAATAGTTCTGTCTTATTTGTCCAGAATATCGGTACATATGTCTAGAATATCGGTAGATCGCTACACCCAGAGTCACAATTATTTTTTGATCTTCACTCATATTTTCATTCATTTTCATAATTTTGACGCGAGTGACAATACTAAAATAGAAGCTATACCACGTCCTTTGTAAACATCGTTGCTATAAAGAACTCAGCTAGAACACTTCGTGGAGGTATCAACAGACAGACTCCTAGACCTCCGAACCAATATCAGTGGAACATAATTCCATTAATCACTTTAATGTACATAAGTCCAGTGCAAGAATCGTAAACCCACAACAAACACAGAAAGCGTACCAATTGGACACTGCGCCACATAGCAAACAGTGTACGCAATGGTCTTACAGAAATAGCATGACATCAGGATGACAAGAATTCAAGGCTTTACGAAATTTGTCATTCAGATTATTATTACCTGTCTGATAGTTCGTAAGGGAACGTTGTCAAAAACTAACCAGTGAAAAACGGATTTGCACGTACGCCCGGATAAAGCCACAATTTGTACATGTCAAGTGCTTCCGCGGCAATCATAGAAGTTGACACTAAATGAGAAGGAAACCTCTCGCAACATTTCGTACTTAGTTGGATCTATTTTTTTTTATTTTTTTTATTTATGTACCTATTTTTAGAAACGTTTATTTTTTTCCTGCTGACATTCTAATTCATCTCCATTTTTTGAAGGCGAGAAATCGTTTAGGTGGAATCCGGTCATTTTGTCATCTAATTTAAATCATAATATTTTCTTTTACAAGTAGATACAGCATTTGTACTTTTTTAAATTATATTATTAAGTAACAAGGTATAAAAATAAAACTAAAAATGTCTAAAAAGTTATTTTTTAAACAAAAAATATAAATAATTCATTCATTGAACAGTTAGTTAGGCAGGCCACATCCGCGATTCGATTTGAAAGTGAACGATGACTCGTTGTACTAAGGCAACAGACATCCAAAGAGTTTGAATTACTTAAATACTTATGTATTCTTTCGCGGCGCGCGGTGTATGACGCATCTGCTAAATTAGGCAGTAGGTATATAATTACGTAGTTTGTTTACATTTACATCAAGTAATATTGCTACAGTACAACAAAAATATAGGTAATGAATGAATTATGCATGAATTCGAACGATGGATTCGTAATTCGCATTCTATTTACAAAACACGCCTGTCCTACCTATTATTTATTTACTATTGAATTTTTAAGCGCATGTAGCGGTTAACCAATAAATAATTATTATCGGCTGCGAAATTTACTTTAAATTAGTATCCTTAGTAGTACCCTCTTTTTATAGGCATTATTTATTTCTAGATTTATTATTTCTAAATTATTGTTGGTATTGAACATTTGGTTTTTAAAATGTCGAGTAATATTGTGTTTATGTGAGTAATAAGAATAATAGAGCTCAGTGATTAACGTTTGCGTGTGTTCACAGGTGGTGAGGTGGTTCAACACGAGAGGCGATGCTGGGCGGGGCGGCGGGGGGCGCCCGCTCCCGCCCGCCCACTGATCTCCAGCAAGGTATGACAGCCTAGTACTTGGATTTTGTAATAACAGTAATATTATTGTTCCGATTTTTTTTAGATTTTAGACAGAGTTTTTACTGCTATTTAATTAAACGCAAGGCGTTTTTTACTCAATCAGTTTAATTATTTAGAGGTACTTTAAATTTAGCAAGATAATATTTTTAAAAAATATTGAGAACGACACCAAATTAAGCGGGGCATCTTGAATTTTTTTCTTTTTTTTTTGCTAATTGCGTTACTCAAAATAATTATTATTATCGTTCTAATCTTACTCTAATAATATTTTTTTTATTATGTTTTAAAATTACCTTTGTAGTTCCTAACATGTATATTTTTGTTCCACAGGTGTGGCTCGATTCCCCCTTTACTCCTTGTTCCCGACGCAGCCAGGCCACCGGCCGACGATACACAAAGGTGAGGCCGCACTCAGCGTGGTTTACTTACTGTTAACTATTTAAACGGGGCTTACTCACAGGACACACTCAACTTGGCTACAATGGCTACATTTGTATATTTGCAGCTCCTTGCTGTTACTTGAGTTTGGTGCTCAGAGTTGTTTTGCATTAGATACCTACCTAATTCAATTGATGAGGATGAGGATATTTTTACGATTGCTGACCTACAACCGCAGTATTTTTGTGATTAATATTGTATGTAGCACAGTAGGTACTGTAAAAGAGCATTACGTATACTAGTAGAAATCTATAATACATTTCTATAATAATTTATAACCCACTTCAATTGTAAGATGTTTTTTTAGCATCGGACAAATATTTAAAAAATGCGTCATTGTTACAATGTAAAATGTTATAGGATTACCAGGCAAACATAAATCATAGGGCATACTACAAAAACAGTGGAACATGAACAAAACAAAGATAATATAATGTATAAGTTAATTAATGTTCCTCTCGCAAGCGGGTCACACATCGCGTGATACCTACCTGTCGGTGCTCCGGGCGACAGCCGTGAAGATATTATGTTTGACATGACAACGATGTCTGGCGGTCGGCTCACCAGTGGAGTATGTAGAGTTTGTTTGGAGTAGTAACGCTTTCACCGGGTAACAAACGCTAGCTCAAAGTTAGCAATTTCAGGGAATACAGGCGTGAGGTTATGCTAAAAAATCATTAGGTAGGTTACCTATGGCAAAAATAGGCATGTGTCTTGTATGAATCTGAATCATAAATGCTTAATGTAGGGATAAATAGATACAGCTCTATATTCCAGTCTTATCAAAACTGCAGTGAAATTTTGTTAATTTGGTTAGCACGTACAAATGTACACATAGCTGAAAATATCGGTAATACGATTAATAATTATTAATTAATACGATTTCGTACGATAACCATTTGATTTTTAGACTTTATAAACCATAACCATGACTATAATTTTACAATCGATACTTTAGTGTAATATGCAAGATATGCGTACATAATCTCGGCCATGCAGGGGTCCGAATTAAAACGATTAGTTACGGGGAGCGCGCGCCCGGAGTGACATGCGTGAAATGGGGACGGACAACCGGCGCTACTCAGATACCGCGTACACACTGACATACATTGTATGGTAGTATGTATTTATGTGTATTGTTCACATCACTGCAGGCCATCGACTGCTGTTACAGGATAGAGTGTTAATTAATAATTATCGATCGAAAGTTGGCTTGCCTGGTAATCTAGTTACTCTCACTATATGACACTAGTGTTGTTAAAAAAAAAATAGCGCACTTCCCACTGCTGGGTCAAAGGCCCAGTTTATTGATGTATACGGAGTGTTTATTTTGATTTCACACTTTTATCACTATTGAATTGGTGCTTCATGAAGGAGATTTACTTTAAGATTCTTTTTACCTGGGCTCATCCACTGTTTAAGCAGGAAACATAAATAAGAATTTGTAAAAAGAAAAAACAGTTTGTCTACTTAAATTAAACAGATTAATTAAATAATCTATTGCTAAATTAATACTTTTATATAACTAAGCATAATGCGTAGGTATTGTATTCCATAAAGTAACATCAATCACCGCATGATGAGCCACATCAATTTCTCTGCAGCTGGGCTATTGGTCCACATTGTCTTCATCAGTCTTCATACAGTTTGATCTAGACTAGGCAGTTGTTATTGCCAAATGTAATAAGATACGTAGATAAATATGACGGAACATAAACGACAACTATGCGACATAAATATGAACACATGTGTTGCGCGGGAGTTTCTGGCTGTCGAGTGACACTCAGTAATTAAGGTCTTAGATCCCTTGGGCCTCGACAGAAATAGATTCTTTGTTCGCTAATGCGCAAACAGTGGAACTGTTTAGTTTTGTTAGTCGTAGAGCCCGTTATAGGTGGTATTTTTAAATGCTGTGTAGTAGGTAGGATGTGTGCTTTGACGAGAAACATTAAGCGTGGTAATGCATGTTACTTTAAAATACGTCTATGAAATCTGCACATGTCATTCTTGGTAGCTGAATTTAACTTTAAACTAAAGACAAATTCACACGGTGATGAGAGAGAGGATAAGAAATAGTTAGCTACCTAATTTAAAAAACTTGAAAATCAGGCTTTTTCTAGTAGACCGAATAAATAAAATATTAATAACATAATAAATTGTATGTATGCTGAGTAATAAATACATAGGTGAATTAATTATGCGCATAGGTGGCGCGCTCGCTGTAGTAGGATCTAAAATATCTAGATTAAGTTTGAACACTAAAATTACTTAGATGTACTAAGCTAGCATAACTCAAAAGGTTAATGAATCCAGTTGTTCCAGTGACGGAGAGTTTGTTTTCGACGTCGCTGTCTACGTTCGGCGTGCCGACACCTCCGCCTAACTCTCCGTACTCGCCGCTGCAGCTTGAGTTGCTCAACTGCTCGCAGCGGGTTCTTATCAGCGATAAGTAAGTGTTTTGATAATCACAGGGTTTTAGTGATTTGTAAGCACATCTTTTTGGTTACACAAATCGTCTCCAAATATAAACTAATCTAAAGATAGTATGTATGAAAATTGCAATGCGAACGAATTGTCCGAAGATAAGAACGTGAAGCGCTGTTTGACATACAATTTATGAAGCTATTGTTAGTTTTACGATAAAAGGGTTTCGAATTGTATTTTTTTACTTTTTTATTTAAAGGCTGCTTATCTTAAATACTCGTAACTGGTATAAAACATCTTAGAAGAAATAATGCCGCTCAGTAAAGAAATCGATAATGTAAACTAAAATATATTTCGTTACCTGTGAAATCAAAGATCTATTCACTGAAATTGCTGACGCAAATTGAAACATTTTAATAGTTACGTAATAAACATTCATAACAGGCACGATGATAGGTATCTTAATATTTTTTCCTATTATCAGGGATCCAAACAAAATGGAAGAGGCCAAACTGGGCAAAAGTTGTCTACCTGATACTTTATGTTGCCCTGGTGATCAACGACAGATGATGGACAGCATCGGCGTGATGCAGCCGCTCACGATCAAGACCGAACAGGCAAAACGATCGTGCAACACATGCCTCACAAATTCACCTAAAAAGGTAGAGACAATGGATACCAATACCGCTCTATATTTTGTAAGAAACAGTTTATTATTTATATCGCAAAATTTATAATATTTACTATGTTTAAAGTTTAATTTGTACTATTAAGAAATAATGGTTTTTATTGAACAAAATGTTTTCCAATAGATTATGCACGCGGACAGTGGTTGTAGTCGAACAAATCCTGTAACCTGGCTGGGTGTTGCGGGACAAAATGTGCAAGTTCAGGTGAAACGAGAACCACAACACGTCCAAGTTTCAGAACTGGTTGCCGTCAAGCTTGAACAAGCGTCGCCTGGTAACAAGCCAGACCACCCGCCTCCGGCTATACCGGCGTCATTGAACAACGGTAAGCTGCTACGGCGTTATGCTTGCCTAGTACATTCGTACCGTATTTATGCGAGACAGCGATGAAAACCGCTGCTCTATGGCAAGATTTTCTTTTTGACAGGTCGGAGTCGTTCGTCATTTAGATGATTAAAACTTACTTACAGGATAAGATAAAGCAGCTCCTCAATGCTTCTTTCTAATTATGTATTAGATTTATGCATTAGTAATGGTTTTACTATTAATACGAACGGAATAGTACATTAAATTCCTATTATCTGAAGGAACACAAATTGAAAATGGAAAAATAACATAGTTTTTTTCTTAGATCTACATTTTTTAAATATTATTTTTATTGTAGGTTCTATTCCTGTCGGTATCGCTGTCGCCCGGCAACGAGTAGGCGATGCCGGTCTCCTCGCAGCGCTCTCTCAAAAAGACAGCCAACAACGCATGCACGATATCGGTAAGTTATTTTGTATGTAGACAGTAGATAAAAGGCTGTTTCTAGTTTGCAGACACAGATTGCTGTTTCCTTCTTATCACATAAATACACACCTTGTAAATATTTTTGTCTGTGTGCGTGCGTTATTTAGAAACGGTTTTTATCTGCTTTGTCATTGGCAGACGATATCGATAGCGCCGATAGAGCGCCATCGACGCTCGCAACAATCTCTTTGCTGTCTCTGTGGGCCTGGTATCACTATGTATTTACTATGATGCGCTTGGTAATGAAAAAAAAGTAATTTAAACTTTATCGCGAAGGCCGAATAACACAGCAGCCAGTGGGCTAAGAAGTGATCGTTAATACTTAAGTCGTAAAGCTCATTATTGTTTATCAAATTCGCCAAATTACAGGTTGCTCTACTTTTGCAGTTTACTGAAGCTTCCGTGTTCCGTTATTAAATACTGGCAAGTTTTGGTATAAATAAAAATATCGACTAAAATTCGTTCTGTTAATAAAACCAATAAAAACAAAACCGAACATTGGGACTCGTAAGTCAAATGTCTAGTTTAATTGATTGCGCGTTTGAAATGAAATCGCGCTGTTATCGCGGCATCGCGCCGAATCGCTTCGATCACGCGAGCACAGTTTTTGATACCACCTTGAATTATAGCAACATTCAATGAATAAATAACAATAGTCATTCTACCTAATGTACGTTATTTATGTACAAGCATAAGTAATAAGGCGCAGCTTTGTTGCAACGAAACGTAGGTAGCGAACTTACTTAAAAGTTTGGTATGACGTCAGAATACAGACAAACGTTATAAGTATGGGATAAACTTATGGGAAAATGTCGAAACTGTAATTCTTTCTACGTCGCTAATTGTATTAAACATCATTATAACACATCGAATTGTGGATTACTATCAAAGAATCGTGTTAACAATACCTATTGTATAAGTAGTTCCCAATTGCTATTTATTCTCTTTCAAAAAAATATGCAAATGTATTCCTAAAACTCGTCAATTTTGTACAAATCTTTTTTCACTCAATTTAAGTTAAAGACCTTAATTTAAATTTACATTAATCGCATGCCACTGTTTTGAATAGCGCCGTTAGGCATCGACATCTCAGACATTATCGATCGATTGTGAAAATTTCTACTTATTTGGGAATGGAATCGCCGCATTTCAAAGCTTCTGTTTTGCTACCGTTTTGCATCGCGTGCATAACGGTGTATAGTTATTATGGCATTATAGCTTCGAGATTGGCGTAAATATTGGTTCTTATTGGTTTTTTTATAGGTTTGCAATCTCGTAAAAACATTAATTTATGCAAACATGCGTCGGATGTTATTTAATTCCTAGAACGTATTAGCTAAACAAGTTCCACTCTAAAAACATGGAAAGCAAATGAATTTCATGAAGTCGTTAGTTGCATCATACATTCATAATGGAGTACCTACCTATATTTTCCCTGTTCATAATAAAAAACGGTTACATACCTGCCCGATCATGTGGAACACCATAACTACGTAGGTATAGGTACTATAAGTGCGGTTTTCCTGTACAGTTCCACGAGCTTAGCTTGACATTTGAAATATGGTCAATGAGTATAGCTATAATTATCTAGGTATGTGCGTATCGGCCTTTGTAAAGGAGATTTATGGCATAAAAGCGCGTCTGTATCCGACAATTATATGCTAATTAGATATTACAGGCTTGTTTGTAAGTTGTAACGTATGCAACGGTAGATAGAACTCTATGTAGCAACTGGTCACGGCTATTTTTAAACTGTTTTATAACTGGACGACGTACCTAGATATGAAAATTAAAACATCGTTATTATAATAAAAACTATAATTAACTGAAACTTTTTTTTTTGTGAAAATCTGATTTAGGTAGGTATCTACAGGTACTTAAAAAATACAATAGGATCTTAACTTAGATAGTAACTAGTGTAACTACCTATTGGGCTAACAATAAGATTATATTAACATATTATAGGTACCTATAGTTTACTCAACCAAACCAAAATGTAACTAAGTATGACTGAAAAATAATTAGGTACCTAAGTCAGTAAGCAGGTGTTTTGTTCACATAATTACAACGCGGCAATATTTTTAGGCTGTAAATTGCAATTATTGCCTGCATAAATAATATTCTAGCGGGCCTTATTATTGTAAATAGCTTGCCATAGATAGTATCGGTAATCGTGCATGGAATAAATTAATAATGTTTTACTCGTAGTTAACTTTGAAGCGAAATGATAATTATTTAAAATGATTATTTATATTCAATTACTTCATCATTACATCAGAATAGTTACGTTATAAAGATCTAATCGAATTAATTTGTTAAGATTAAGTACCTACCTACCTAAACGTACAAACTTATTGAAACGGTAGAGCCGTTTGCAAGACATTTAACCTTAAAGCGTAAATTTTGTTGACAGCTAACTTAACTATCGAGTTTGCGTTATTATTTTGTTAATTTACAGAACTAAAGGAAACAGGTGCGATAGACGCTAATAACCACTATAGGTAGTGTAGGGACAGTACTAGCCCGAAATGAAAATTCTTGTTGCTTCAACGATACATGTCTTAAATACTATGCTCAGTTACTACGCCACAGTAATCAGTTTAATATTGCCTTCAATTCTTAATAAGTTTCTTTTTTATGAATGTTATCTACACGTTTACTTATTTGATGTTCTTTTATAATAAAGCAGTAATCATTCATATTTCATCCAAAGTGAAACGGCCATAAAATGTTATCACTTTAAATGGACAAATATGCAGTTGCATGACCAAATTGGTCGGAAGGGTTAAACAGTGAATAATATAGGACAGTTACCCGACACCTGCCGTCAACTTGAACGCTTACATTATTGATGACGTAAACCTTGTTAATTTAATGACTAAATTATTTTTAATTTTATTGAACTTGCAACTGGCTTGTTAACGTATTCAATTGTCCTATTATTAGGTATCTACATTTTAATTTCGTTGCTGTTTCTAACTACGGATGATTAATTAGTGCTTTTAAAACATAACAAGTACCTACCTACGTACCTATTGCAATGATGGTGTGGGCTTGTTCCTAAAGATAATTGTTTCTGTTACAAGCTTTGGTTACTCTCTAATAAGCCAGCTATGATGGCGCCCAAATAGTCTCCTATTGAGGTAGATAGCATAAGAATGACAATCATCTAACATTCAATACAAAGAATAAATAAATTTGAACTGCACTGCATTGACTGTTTTAGATAGTTCCGTTTTCTATAACGTTATTATTAAGTTATTCTATAACGTTATTCAAGTTTGTAGATAAGTATATCTAAATATATTAGTAGGTACTTTCATGAACTTATGGCTACAAAAGCTTAGCTCTATAGGTAGTTAATGTGAGTTGCACCAACAACTTTGATATACCAATAGGTATTATAGTATTGGATTGTATGGGAATTTCCTACTAACTAAACTTAACGTTGACATACGGACTTAACGATAACAGTAGGTTAGTGCAACCCACCTTTAGTGATATATAAAATTTTGATGGTGTAGGCATCTTGTAGTAGTAAATTAAACGTACGTGCGTTCTCTAATTACCTATCACAAATATAGGTATGATACATATAACATTGTTAAAAATAAATAGCTCAACGCTAAAGTTAATTCAACAGACCAATTACAACTAGTTTTTAGGTTTGTATAATGAAATAGCCGTTTAATTACAAAATATATTTTTATGAAGCAACATCGCACTAACTCGGACCTCGCTCCCGTTCTACCCAGATAACATCGCGAAAGCCAACGGATATTATCACGTTCAACATTATTTACTCGGTAAAAACACACCGGCCCCAACCAATTACATGCTAATCACAGTTTTACAATTATATTAAAAAACGCAGCCGCTTGTGTGCATTCATGAATTTTCACTCAACAAAAAATGTACCTATTAAAATGTATTTATTGTTTTGTGAACACGCTGTACGTGTGCGTGGTGAGCGCGGCGAGTTCGTCATGCAACTTTTAAAATTATTTTTGGTTTCTGTTAAGTTACAATATTTCAAACTTATTTGTTTTGTACTAGTAACGTTCATTAATAGTAGCGTATTCTTAGCTACGTAGCTAATAGTAGCTATATTATTAATAGCAACGAAGTTACGAACTATAGAAATAAAACGCACAAAATAATTATGTTATTTATTGTAATTATTGTAATTGATTTAGTCATTTGAAATTAAATAACAATTAAAACCGTCAATACTAATTTGACAAAAAAATAAGATTTTTATTTTTGGCACTAACAATCTGCAGCAAACGTTATCAGGGGTCCAGCAGGGACAAGAATCTCAAAGATCGGGTTGTCTTCATAGCCAGCGGCGGTGCAGCCAGCGAATAGAATATTTCTAATCACGTCGCGGCAAATCGGCCCCCGGCCCCAGCCGCCCGTCACAAACATTTGGCGCGCTTCCCGCCAATCCGCAGCCCAGGGCTGGCAACGCCCGCCAATTTATGATATTAGACATTACACATTTTTTTTGTGCCAAGCTTTCGCGAGAATTGTCACTATAACTTTCGTAGGTGTAATCTCATACTAAGTAATCATAATTTAAATAAGATTTAACTTTTGGAGTCCTTATTGATGTTATTGTTTATCAGGTATTATAGTCAGAATATAGATTATTGTGGATTTGTTTTAAATACGATTCGCTTTAATGATGAATTTCCATTTAAAAGTACTCACTAGGTAGTTATTATCTAATATCTAATGTGATCTTACGTGAGATTGTTACTTTTATGATAAGACTACAGATTAGACTCATAGATACATTTTTTAAAGTAAACTTAATTCCTAGAGTAACTTAAGTACATAAATATAAATAATATCGGTCTTGACAACCCTCAATGCAACTTACAAGACAATCTCCCCCGCACAGCGACCCTCGCTCGACCCTAGTCGCCGACTGACGAGCAGATCGCGCATACCGCCTGCCCGCTACTGCGCCCCTAGTACATTCAGTGACGTTTCTATCCGAATCGACGTCAGTTGAGTCGAGACGACGATGAGTTCAGACGGATGTAGATGAAATAAATGATAATCTAACTTGGAAAGGATCGCGGAGCATCAAATCCATTTGACGTTGGATAGGACTATCCAAAATAAATTTTTTTTTTAAATTAAAACTAAGTAGGAATTTCAGGTGTGTGAAAATAAAACTGACATTTAGTCAGATAATAAAGATTAGTTGCAAAAAATAAATATTTGTTCTAATAGGTAGGTATGATAAAAATCTGATAATTTAGATACAACATAAAGTCTACAGCGTCTACATTCCATTTCGACGATCAAGCATGAAAACGTCGACTTTGATAACCGACCATAATATTTGGGTCAATAAAGAAATAATGCACGGTGTCTGAATAAATTACTGTTACGAATTGTGTTTGATATAATAAACAGACGGACGCCTGCCGGTTAACACTAATTTAGCTCTCAATGCTGCCGCATCAATCATAGTTGAACGTAATTACTTGGTTAATAACTCTTGACTAATTATGTTATCCCAATCGAATTCCTGCTTTCTGGTACGGACAAGGAACTCTGAACTTGAACGATATTTATTATTGAAGGTTGATTGTGTTTGTTTACGTTGTCTAGGTAACTTGTCATCGTTTAATTAGGATGGATCTACTAAAATAAAATCTTAATTGTATTTAAATGAAATGATGACCGTCCCGACAATAATTGTAAGTAGAAGACTATTCAAAATAAGAAAATAATAGAAGATCAGCCTGTTTCTAATAAGTATAAAAGGCAAAGGAATCAAAAGAAGAAGAGAAATCGTAAATAGGTATCTTATGGGAAAATTAATGCTTCATTCAGTTAGTATTCTCATAGAACCATGCTCAGTATCATTTAATGAATACTCTTGGTGATGTACACAAGCCATAAAAGGTGATTTTCTAACGAGCATGCCATCAAATATGTCCGCTCAATGGGTGATTATAACAATTTATTGCCGAGGAAAACTAAGTATTACATGCATAATACTGTTATTTATATTATTAAGCAATCATTTAAATTCTAATACTTCAATAACTTATCGGATTACGTATTTAAATTGATTAATAGGAAATTATAAGCTCAGTGGAGGTAGCCATTATGTTTACCTACGTTTTGCAAACCAGTGTTACTGGCGCATGGCGGGTAGGTTGTTCTATCAGAACGGCAATCATCATCATCATCAGCCGTTGAACAAGTCCACTGTTGAACAAAGGCCTGGGATCTTAGAAGGCGAGGGGGGGTTTGCCAAAATCCCCACGCTTGGCAAGCGGCTTGGGATCGCAGTATTGGTGGTCATGATACAGAAGACGCCGCTGTCCATCTTCTAGATTTTGCCTTAGTCTTACGACATCCACGAGAAGATAGGGGTCGGTCAATTCTAGGCCGGATACCACACGGCACGTGCGGTATCCGGCCTAGACATAGTTCACGTCGGAACGGCAAGGCAATACAAAATTACTTACTTATTGCTCAGTTTACATAACCTCTTCCCATCGAGTTTTTTAACAAAGCTGTAAATAATGTAGATCCTTAGATCTTAAAGCGATTTATAGAAATTTGCACTACCATAAACTTTTCAATTCCGTAAATACATTTCTAAAATTTTCAAATAAACTTAATAAACCCCTCTGTATACGTGTAGGAACCGTTTTGTACCTTATTACAAGGCAATACATTTTAAATTTCTACGAGTTTATTTAATGTAGGGGTGGCGAAAAGAGGGCCCCTTATCTCACCCTAGCAAATGTTTGGATAAATAAATAATAGTTTAAAAAAACTAAAAAACACGCTTTTTATCGAAAACCGAACTAAAAAATAGAAAATAAGTTTTAATCAATTTAAATTAAGAATAGTGTTAAAAATTTCAATAAATATAAATTAATAATAGTGTGAATAAAAACAAAAAATATTTTATTTAAAAAAAGCGTGGGGTGCTTTTTAAGATATTATCAAAGTGATAATCACTCTACTCGTATCTGTCAATAAAATATTTATAACTATTGACACCATGCACCCCACGCTTTTTTAAATAAAATATTTTTTGTTTTTATTCACACTATTATTAATTTATATTTATTGAAATTTTTAACACTATTCTTAATTTAAATTGATTAAAACTTATTTTCTATTTTTTAGTTCGGTTTTCGATAAAAAGCGTGTTTTTTAGTTTTTTTAAACTATTATTTATTTTCTATTTTTTATTAAGATGGTTAGCTACCACGAAGCTTTACCTTAACGCGAGCCGGTCTCGGCGCCCGCGACGGTTAGCTACCACGGAACTTTACCGTAGCGACTAGCGGCTTAGCAGAGGGCGTTGGAGTCGGGACACGCGCGCGACGCTTAGCTACCACGGAACTTTACCGTAGCGACTAGCGGCTTAGCAGAGGGCGTTGGAGTCGGGACACGCGCGCGACGCTTAGCTACCACGGAACTTTACCGTAGCGACTAGCGGCTTAGCAGAGGGCGTTGGAGTCGGGACACGCGCGCGACGCTTAGCTACCACGGAACTTTACCGTAGCGACTAGCGGCTTAGCAGAGGGCGTTTGTGTTGCGGGCTGTAATTATGCTATTTTTATTAATTAATACTTTTTATTAATTATATTATTAAATAATTTTATCAAATTAGTGTATTGTCATCGGTCCTCGATAAATCTACAAAGTTTGAACGAAATCTAGCCGTTTAAAGTGGGTCAAAATCGCGCCCAAAGAAGTCGGTTACAAACATACAAACAAACATACATACATACAAGTGAAGCTAATATAAAGCGTGTAAAAATAATGTTGACTTAGCTATTAAAAGTGCATGCTGACATTTATTTGTATTATAATGTTTATAATTGTAATTTAGGATAAGTAATCCGCGCCCGCAAGTGCCGTGTTAAACAATCGCTACCTATTATTATAATTCGTGGGGGACCTATGTTAATCACCATGTTTACTTTGTAAACATGAGACAGGTTAAATTAAAGCGGATAAAAATATTCTATTCTCATAATTAGGCAAGCATATATACCTACCTAACTTACATTATACTTACAATGAAATAATTCAGTATAAAAAAGTATCTTTATTTTATTTTATTAAATTACTTAGGTACCTAGGTTAAATAAATTCACCTTAAAAATACAGATTTTTTGTATGTGTATGTCCTTCCTTCATTTCACAGTGGAAAAATAGTTCGGCTAATCCTATTTATACGAACTATTAACACCAGTACGTTACTAGTGCAACTTGTATCAATATCAAGCACACCACTATTTATTACTAGCTTTAAAGTTGGTATGACTTTACTTGCAGACGTAAAATGGACCATTCGGTACTTGAGATAAGGCTTAAGTTCGCTTGTACCAACTACAAAACCAAGATCGGTATTTATACAGTGAACTTGCCGCCTTCTATGTTGCCTTGGTACTTTTTTCTGCAAGAACGTCCGTAGTTCGTTTTCGATCCCGAGATTAATTTGAGTTTAGCTTAATCAAATCAAATCTATTATTTTATTTAGCTTCTGAACAATGCGATGTCAAGTTTTTATTACGCATTTATTAAATTAACTTGGACGTATAAAAAAAGACTAATTTGTTACTTCAAAAAATATTGTCTAAGGTGTTTTTGTTTGTTCATAGGACAGCTTATCTTTTAAAATATAATTTGAATTACTATTTATCTCCTTGCGATCAATAAACTTACCTTAATTAACTTTTAAGACAATGTTTGATGAAAAAAATTTTTTTTTGGTAATTTCAAATTCTGTTTTTCTTATCAATAAACAAACTCTCTGTTTTTGTATGGATCTTGGGACCTTTTCTTTCATTTATTTACATTGTACGACTTGCGCTATCGATATCGGTACGCAACTAGTCGCCCGGTTGAGCATAGTCGCGTCATTCTATTTACGCTACGCTTCACTACGCTGACCACGCAACGCGACGTGCAGCTATTTTAATTCTAGAATAGGGACGCTATTAACTGTGGCCTAGATTTTCTAGCGTGAAAAATAGTCCACCCCGAATGACAACGCTGCTGCAATTTTTGATTCTAAAAATCGATCTACCTAGCCAACATACCTAGAACATAGTACCGGAACTAGGTTTATTTTACTTAAAATAAAATAAAATTAGTAAATAAAATATAAAAATGTACAATAATTTTACTGGAAAATATGTTACTGTCGCGAAAAACTAAATAGTTTCTTCGGTCGGAAAATCCTAGATGCATCCGGGTCACTCAGCGTCGGATAAACCCTTTTCTTCAGCGCGCGTGATACTAGGCGCACAGCAAGCTCGAGTAGTTTATACGTAGCACTGCGTCGAATATAGCTGTAGGAGCGAAAGAGATGCATTTACTGTCGGAATGCTAGCGTTAGAAAGAGACGTTACGGTGAAGGTCAACTGATAGGATGTACACTGAGTAATTTAAGCATAGATAATTTATTATACGCACAGTACACTACGTCGTTTTAATACTTAGGTATATTATTATGATAAATAAATATGTATTATAAAAAAGCTGTTCTTCATGAAAAAAATTACGAAAAAATTTCTCATCTATTCTAATATAAAAAAGTACCTAATTCTAAAATATTGTAATAGATAAATAATTTACTGTAGTGTAATAACCTAAATAAACAATTAAAACACTTCGTGTTGTTAAAACTTGAACTGAGTCAAAGTTTATATTGTACTAAATTTGTACTACGTCAAGTGACTGACAGGGACAACGTTATTCGTTTGAGCGAGACGGATATTCAAGCACGTGCTTCCTTTCATAATTTTTGTGCTAGCTCCTCGCCCCGCTGCCGCTCCAATACTTCTCTTCATTGTTGTGAATTTGTTTCGTAAGAAATAAATAAATTATCGTTTTTATTTGTGTGAGTTGAATGAAGTTTTTAAGATTCCTTTGATTTAGTGATTAAAATGGTTTAACTTTTTTTTATAATTATTGTAAATAAATACAACAATAAAGTTTGAAAAATTGTGATGTGAATGTTTCTTTGGTAGTTAGTTCAAGTTTCTTCCTTGAACGTTTATTTTACGTGCACTCAAACAAATCTTTCAATAGAACGAACATCCAAAGAAAAGTCGTGAGGTCCTTTCATATTACTTACACAAGTACCTAGTTACCTTTAAAGGTAGAAATGTAGATAGATAGAGGTACTGTAGGTAAGTTCACTTCTAAATGGCACGTTGTCGTTCATTGTGGCGTTAAAAGAGGAAGGCCTTTGTTCAACAGTGGACGTCTACCGGCTTATGATGATGAAACACAGAGTAGTGTTTAACTTAATCTAGACCAGTTATAACATCCGCCTGTATGCCCGAAGGGGTGGGCAGAACCTAAAGGTGTATCTCTACTTCATCATCTAAATCACGGACTAAGGAAACATAATTAACAAGGATACCTACTCACCTACCTCCTAAACTTACATGCAGTAAAATCTCCCAAGTAATCTACGGCCACGCTGCGCTGCCAAGACTCGTTTGTACAATATCCCACGTAGGGCCATTGGGTTTTAATAACGAGTCCAAATGAATTACAATATAAATTAGTCGGGAACCGGTCTGGACCAGTTTATGATCAGCTGAGCGCCCCGGTCACATACCTACTACGGATTTGGTACAGGCACGGATTACGTCCGGTCGGTGGTAGAATGTTTCTATGGAGATATTTATTTATGTTGCATTGTTCTGTATTTTTAGGGTTTCACTTATCGAATACTACCAAAATAATAGGTATTAATTCTTGGAAAAAAGAACTTTAGGTACCATGATTTGAAAAATAGTTTAAACGAGATTTTCTAACTAAATACAGAGACCACAAAGCTCTTGCTTCTACTAGTCGCCTGGTGCTTATCTAGGCAAACAGGCGTATTATGTATCGTCATGTTTTATAGAGAGCCCTAGCTGCTATTCACTATCCCCACATTCCCCAAGTCGGCTTTGTTTTTTACAAATTGGATTTGTCAATGGTATCCTGTTCTTTATTAATGTTGCTTGTTTCTGGTTTATACACAAAGGATCAAGGGACTTATGTTTGACCAGGCACCCATCTTCATAACCAGTTTTTTATGGATATCTAGATACAGGTGAATTATGTTTGTTTATTTATGAGAATGCATTTCTTTCTCAGCTTTGACATCCAATAGAGCTATTAATAAACCTTAACAAAATTACCCAACCTATATACCTACCTACCTATCTTGCCGAGTGGTATCTGCCCTAGAATTTACCACCCCCTTTCCTCTCGTGGGTGTCGTAAAAGGCGATTAAGGGAAAATTCAGACGATGGGCAGCAGCGTCTTCTGTAACTTCACCACCAATATTGCGAGCCCCAAGCCGCTTGTCAAGCTCGGGGATTATGGCATCCCCTCCACCTCACTCCAACGGGGAGGCCTTTGCTTGACGGTGAACGTATTCCGGCTGATGATGATTCCTACCTATTTACCGTTTCCAACAGTTTTTAAAAGATGTCCTACCTTTATGTCGATTTAGGAAAGGTACCTACTTACTTAGATTTGTGACAGTATTGATTTCGAGGACGTAATTTTACTAAATTATTATACGTCGGTAAGGATTTACTTTACTGCGTTAGTTTTTTATGCATGAACACTGTTTCCTTATACTGCGTACCTACCTAATTATTCCTATTAATATGCACATCTTTATATGGTTGTGGCTGAAGTGTCTAACGACTTACCAGATTCGATTAGTTAGATAAATTTAATAGGTATCATTACCTACCTATATGTTTTTAACATCGTTGATATCTTGGTACTTGATAGGAAATCAGTCAATTGTAGGTTAAGCCGCATTTATCAGATAAACGACACATCTGGGAATCAAACGAGTGAGGTACCTATGTTAATTAGGAGTGATAAAGATGCTTAACATTTTTATTTGTTAACAAGTATTTTTTCTGATTGAGTTAAAATGAACCTTAATTTTGATTAAATCTACCCACTGGCTGAGATTCTGACATTCGATTAAGAAGTTCGAGGAGTGCCTGCCTCTTGATCGAATTTTGTTTTCGGCGGCCAATCACAAATGAGACTATTGTCAACAGAAGAAAGGTAGGTAATAATACCTACCTAAAATGTAGGAGGAGAAAGAGAAAGACCTGGCAAAAGGCCCAAGAATGGACTGAGTAGCGTTCCAGGGAGTAGACTTACCTATGCCCAGCAAAGAGCCTCCTAAAAGGTAATGATTATGACCTACTTAAGAGAGTTGGATGAACACTGCATTCTCTTCTTTCACTCTCATAATTCGATGGGACGGGACAGTAAACCGCCACGACCGAAACCAGATCAGGCGCACCTTAACGTGCTCTTCGAATGTTTGTAGCACGGTGTAGTCAGAAATTCTCGATGTATGTCTAAACGCGGCTTAATCTCGTTCGTTAGCTGTAGTATTTTCTTGATGTCTAGACATTTTTCGTTTACACATTTTAAGTTATGTAACCTACCTATCGACACGTTTCACATAACTAGGTTTCACCCTCGGTTCGTAGTTATTACAGCAGTTATCTACTAAGTACTTAAAACTTTTTGCTCGTGTAACTTCTTTTAAAACTGTAGTGGTTCCCGGTTTAAATTTTAATGCAGGCGGAGGAACGCTTTCCTCCTTTTGACCTGGGTATTACTATCTAGAACTGTTCGGGACCAGTCTTTTACAATAAACTTTGCTAGTTCGTCCCGCCACAGCTTTTATCAGGAGGTATTTGGGTACCTTGTATGAACCGTAACTACGACATCGGCAGGCCACGTCTACCGCAGGACAGTTTGAAAATACTCCTAGTATGTCAAGAACTTCTGTGAATGCTTAGGTACTTTTGTTTTGTGCATTTACGAAGCGGTTTACCTACCTGCTTTTTACTCATTCGTTCATTTTAGTGTTTATTAGAGTTCAAATTGGTTAAATATATTTTCAAACCAGCGTCCATTACCAGCGCTGTTAATGTAAGTTCACTGTTCCTATTACGACTGGGTTAACAGAGACAGTAAGAGATATGTGCGCACTGCACATGCAATAAAACATAGGCTTATGTACCTAAAAGGCACCTGCATTGATTTAGGTATTAAGGCGCTCACCTTATTTCAGGCATACATTTTTAGTACATAGGTACCTAACTGATAGGTATCGTGTCAGTTGTAAATTTTCTAATGATTCATTAGGACTCCTTCACTTTAGGCGTTGCTGCATTTCATCTTATTTCAGCATTGACAGCTTTCTATATTTTCTTTCTGTACATAATATTATGATAATTTAGATAACCTAACTATTAATTATAATGTGGTTTGTTAATTCGGTTGTGTGGTACGCGTGTCGTGCTGCAGCCGCCACGTCACTGTGTTGTTGTGCAGACGCGGCGCAGGCGGCCATGACGGTCGGCGTGGCGAACGTGCTCTGCGACGAGCGCCCCGCCCCCCTGGCGTGGCCGGCTCCACCCGCCGCCGCTCCCCCCGCGCCTCTCTGGCCTTACCCCGGTGAGTCACCTCCTACTGATATCTGCGACCCTGGTAGCTACGCGCCAACTGCATTGCGAGACCGCTGTTTCAGCGATATCGGACCTCGACCAGAAATGAAAATTTAACACCGACACACACTATGCTTTGTCATGCTGCTATCTTCTTCTTTTTTGATACATTTAAATGAGATAAAATATAGGTCTAAGTAAAACGGCGCCTAATTCTGCGCGAGAATCCCTCCCGTTTAGATATACCACCTCTTTAGTCATGTTGCTTTGGTAGCTGCATTGCAACTGTACTCGTCCGGTCAATAGTCGTCGTTGACCGGTTTTGGTTATCCGGCTATGTTGGGTAGTCTTCAGTTTACTCGGATCATCTTTATAGCAAGTGTATATTTTCATCGGTGGGGTTTTATAATGAAAACGAGTTTGCGTGTGGCTGGCTACTTTGGCGCCTTTTAATAAATCTACTTTTATAATTTGTCATATTTTCCTGTTTTCGTGTGGAATGTTGTGTTATGCCAGATAGTTAGCAATGTTTTCATAATTATTAAAACACAAATAAGAAGTTAGTAACAATAGGTTGTATCGCTTGTAGCTTATAGACGAGGAAATTTTATTCTAATAATAGGTACCTACTTAACTAGCCGAAAATAGAACTATCCTAAATTTATTTCGGATGTCCCAAAAATCTAATCTGATGCAATACAACTCCGGTCCAGTACCTATATCAAAATTTCTCTCATTCCATTTTTTTTCCTATTCCATGGGTACTAATTTTCCTATAGGAGTGCTTGCTATTCTTCATCACCTATGCACTTACCTACGTAAGAAAAAAGCAGTACCATATACTTACCTACGTTGATCAATCTAATTCAATAGCTCATATAACCCATCACGGCATTTAATTTATGCGGAACCACGCACCAACTAACCGTGCGGTAACCCGATCGCCTTTTCATCGGGTTCATACGTTTTTTATCTCATTTTAGTCATTAGGTGTAAATTAATGGAATCCCTTCGCGATTAATACGACGGCGTTGAGTTTCGCGCTCGACTGTACCGATTGTGCTCTTGAATGGCCCGGCCAGGTACGGTCGGCGACAAAAGTTAATTAGTGAACGGATTCGGATTAGGTCCGTGAATGTGGAATGAATGAATGAGTCGAATTAGGCAGTGAAGTAATGATCATATTATTTGAGCTTATGGAAGTCTTATGTTTTTGACCCGATTGGCGGATATGCTATATATAAGTGATTGCACTCTAGGTATGCGGTCGACGTTCGAACTCCATACTGGACAGATATTAGTTGTTGAAACCGCAGAATTTGATTCCATTCAGGACGTTCTTAGATGCGAGAATGTTGTTTACCTATTAGATAATTTTTTATACGGTTTTTTAAATACTTTTAGTGATGTGACATTCGCGACACAGGATAAAATTGTTATCGATATTACCGATAGGAGTTTACTGAGCACGTAAATTGACGTTGATATTTAAAAAGTATATCCAAGTGGATATACTTATTCCTAAAATATCGCTTAAGTGAGTAACTACCTACATAGAAACTGTTTTAATAACTCACTTAGACGTTTCCGTTTACGTTTGTAAATCGTTACATAATTACGACACACAAGCTGTTTACGTTTCGTTTAGGAATAATTACTGAGTGCTTAGCCGACGATTTACTTATCGTACGCGTAAGGTTACGGTAACTACAATGTTAACCGGTTCGCTTTAACCTGTTAACGGTAGCTTAGTGCAGTCTAATAAAGTTTTAATTGACGTGAACTCGTTTGGTAGTTTGGTACGTTTTGAATATGTAGGTCGGCAGTTTTGGTAGAATCTATCCACGTAGATAATCATAAGGTACCTTCTTAAACTCAAACTTGTAGGTTGATGTCAACCTATCATAAATCTCATTATCATCATTAGCTAGAAGACGTCCACTGTTAAACAAAGGTCTCCCCCTTAGAAGGCCACATTGAACGACAACCTGCCATTTGCATCCACCGGTTGCCCAAAAGTCTTACGATATCGTCGGTTCACCTGGTGGGGGGAGCCTGTCAACGCTGCGTCTTCCGGTTCGTGGTCGCCACACAAAAGCCTCATAAAACAACTAAGAAAATATGACTATTACGTAGATTTAGATACTTTGGTACCTACTAGACCTTTGTATAATGTCAAGAATACGCCTTAGGGCTTTATTATCTAGTAATTCTGAGAAGCTCGTCAAGATCGAGGTCCGACGTAGGATTCTGGTTTTACTGTTCAAGTCATCAATTACATTATTCTTAGTAGTATCATCAAGTACAACTACAATCCTATATGTTTGTTCTGTGGAGGTAGCAGTAAATACCGATCTCACAGCTAGAATCTAAGCATGAATTAAACTAGCGCGGCTGCTCCGCATATTGCACCACTAAGTTTAGCTTTACGTAGGTATTATCTACGTAACTGTCCTGAGCAGGATGTGAAGCCTACGCGAACTAGCTCGTACCTATGTTCACGTAGGTACCAAGGTTTATTAGCATAGGTAGATCGTAGGTGTTTCACTTAAATTTTATTCTCTCGTTGAAACGTCAAACTCCAATCCAAGTAATTTCGTTGGGCACATACCTACCCCAGTATCTAAACATGTTTTTCTTTATCATGGAATCACTAATAATTTGTATCATTCATCAGTGAA